>JAUIMM010000031.1:38112500-38617500 GCA_031769625.1 Taudactylus pleione
TTTATAGAGAGGAGGGGGCTCGTGTGCAGTCTCCGACACGGGCCCTCTCCTCTCTATCCGGCGGCCGGCAGCGCACTAAGCTGTACGTGGCCAGCGCCAGAGTTATAGACTCTGGGCACTAGAGTGCTCCCAGAGTCTATAGAGTATGTACAGGTACCGGGAAAATGGCCGCGGTGGCCATTTTTTCCCTGTACTGCGCATGCGCAAACGACGGGAAAATGGCCGCTGTGGCCATTTTCCAGTCGTTTTTACAGCGCCGGACCCCCGCTCCGACGTGGGACTCCGGAGAGGTATGTAAAACTACGGGAGCAGGATGTGCGGTGCCGGCCCCCCTGGAACCAGGTGCCCGTGTGCCCTGCACACCCTGCACCCATTATAGATACACCCCTACCAGGGTCGAAAAACATCCCAAACCGCTGCTATCTCTTATTGCCTCCAAGTGTTGTAATGAGAGATAGTGAGTGAGGGTGCAAAGTTAGGGTTGCCCCGCAATGGTAAATACTAAGTAAAGTGAGAATCAGAGCCCATGCATTTATATGAAGTGGACCAGGCTCTATAAGTATATTTAAACAAAAGGTTGGAAGTTTAGAACGAGGCATATGAAGGAGAGCTGCAGGAGAGAAGGGAGAAAATAAAGTTTCTTCCAATGCTAGATTGGTGAAGTGAGTTTGATTTAAACACCAGACAGAGATGAACCGGAAGAACGCTGCCTGGGAGAATGTCTGTATATCAGAAAATCCCAGTCCCCATTTGGTTTTTGGTTGAATTAGTCTATTTCTATAAATTATGGGTTTTTACAATTCCAAATGAATTTCTGGAAAGCCGCAGAGCATTTTTTATCATCAGGCTTGGACAAGTATAGAGGGAACATTTGCAAAGGGTATGCCAAGTTAGGAAATAGAACATTCTTGACAACATTAATTCTCCAGATCAATGACAAAGGCACATTCATGTAGTGGTGTGTTGTTTGAATAATCTTATCTATACGTGGGGGACAATTGGCAGCATAAATATGATTTATAGTAGGAGTGATATAAATGGCAAGATATTTGAGCTTAGGAGGTAATTTGAAAATTGGGACAAGAACAATATGCTGATACAACAGGTCAGGTCGAGTCAAGGGTAAAATTTCTGATTTTTGCAAGTTAATTTTATGGCCAGCAAATGTACTAAAGCAGGAAATTTCTTCCAATATTGCTGGGACAAACTTATCGGGATGTGAGATAAATACAGTAGGAGCATGTCATCCGCGAATAAAGACAGTTTCAACTTAATACTCTTGACACAGATGTCATGATATAGAGTATTGTTCCTCAGGGATATGGCTAAGGGTTCTAAAACCAGGTCAAATAGTAATGACGAAAGGGGGCATCCCTGTCAAGTACCTCTTTGTATTGGAAAGGGGGAAGATATAAAGTTATTTGCCATTATTCGGGACGAGGAGGTTGAATATAATAATTGAATAAGGGTGATTATTTGAAGACGGAAACCAAATCTGTTTAATGATTCATAGAGATGATCCAACACTACCAGATCAAATGCCTTTTCAGCATCAAGCGATAAAAGAATATGAAGATTATCCTCATGCATATCTTCTAGATGTTGTAAAACTGTCAAGACTTTGTGGATATTAGATACAGAGTTTCGACCCCAAACAAAACCAGTTTGGTCTCGATGTACCAGTGAAGGGATCACCAATTTAAATTGTTCAGCTATAATTTTCTGAAATATTTTGTAGGCTGCATTAAACAATGAAATTGGGCGATATCATGCTGGGAGCGTGGGATATCTGCCTGCTTTCGGTAAGACCTTAATTATAGTATCACTAAAGTGTGTAGAGGGGGAGGGGAATTACCAGAAAATATTACAATTATAAAAGTTGGTTCGAGGGGTAATGAGGGATGACCGAATGATCTTATAAAATTCTCCTGAGAAGCCATCAGGGCCTGGAGATTTACAGGACTTGAGTCCATTTTTGGCAGTTGATACCTCCAACTCAGTAATAATAAGTTGGGTGAGAGTATTTATCTGATCTAGATTTAATTGTGGTAGGGAAATATGTTTCCAAAAAGAAGCCTTATTGTCCTTATGGATTTAGTCTTGCGAGTAAAGCTTAGAATAGAAGTCATATAGGATATCTAGAATGTCTAGGTTCAAATACTGACGCTGCAATGCCGAATGGTAGAGAATCTCTACAGGCGCAGGTAAGGATCTTAAAACACCCCCTCTCCCCCCCTAATCCTCCCTTAGTGGTGCCTCTCCCTAACCCCCCCTCCCGCACCCTAAACCTAACCCTCCCGGGCGAGTGCCTAACCCTAACTTCCCCCCAGTGGTGCTTAACCCTAACCCCCCCTTCCGGTAGCCTAACCCTCCCGGGTGGCACCTAACCCTAATCTCCCCCCAGGGGTGCCTAATCCTGACCCCCCCATCCCCGGCTAACTGCTCATATTTAACCTGTCCGGACGTTCGGCATTCCGTCGGTCGGGATGCCGACGCCGGTATCCTGAGGTCGGCGTCAGCATTATGCCAGGTGGCAGGATTACGGCGTCGGTATTTTGACTGCTGGCATTCCAGCCGCCGGCATATGAACTGCATCCCATCTAGAATAGCCAATCCACTATACTGTAAGGAGCCTGCATTATCAGCCAATGCAAGTATAGCAGAATTGGTCCAATCGCCTCTTAGTAAGTTAGAAAGGAGTTTGCTATTTTTGTAACCTTGAAAGTGAAAGGCATATTTTTACTTTACGGTCCCCAACCCATTGAACCAATGCACCATAAAGCATTTTGCAATACTCAAATGTAGTTTTAGCCCTCACACTGCCTTTTATAATATTTTTCAACTTCGCATTGCTGCCCAGTTCAAGGGGAACCAGCCACAGTTATGCAATTCCCCACTTAAGACTACTTTTCAGAATTCATCTAAATTAATCTCATCATTATATTACAGTCTTAATTCTCAGTCCCTCCCGGGTGGGCTACTGCTCTTGAAGGTAAAATGGGAGGTTGATATCGGTGCCCTGTTTAATGAGGATTGGGAACAGATTATTGGCTGCACTAGGGATGCCACCATGTCTGGATTCCGCCTGTGATCGGCTGTTACTTACCCAGTGCCGGCTTCCCCTCAATAGCGAGATCAGGTGCAGTGGTGGGTGACTTGCTCAGTATTCTCCACGGGCGCCCAGGTGACTGTCACGCAATTCTCCATATCGGAGTTCTTGCAACGATGGTCATGGGCGCAGCCATCTTGGCTGAATCACCTGATAGATCCTTATCCAGTGGTAGCTGTATCAGTTCCCAGCTGACTTGCTCATCCAATGGACAGCTACCTGGGGGTATAAACAGGACTCCAGGTGAACAGGAAATTGCTTGATCAACTTTGTTATTCCCAGATGGTTGCTGTTTGCTTTGTCCAGGCTTCACATGCAATCTTCCAGAGACTCTTCCCGGTGGTATTTCCAGTATATGCTCTGTACATCTCCTATGTACTGAGTCCTAGTGCCATATCCTTGTGCAGCAGTGTGATAGAACATCTTTGCCTGTTTGCTATTTACAAAATGCCATATCCTTGTGCAGCAGTGTGATAGTACATCCTTGCCTGTTTGCTATTTACAAAGTGCCATGTCCTTGTGCAGCAGTGTGATAGAACATCCTTGCCTGTTTGCTATTTACCAGTGTCATATCCTCGGGCATCAGTGTACAGACACCACGTCAACCAAACTGGTGCAATCACCACTCTCCTTCAGTGACTGCAGCATATCCTCACTTCCCTCCAGTACTAGCTGCACAACCTACTCCTCAGTGGATTCTCTCCCTCTGGTCTGCCACAGCACCTCTTCAGGAAACATCTCTATTGTGCTTCTCTGTACTAGTGGTACAGAGATTATATTTCCAGTGAGCCGAAGTTGTTTGTCTTTCTCTATTCCCACTTGCATCGGATCCCTGACCTGGGGACTGCAACCTGCTTGCCGGGTGCATCTGAAACCCCTATACCGCTTGAAGGGGTCACTGGTGAACACCTCCTGGCAGGTTAGACTCTGCGCCCTAGGTCAGGTGTCGGCAACATCTGATGATTGTGGATGAGGAGACTGAACATCGAGGCCCCTCGCTCCTGAATCCTTCATTGACCCAGGACCACAACTTCCAGCCCCTCAGTAGGGGACTCCAGGACGCTAAACGTGACAGTTTGATCAGGCCCAAATATGGAAGTTGTGGGTTCTCTGGGTGTTGATGCAATTCAAGATCTTGCCTCCCGTATGAAAGATCAGGAAGCAGCACAGTTACAACTAGCACAAAGTATCAAACCAATTTTCTACCATTAAACCTCTCCAGTTATCTAGTTTCTATAACTCCGAACATCTGACTACCTTTCAGAGAATATTGGAACAAGTACAAGATTCGCTCACAAAATTTTTTCAATTTATTCCTGAGTTCCTTGGAATTACCTCTGATTCTCTTAACTCCTCCTCTGCACAAAATAAAGTAAACATTGGAGTTTCCCATGTCTGAAGCTCTCAGAGGCCGAAGGCCAATGGCGTAGGGAGCATTATCTGTGTGTATATTGTTGGAACTCTGTTCACTTTATAAAAGACTGTACCATTCACCAGCCTTGTACTGATTCCAAGGGGCTGCATTCGAAGTTTCCTCAGGCAAAGGGTTAAGATTTACCATGCTAAAGAAGGTTCAACTTTTTGACTGGGGTCCTGTAACAGGTCACTTTCTCCAGATCTGGGAGCCAAGGAAAAATGCCAAGCTATCCATAACCAGGCAGACGTCAGTACCTTTCTTTTCTGAGAAATGTGCTCAGCCGACTCAAAGGAGGGGCATCTGTATTACCAATTCCTGGAGACTTGTTTGAGTGTTCTATTCCAGTTGGGGAACTAAGGCCCTCATTCAGAGCCGTACGCTCTGAGCAGAGCGCACGCTCTGAATGAGGGCCGGGCTCCATTTTCATGGAGCGTCCTTCTGGACGCTCGTATAGCTGTGGGTCACCACCCACAGGCTATACGAGCGTGCATTTTGATGGCCGCGATGGTCGTGACCATCGCGACCATCGAAATTGCGAGCCGGAGCCTGCGGTTGAGGTTTTCAACCGCAAGCTCCGGAGTGATTTTGGCTCTATCAGAGCCAAAATCACTCCCACTGACATCACTAGTGATGTCAGTGGGCCGGCTTCTGACGGGAGGCGTTCCCGTGGGAACGCCCCCGTCAGGGAGGCACGCCCCCGGCACGCCCACTAAAGGGGGCGTGCTGTCAATCAACATTGACAGCACGCCCCCTTTGATCGGACACAACGAGCGAAGGAAAGTCCTTCGCTCGTCGTGTCTGGCGCATGCGCACGACGGAGCTCCCTCCGTCGTGCGCATGCTCAGTGCAGACCATCGACCCACTTGCGAGCGGACAGCCGCTCGCGAGTGGGTCTGAATCAGGCCCTAAGTGCTAAGGAGGCAGTCATAGACTCTGATTAGAAACTTCTGGGGGGTACCAATATGGTTCATGAAGAACGTCCAGATATAGGGGGTCATTCAGACCTGGTCGTTAGCGCCGATGCGCTCGGACCGGGTCGATGGCCCCCCACAGAGCATGCGCACGACGGCGCCGTCGTGCGCATGCGTGAGACCCGCTATGACCGACAGCGCCGGTCGTAGCGGGTCTCGATCCAAAGGGGGCGAGCTGTCGATGTTGATTGACAGCTCGCCCCGTTTGGAAGGCGGGCCAGGGGGGTTGGCAGCCCAAACGGAGGCGTTCCCATGGGAACGCCTACCATTTGGGGGAGGCCCCACTGACATCACTAGTGATGTCAGTGGAGAGCTTCCGGCTCTGACAGAGCCAGAAGCTCTCCGGGGGTTACTACAAGTGAGACCCTACCCTAGGGTCTCGTCGTAAGCCCCGATGGTCGCGATGGTCTCTGACCATCGCGACCATCACCAGAGCGGTCGTTAGAGCTGTGGATGTTAACCCACAGCCTAACGACCGCAACAGAGGCGGGCGGTCAGGATGCAAGCGGCCGCCCAGTTTCTGAGCGACCGCTTGCATCCTCCGACCGCCTCTGAATGAGGCCCATAGTCCTTACCAATTTGAACATCAAGCTCCATGAGAGGATTCCTAGTGCCACACCTCAGGTGGGGGTCTCAAGTTTCTTATCCCTAGAGGGGGTTTCAAATCTCGTACCCCAGGAGGGGGTCCTAAGTTTTTCACCCTAACAGGGTTTTTTTGATGTTATAGCCCAGGAGGTGATTTCAAGTAGTATACCCCAGAAGGAGGTCCCAAGTTTGTCTTTTCTAGAGGGAGTTACAAGTCCCACACCCCAGGAGGGACTTCCAAGTATAATACTCCAGGAGGAGTTTTCAAGTCTTGCTCCCCATGAGGGAATCTCTACTTCTTTGCCCCAAGAAGGGAATTCCAGTCTCATTCCCCTGGCGGAGATTTCAAGTGCCAAACCTCAGGAGAGAGTTTTCGTTTCAAGTTTCACACCCCAAGTAGGGGACTCAGCTTTATGTTTTACGCCCCAGGAGGGCATTTCTATTTCAAGTTTCACACCCCAGGAGGGGGTTTTAAGTCTCACACCCCAGGGTGGGGTTTCAAGTCTCACACCCGAAGATGGGGTTTCAAGTCTCACATCCCAGCATGGGGGTTTTAATTTCAAGTTTCATGCCCCAGGAGGGGGCCTTTGTTTCGAGTGTTATGCCCCTGGAGGGGACCTTCATTTCGAGTTTAATGCCCCAGGATGGGGTCTCCATTTCAAGATTCACGCCCCAGGAGAGGGCCTTTGTTTCGAGTTTCTTGCCCCATTAGGAGGTTACAAATTTCACGCCCCAGTAGGGGGTCTCAATTCTCTCTCCCAAAGAGGGAGAATCAAGTGCCATACCCCAGGAGGGGTTTTCAAGTGTCCTACCCCAGGAGGGGGTTCCATCTGTTATACCCCAGGAGAGTATTTCAAGTATCCTACCCCACGAGGGGTTTTCAAGTGTCTTACCCCAAAAGGGGGTTCCAAGTGTTATACCCCATGAGGGGGTTCCAAGTGTTATACCCCAAGAGGGGATTTCAAGTATCCTTCCCCAGGAGGGGTTTTCGAGTGTCATGCCCCAGGAGGGGGTTTTGAGTTTCATGCCCCAAGAGGAAGTTTCCAATATTAAGTCTCAGGAGAAAGCTTTAAGTGACCGAACCATCCCAGTTGGGAACTCTTCCTTTTCAATTCTCAAATGTACTTCACAAGCTCTTGATGTCAAGCAGACTCCCCAAGGAGTTAATAGTAACATAGAGGGTCTTACGTTTGTGATCTTAGAGGTCTCAGGATTCTTGGTAATAAAGGAACTCAAGTCATTAATAGAGGCTGTTGGGGGCAAAGTTACGGAAAACATTAGTAAGGAAACCAACTATCTCATCATGAGTGGTGACAATGATGAATCCAAACGGAAGATGGCAGAAAGTTTTGGGAGCAAGATTATTGATGTGGATGGGTTGTTTGAATTAATGTACTCCTCGACCAGGGAGGAATCATTTTCCGAGCATATCTCCCTTGAGAACGACGGATTGTTTTCACTAATTCGACCTTGTCATTTGGTTCTACCCATTCTAATGCCCACCAGGTTTCACTTTCTGACACCTTCACTGTAAAAGCCTCTAGTCGAGTTTACCATCTACAGACATAAAACTTAGGTACACTACTTTACTTCCTTCTCATAATTATACAGAGCAAATTCAATCTCTCCGGAAGGAAAAAAAGACTCAAAGAACTATTAGGGGCCAACAACCTGATACCATCAGAATGATTATGCTTCCCTCAGCCCATCTCCGAAATCCTCTAAGTCTACAAATCATTTTAACTCTTCCTTTCTTCTTTTGGACACGGATTCTGACTTTGAATTCAATCCTGTACATGACAATACTCCTTTCCCTGAAGAACATTTGATATTTGATCCTATTCTTCCTAGTTGTGTGTTTCCCCAAGAATTACCAGTAAGAGCTACTAGACTGCAAAAGAAAAGTTCTTCTTTCCGTACTAGACACCATCTTAAGATTGGGAAGTCCACAGTTCCTCACGCTAAATCTTTGGCCCTCATTCAGAGCCGCTCGTTAGCGGCAGTACGCTCGTTCCGAGCGATGTTTGCACATCTGCGCATGCGTACGGTTTTTAGTACGCATGCGCGAACCAATCAGTGCGACCGAAAATCGTTTGTACGCTATATAGCGAGTGCCTGCTATTTTGAGTGACAGAATGAGGCGTATGTGGGTGGTAACAGGGGAAGGTGTTTGAAAATGGGGAGTGGAGATCCGAACGCAGGCGTGCTTAAAGGTCAAAACGGGCGTTTTATGGGTGTGTATATTTAAAACAGCAGCGTCATTGACCACGTCACTGGGTTATTTTATAGCCAGAACTGCACGCAAATTTGTGGTAGCAAACACCAACCACAAGAATAGCGAGCAGTTCATACGCTGGTCGATGTACTCGATTAATCTAATAAATAGCGGACATGACGTATGGTGCGAGCGGCCAGAGGGCGTTTTTAACAAATAAACGAGCGTATGTTTTGCTCGTTCGTTCAGACTTAGAGGTGTGAACAGACTGCAATGTGCGTACGGATCATTTGAATAGCCACCCCTTGGCCCTGATTCAGACCCACTCGCAAGCGGGCGCACGTACGTTAGGCGTACGTACAAAAATATTCAAATTCAATGGCTCGCTCGTATTTTCGTTCGCATCTAAAATTCCTCCCTAAACTCAGGCGACCCCTCCTCTAACTAACGAGCGTACGAAATAGCGAGCGTACATCCCCGAAATGGCTTGAAAGGAACGCACGCACAAGTATAAACAGGAAGTGGCCTTGTCAGATGTCGATTACCTGCTCCTTTATTCTGCCTACCTCCATCAATCGTATCATGCCAATCAATGTATCAATTAGCTTAATTGTTTATTTTTTTCAACACAATGCAAGAAACTTTACTCTTGTCCGTGTTTGTGTTTACCCGCAGAATACGTACGGATGAAACATTCGCTTTTATTGTTCAAAAAACATGTGAACCACAATTAAACAATTGTACTATTGCTGTGGATCCCCGCATATTTCCCTGGGTTCATTTCTTTATTTAAATTTGCTTACGCATGTCACTGCATCAAGCCTATCATAACTCTCCAGAGATTTCTGGCCCTGTCGAACACATGACTCATACACTAACCAATAAAACTGCTCCTGTTAATTTCCAAAATACATTAGCCAATCAGAAAATTTTTACACACTTTATCAAAAATGATTTTTAAGAAAAACACCATTGCCATCATGAGAGCCTCCGCATTCACCAGGCGTGAGCTGCTGGTGCTTACGGAGGTCATGGATCGCCGGATCACCAGCCAACCTCAACCCATGACCAACCGCCAGAAGCGCTCCGCGTATGCGGAGGCACGGTCCCGCCTGCGGTCCTTCGGCTCACGCCGCAACATCGGGCAGCTGGAGCGCAGGTGGTCCGACCTGCAACGGCGAACGCCCCGCTTGCTGGCATGCTTTCGCATGGAGATCCTGGAAAGTAAGTGTTATGTATTGTGGTTTTAATGTTTGTGTTTGTGGGGCAAACTGCGTGTGCATGTTTTCCTGTCTGTCCTATTTATTATTTGGACTCATATCTGCGTGTGCATGTTTTCCTGTCTGTCCTATTTATTATTTGTACTCATATCTGCGTGTGCATGTTTTCCTGTCTGTCCTATTTATTATTTGTACTCATATCTGCGTGTGCATGTTTTCCTGTCTGTCCTATTTATTATTTGTACTCATATCTGCGTGTGCATGTTTTCCAGTCTGTCCTATTTATTATTTGTACTCATATCTGCGTGTGCATGTTTTCCTGTCTGTCCTATTTATTATTTGGACTCATATCTGCGTGTGCATGTTTTCCTGTCTGTCCTATTTATTATTTGTACTCATATCTGCGTGTGCATGTTTTCCCTCTATTTCTGATTTATTCATTCTACTGCTATTTGGCTTTTTTGTTTTTTTTTGTTTTTTTTTTAGTTTTGTTGCCCGGATTTGTCCATAAACTAACCGCAATTTCTTTGTCATATTTTAGGGGGACAGCCAAGACTCCGCCGTCACCGTCCGTCCAGACGGCGTTCCCGGCCACTATCCCCAACCCCCAGCCAACACTCCACCCCAAATCTTTCCCCTATTCCCCACTCCTCCCCATCCTTCCCAGACCCTCTCCCGGAAATGTCGGGCCTCCTTCCCCTCCGTCCCACTTCCCCCTCTCCTCCACCCACCCCTCTTCCAATTACCCCCTCCCCGGAGTCCATCATAACTCCTCCCCATTCTTTGGGGAATGACGGATCCTCCGAGGAGGATCATGGAGGTATTTCCGGAGCTCCCGTTTTGGCTCCCGGTATGTTTTTTTTTTCTATTTTTTTAAAGCACAAACTGTTTGTATGTAATCATGTGTCGTGCCTTTCTTCGTGTTTTTGTGGCTTGACTTTTGGTGATTTTGAAGGTTTGCCTTTACCTCTTCCTGGTCATTTCAACATACACATATCATACCTGTGGGAATTTTTACCTAGGCCTTGTATTTTTGCCAGCCCCCCCTTTTTTTTTTTTTTTTTTCGGTTTAGGAGTGATTTGGTTGTGTTTTTTTTTTTTTTATGTGGATTCCCTATTGTTGTATTAACCCACACACTTTTCTCACCCACAGAGGAACAGAGGCGTCGGCAAGAGGTGGCGGATTGTGTGGGGCAGATGCGCCAACATGTAATCGGCATTCTGGTGGCCCTCGAACGGCTGTCTGGCCTCCTTCGGCAGTAGTTTTTTTATTTTTGGTATTTTTTCAAAATAAATTTATTCAGACAAATATACGTGGCTCATTTTTTTAATCCAAAACCAAGATAGTTTAGCATGACATAAGTAGACTGTTCCTGCAAGGATTTCCCTTTTTTAAAAGTTAGATTGTGTTTTGTCTTTGTATGTCAAACAGACCCAAGAAACACATAACAGTAACAATGTCATTTCCCTTTTTGGGTGTAGTGTCAATTACATATTTCTACATTTTACAGGTTCCTAGTTGGTGCGCAAGCTGCTTAGGCCAATCTTACAAATCCCAAGGTTGGGCCAGGCTTCCTTTTGGTGTGGGTTGGGAAGCTGAAAACATATTTAAGTTTAGCTCACCTGGCGTCAGTACTGGTTTACCCCTTAGTCAAATGTAACTTGTGTTAACCTGGTTACACTTGCTGTTAACGTCCCAAAAAAGGAAGACCATTTCACTCTCCAAACATTTATTCACAACATAACAGAGAAAACAAAGTGGTCACTCCCAAAAAAAGAACACAGTGATAAATTCAAATACAACACATACCAAGAAATAATTAAATCAAAACAAAAAATGAAGAACTGGTTGATGAAGGACCATGCCAACATGATTCCACAAACATGGCGTTGCGATATGGGTTCCAGAATATATGCCCAAAAGGACCAGATCCAGGTTTGGTAAGGGTAGCAGGAAGTAGTGAGCGTTGGAGTGCCAAAGATTATGTGAACAAACAGAAGATGGTGAGAAAAAAAAAACAAAATTAGATGTTCGCAAACAAACACAAACACATTAGGTATAAACACTGTAGTTTTGTTCAAACTTACCTTAAAAATCTGGCCACCACATCATCGCGTATGGCCCCCCCACATACTGACCTTCGACCAACCTCGGGGGGGCCATCCTCAGGTAAGGCATCCTCTGGCTGCATTGGGACACCACTCCTTATGGCAATGTTGTGAAATATCCCACACAGGACCACAATTTTAGACACCATATCCGGCACATACATGAGCTCGCCACCAGAGCGGTGGAGGCATCTGAATCGGCCTTTTAAAAGGCCGATACAGCGCTCCACCACTTGCCTGGTGGCTGTAAGTGCGGAATTATATGCACTTTGTGGCCCTGGTGTGGGAGCCAAATAAGGAGTGAGCAGCCAGGATATGCAAGGGTATCCACTGTCTCCTGTGAAAAAAAATAGACCACATCAGGAACACTGTGTATCAAGCTTAACATTGTTATGTACTAAAGGTCTCCACTTACCCAGAAGCCACGCATCACCAGCTTGTAGGTTGGTTAATTTCTGCCATATCCCTGATTGCCGGATGACGAAGGAGTCATGAGCACTTCCTGGTAATTTAGCATTCAGGGACAGGATCTGGAGGGAGGCATCACATACCACCATTACATTCAGGGAGTGATAGTGTTTACAGTTTCTAAATATTGCCTCCAGCCGTGCTGGAGGCTGAAGTGGTATGTGAGTACCATCCACAACCCCTATGATGTGTGGGAAGCCAGCTATTTGGTAAAAATTGGCCTTGGCCACACTAAGGGCACCCATATCCAAAGGCATTTTAATAAAATGATGGAGGTGCTTGAAAAGTGCCTCCATCACTGCCCTCAGGATCCGGGAAAAGGAGGATTGGGAGATGCCCGCCACTATTCCCACCGTTGTTTGAAACGATCCTGAGGCACAGAAATGTAACACCGCCATAAATTGCGTCAGTGGTGGTATTGCTGTTGGACTGTCAATTTGCCGCTCAAGATCACTTTCTATTAATGAGAGAGTGTCTGTGATGATTTTGGGAGGTAGACGGTAGCGTCTTAAAACCTCATCATCGGGCATTCCAAAAAGGGTGACACGTGTTCGAAATATCTGGGGCCTTGCATGCCTACGATGCCTACGCCTGGGACGAGTTTGAGGTTGGTCGTCTTCCGGGAGCAGGGCCAGAACAATTCGCCCCAGATCTACCTGAAATTCAAAGTTTACAATGTAAGGCTTTTGAGCCACCCCAAAAGTAACATAAAACAACTTAGCTTTCTGATACCATCCATAGCTGCTTACATGCCGGGGTATTGTCATGATACGTATAAACTGTAAAAAAGCCAAAAATGAGACATCAAAAATTTAGAGGGTGATTTTTTGTTTGTCAAATTGTTGCAAGCCAACACATAAAATAGGCGAAACACACATTTGGCCATCGATTAAAACGACATTGCACACCGTACGTCAAATAGGGTTCAAATGGACCCCAAAAATGGAAAAGGGAAAAGCAAAACTGGTTTACATGATGAATAAGCCTCGAAAAATGCGTTAATTAGTTCGCAAATGCAAGTCACTACACCAACAGTCAAAAATGCGTTAATTAGTTCGCAAATGCAAGTCACTACACCAACAGTCAAAAATGCGTTAATTAGTTCGCAAATGCAAGTCACTACACCAACAGTCAAAAATGCGTTAATTAGTTCGCAAATGCAAGAAAAAAAATGGACTTACCCAACTCGAATATATAAGATTTCCAACAAAAAGGTCTTTGGGTCCGAAAGCCAAAACAAACTAAAAAAGATGAAATTAGTGTTTAAAAAAAAATAGCTAACCAAAAACCAGAAGTAGACACCAATTGGCCACAAATTAGACTGCACAAAACTTACCAAATCAGGAAAGGATGGGGAAAAAAAGCAAAAAAATGCGAACGGAAAACCAAAACAACTGTAGCCAAACCAAAAAAAAACTAACTCTGCCAAATCCTCCAACCGCAAACAACCAAATCCAAACAACTTAACCGCCAACAATCCAACAACCCAACCTCGACTCCACACACACCAAGCCATAAATAGTGTTTATTTTCCCGCACAAATTAAGGATGAATCATAGGGACGCACAATCAATGATGCGGCCGCAAACTAAGGACGCATGTATAAATAAATCACGAAATCACATTGAATTTCTGGTTGATTTCATTCTGGAAGCAGAGACATGGCTTCAGACCAGGGAAACAATGGCCAAAAATCCGGCGGTAAGGCCTTCATGCATTTTGTCTCAATGATTCTTTTTAAACATAATATTGTGCAAGTTGTGAAGTGGCTAAATCTGCATATTTACCCAAATAGGTGAGGAGGATGACATGGAAGAGACTGCTGGCCCCAGTCAACCCGCCAAAGCTGCCAAAAAAAAAAGGCAGCCACATTTCACAAGCAAGGAGATGGAGGTTTTGATCCAGAAGTGCGTTGACATCCTGCCCCAGGCAGCCAGGAATATGAGCCAAAGCCAGAAGTGGAGAATATGGGAGGAGGTCGCCGTTGCTGTCAATAGGGTGGGTGATTATGTCCGTCTAGCCCGGGATGTCAAACGGCGGTAAGTAAACACTTTCCCATCCTATAAACAAACCCCATTGTAAAAAAAAGGATAATGGTTCCAATTTCATTCCACAGATGGGCAGACTTCAAATATCGTCTCAAGCAAAAACTTGCCGACAGGGCTAGGCATGCAAGGGGGACAGGTGGGGGTCCCACCCCTGTGTCATTGGAGTTGACAGACTTAGAAGAGCTGGCACAGGGGTGTGTGCAGGCTGTGGAGGTGTTTGGCGTGTCCAACATGGATACGGACATGCCAGACTTTGCGGCTCCTCATGTTGGCCAAGGTAAGTCTTGTGATGTCACCAACTCTGAAATGCTATTGTGCCAATATGTAGATTCTAATGTGAGTCTTTTCGCATTTTTCCTAACAGAGACAGAGGCGGATGAGTCTGCTCCAGAGGGGAGCCTTGGCCGCAGAATTTCTGCTGGCTCTGCAGGGGAGGAACCAGTACATCCGGCTGAGGACCCTGCAGAAGCCAGTCCAGGGCGTGCCCCCTCGCAGGCAGTGGGCCTCCTCACAGAACTCAATTTTAAATCGGATTTCCATACGGAGATTCTGCAGAGGATGGACGCCAGTCTGATACGGGTGGCTGAGGCCCTGGAGCAAAATGCTGCGGCCAACGTGACCATTGCTCAGGCCCTGGCGGAAAATACCAGGGCCAACATCCGCATCGCCGATGCCCTGGAGCAGCTCGTTCGCCAGCACATGGTGGAGCCGACCTCCCTTCCTGCCGGAACATCCGGATCCTCCACCTCTGGCACAACATCAGCCAATCCTCCAAATGTGCCTAGCCCTGTGCCTAGTCCAGAGGCCACAACATCTGCCTCTGGACAGGCCAGCCCGATAGCATCCCGGACCCGGTCTGGCGCCCACCCTCACCCAGCCAAACGGGCGAGAAAACGGTGACAGCAATGGCGACTTTTCCCACACTCCTTCTGTGCTTGGCTCATATTCCTTTCTGGTCAAAACTTCCCTCTCCTTTCTTGTGAAATATTTTTACATTTGGTATTTACGTTTATGTTACCAGTTATGGCTTTTTTTTTTTTTTTAACAAATATCTTTGCCCCAAAAAAAAGGCAACAAAATATTAGGCCAATTTGTTTGTGTTTAAACAATAAATTTAAAACAAAAAACTGACATTGTATTGTGACATTATTGTACAAATGGGTTACATTTAATCCTGGCCCTAAAGGCAAAAACTGACCCTCTTAAAACAAAAAAAGGCCTCTTTAAGGAACGTTTAAAAAATCACATAGCGATGCAAATTCCACAGTAAACCAAAAAAAAGGGGAGCTAATTAAAACATGATGACATTATTGTTACAATAGGCCATAACCAACAAATTGTGGCCAAAATAAAACACCAAAAATGTACGCTAATTGATTGTGTAATCATGACATTAGCAGCTCTGATTTCCACCTGCGTACGCTTTTGTGCTATCCCAATAAACTGCTTTCCAAACACATACCAAGCCGGTTTTCAATCCAACACTAATTACTTTACTGACCAGCCGCGATTAATCGCAGCACCATCGTTGAGTCCAGGGACGGAGGAGAAGGCCATCGCCAATGTGGTCGAGTAATCCTCACCCTAAGCTGTGCGAGCATTTTGAAGGGAAAGCGGATGTTCCAGTGACGTATGAGACGGTCCGAACACATTTGACGTTCGCATCTGCTAATGTATGTACGCCCCAAAAACGCCTCGCCACGCCTGCGTTTTTTCATCTCCACCCCCGTCAACACCCCAAAACGCCCTGTTCTGTCAATCACATTTGACATGTCACTTCCTGTACGCTATTTTAGGAACGAGAGAAAAAAAACTCGCAATCTGCCGTACGCACATGCGCAGTGTAACACCGACGCATGCGCGGTTAGTCAACATCGGAACGCAACGAGCGTACTGTTGTTAACGTGCGGCTCTGAATGAGGGCCCTTGTTTTTAAACGAACGACCGCAAATAGCGAACGGCTCTGAATGAGGGCCTTTGTGTGCTTCATTTCTTGAAAATACTCCTTTCTTAGGCATTACCAAAGACTTTGTGGATGATGAAAGTTCCATCGAACGCTACGACATGCACTTTCTCCGGGCACCATGGTTCCATGCTACTCCTCTGCATACAGTCTTATACTTACCTGTCCGTAGTGCTGCAGCAAAAATAACTGGAAATATGGCAGTGGCCATTTTCCCGGTGACTTGCACATGCGCAGTACTGCTGTCCCCAAGAAAACAGTGCGGGTACCATTTTCCCGGAGATCCGGGCATGCGCAGTAGATTCTGGCATAAGCCAGAATCTACTGCACCGCGGCCCCGCCAGAGAGAGGAGGGGGTCCACACTGAGTCTGCACACGGGCCCCCTCCTCTTTCAAAATGTTTCAGATGGTCACACCGCTGCCCTTACAGCTCCCCGGGGCATCCTCAGGATGCTCCAGGTATTGCTGTAATCACCGATGACTGTGGCCCCGCCCTCGTGTGACGGCACACGGAGGGGGCGTTTCCTGCACTTAGCCTGCGAAAAATGTATTATATATATATATATATATATATATCAAAATGGCCCTCGGCAAGAAAAAGGTTCCCAGCCCTGGCTTAGACACAGCTGTATGTTGAAGCAGTGCAGTTTGTTGTAGGTATGGCGTGATTGTCACACCCCATGACTGGCACCTGATTATTTAGCTTTTATAAATGATGTCACTCCAGCTGTACCAGAGTCAGTCAATCAGGATAGCCTGCAGATATTGGATATCTTTCCAAACTCTCCAGAGTTCAAAAGACCTCAGACACCTTTCATCTTGTACCAATTTCAAGCAAGAGAGGTAGTGAGATCTGTCCAGGAAGAATGTTATAGAAGAAGTGGCTAAGTGCTTAAACTGCTGGGCATTCTTAATAACAACCATGTAGGAAAAAAAACAACTTTACAATTTGCATTCAGGGTTATTTTTCCTGAAGCAGTAGTCACAAAACATTGATTGACAGCTCTTCACTAGTACATTCCAAGAGGTTCTGCAGAATCTGAGACCTTTCACTTGTGTCTAGTTTCCCAGCCTTGCCTAATATGCTGTAGAATGATGACTAAGTTATGTCTGGACCTGTGAGGATTATTTAACCCTTAGTCAAAATACAGGCCAATAATAATATATCATAATAATACGGCTGCATAAGGTTTTCTGTCTGCACACAATGCAGCTCTTGCCAAGTCCTACTTTTAGATTGGCCAAACGGCAGTGAAGCTTTAGCAGATAGTTTATGACGGTGCTGCAGCCGTGCCGGATGATTTGCCGTTTCACAGATGGAGAGAGATGCTTGGAGGCTCTCTTAATTTTTTACACAGCCATTATCCCACTGCACAGTAAATCCCGGTAATAAACAAACATCCATCAACTGTTTTAAACAAAGTGCACGTGAGCGTCAGCGAATGTCAAATCAAACAGGTCTCTGTTCTACAAGGCTATTAAAATGTGAGGCAAATATACAGTGATCATTAGAAGTCAAATTAAAATGGTAATTGGGAAGAGGACTCTGAATAGCATCCTGCGAAAATTGAATGGAGATTGTTAGATTGGTCTTAACACTGTCAATGCTGTGACCCCTGGAGGATACAGGTCTGACAGGACACAGCATCAATCTCTGTGGTCTCAATAAATAAAGCTGGTGTGGATTTTAGGCTTGGTGTTAGCTGTGTACATAGAAGAACCTGCTCTGCACAGTGTTTAATATGAGTGGCTGCTAAAGCACATATACTGTATGTCATAAGTTCTCCAGGCTGATGTGTTAAAATATAAATTGTACCTTAGGATTTTGTAGGGGTGTGGTACAAAATGTTGACATTCGGAATGTTACCATAAAAAAAACATACCTTTTATAGATCACCTATACTTATTTCCTATTGCGCACAAAGTGCCGCACACACTGCTGATGTTCACTTATACCTCTTTTCCACCAAAAACCCTGGTCTGACCCCATTTACACTGCACCTTCGATCTGGATTACTCCCAGGTCAGCTCTGTTCACACTGAACTCAGGTGTGCCCTGCTAAACCTGTGAGGTCATGAAAAGTGGGAGGTGACTGCTCCACAACCACCAATCAGCTCATTTTAGGCATATCCCAGTTTGGATAACCCGGGTCGCACTGTTTACACTGCACCATTACCCAGGTCCATCCTGGGTCCAACCCTGGTAGCTATCTGGGTTGTATTGCTGGGTCACTTGACCCGGGGTTATTTTTTAGGGACCCTTTTATACTGAGCTGCGACCCGGGTAGACCCAGCAATAACCCAGGTTTTTGCTCTGGTGTAAAGGGGGTATTAGTTGAGCGATTTTTTGCAAGTGCACATGTGCAGGAATTTTGGAAAAGCCCTACAGCATAGGCATTATAAAGAATGTACGCACATAGGTGCTGTTATGATCAGGACAGAGATGGTATCATAAATGTTGTTTTTTCATATGTCTCGACAATATATAAATTCTTATTGCCAGATTAGCTTAGCATCAATAAAAATTATAATTTACTGGTCTAAAACTGGATAATTACTAAATAGGTCCCCTGGTCACACATGTTCCCCCACCAATCTCCCCTCACCATTTACAGTATGAGGGTCTCATTAAAGAAAACCCTTCTTTAGTAACAAGCAGACAGATACGTCACTCTGAAAGCTCCCTATACATTAATCAGTGTGTTCAAAAATATTGTTTGCTCTGTCTGCTCGCTGTTACAGGCTTCGTAGGATCTTTTAATCAAGAGATACGCCTGTTTTCTTGCACCTGTACTGCTGTGAGTCCCAGCTACTCCTTTGGGTCTTGGCTATTAGTATGCAAGCAGCTTACTCTCACTCCCGTTCCGTTAAGTGGTAATGAGTGTTAGAAAGTTCCATTCAAGATCTAGGTGACGAGTACTAGAAGAGAGCGCAATATCATTATCATCAGTCAGGATGGAATTGATAATGTATTATTGTCTTCTTAGATTGTTGCCAGGGAATTACCATAAGTAGGGTCACAGTATATTATATGTGATGAATTTTCTCTGCAAGATTAACATTTTTATCAGGTTGCATACAAACATTGGGCCTGATTCATTACCGATCGCAACTGCGATTACGCACGCAATGCGCGAACCGGCCACTGCGAAGGCTACACAGACCCATCGCAGAGTGATTGACAGGCGGTGCTGTTTGTGGGTGGTGACGTTGAGGTGATCGGGGAAACTCAGGCATGCGTTTCAGGGGCGTGCATAAATTAGGCACTGCGAAGCCATACGCAGTGTGAGGTCTCACAGCGTGCGTGGCTGTTAGCATTTCTGAGTAAGGTCAGGGCTTGTCCTACTGTGTGAGAAGCTGCGACTTGATTGTACCAATGGTTTCGCTATTCTGCTAAGTATTACCGATGTGCTTATGGTAAAGTGGGCGTCCTTATGGAGTGCTGAGTTTGCAATGCGATCGCAGTGGTTTGGCTTGCTATCACAGTTGAACTGCATGCGTACGCAATACTGCGATGCGTCGTGAATCAGGCCCATAATAATTACCAAGCTTAATACTGACACTGGGCCAACAATGGTGCAGCAGGATCCCAATCACAATCATTGTGGGGACTGCGGTCTGACCCCTATGTACCAAATTTCAAAAAGTGTACATTTTTACAGTTTGGCCCCATACTTATGGAGCCATTTTTGCAGTCACAGTTCACATATTTCATTTTTATTTAATATTTATTAATATTTAATAATGTGCATATTATTTTATCTTTATTTAATATTTATTTAGTATTATTTATTATGTTTTCATGTTCTGCACCTTTTACGTTGTAAATATTGTATAATTGTAAATATTAACGGTAAATATTGGAAAACTAACAATTTTCAGGTATGTTTCTGTTACAACATTTTCTTAATAAAATTTGTTGTATTTTAGTAATAAACTATAGTTTGTATTTTTTTTTTTTTTTTTTTTATAGAACAGGTGGTGTATGCTTCATATAATCAAAGAAGGGAGGGAGATTGAAATGGTTGAATATAGGGCCTGATTCAGACCCACTCGCAAGCGGCTGTCCGCTCGCAAGTGGTTCGATGTTGTGCACTGCGCATGCGCACGATGGCGGGAGCTCCGTCGTGCGCATGCGCCAGACGCGACGAGCGAAGGACTTTCCTTCGCTCGTTGTACCTGATCAAAGGGGACGTGCTGTCGATGTTGATTGACAGCACGCCCCCTTTGGTGGGCGTGCCTCCCTGACGGGGGCGTTCCCAAGGGAACGCCTACCATCAGAAGCCGGCCCACTGACATCACTAGTGATGTCAGTGGGAGTGATTTTGGCTCTGATAGAGCCAAAATCACTCCGGGCCTTGCGGTTGAAAAACTCAACCGCAGGCTCCGGCTCGCAGTGACGATGGTCGCGATGGTCAAGACCATCGCGGCCATCATACTGCACGCTCGTATAGGCTGTGGGTGGTGACCCACAGCTATACGAGCGTCCAGGAGGACGCTCCATAATTATGGAGGTCGGCCCTCATTCAGAGCGTGCGCTCTGCTCAGAGCGTACGGCTCTGAATGAGGGCCATAGTTGGGTAGCTATGCTTCATGGTGCTAGCCACGCCCCATGGCACAGACCACACCCCCACTCCACTGGTCACACCCCCATATCAGTAATCACACCCCCTGCAGCATCACGCAATAGGCCCTTCATAAATTTCAGCTCCAGGCCCATGAGGGCCTTAATCTGGCACTGGGTAGACCTCTCTGGTCCAGTTGATGGTTGTGTCCACTTTTAGGACTCATTGATTAGGGTTCATTCATCCACTTCCTCACCCTGATGTCACTCCAACAGGCAAGTCCAGAGTTTCTTCTCAGAGACTAGACGCTCCAATGCTGACACTAGGGCCTCATTCAGAATCGCTGCTGATGTCGGATGCAGTTGGCTGATTTTTTCCGACTGTGCCCATGCGCACAGAGGGCCTGATTCAGCAAGGATCGCAACTGCGATTACGCACGCAATCGGCCAATTGTTGCATACTGCACATGCGTATGCATCACAGTGCGTGTGCGAGAACACTACAATGCGATCAGGACTGCGATCACAGTGGCTACGTAGACCCATCGCAAAGTGATTGTCAGGAAGTACCGTTTGGCAGTGGACGCCGTTGCAAGGGCATGCATAAATTATCCACTGCGATGCCATACGCAGCCTGAGCTCTCACTGCGTACCGGAAGATTAGCAATTTCTGAGTAAGTTCAGAGCTTGTGCAAGTGTGCATGAGGCTGCAATGGTATTCGATGTTACCGATGGTTTTGCAGTCTTGCTAAATATTACGGATGTGTGTAAGGTACAGTATGGTGGGTGTCCTTATGTTGTGCTGCGACGGCATAGCGATCACAGAATATTAGCATATGAACGCAGTAAGTAATGTATATATGTATATGTGTACTGTGTATATGTCTGTGTGTATATATACACCCTCTCTCTCCCTCTCCCTCGAACGTCCCCCCCCCCACACGTTTGTTGCCCAGGGGCCCCCACAGACCTTAATCCGGCCCTGGCTCGCACACAGAGATGGTCCATGTTGTGGGCATGTTATGAGAGTGTCATTCTGTAGGTATATCATGCATAATCACTTACATTGGAAGCAATACCATGACATAAAATCTGCACCTAGCATGGGGCTCTGCAGAAATAGGCATGACACCTCAAACAGAAAATGCTCTTTCAGATGCAATTTCCCAATTGCTATTTACAACTCACTGGCTGCAGATAAGTATAGATAGGGGTCAATTCAATTAAGTAAGTTGAGGTGGTGCCGCAGGGCACTTGCAGGTTGGTAGTCCAGAACCAGATAATGGGGTATATTCACTAAGCCTTGGAGAGAGATACAATGGAGAAAGATAAGTCCCAGCCAATCAGCTCCTAACTGTCATTTTACAGGCTGCGGGACTCATTTATCAACGAGTTTTATCACTCAAGATGAATGATAAAACTCGCTGTGTACTGTATGATAATGGTGCTCCAGCCAATCAGCTCCCAACTGTCATCTGTTTGAAAAATGACAGTTGGGAGCTGATTGGCTGGAGCATCATTTATCATACACAGCAAGTTTTATCATTCGTTTTGAGTGATAAAATTAGTTGATAAATGTTTGAAAAATGACAGGAGCTGATTGGCTGGGACTTCTCTTTCTCCATTTTATCTCTCTCCAAGGCTTAGTGAAAAGACCCCTAAATAATTTATGGTCAATGTGATAGGCAAAACCAGTGTTGGTGGCTGCCAATCACAAAATATGTGGACAAGCAGAAGCGCATCACTGTTCACCATCACAGGATGACAGGTAAGCACAATTTACTTACTTTTAATAATGTTTACTGCATTTATCAATAGGAAACTTTTGGACTAGGGTTGCCGTGAAAAAAATGCTGAAGCTCTAGGGGGTATATTTACTAAAGTGCGGGTTTTTAGAAGTGGAGATGTTGCCCATAGCAACCAATCAGATTCTAGCTATTATTTTCAAGAAAGTGCTAGATAAATGTTAAGTAGAATTTGATTGGTTGCTATTGACTTCTAAAAACCTGCACTCCAGTACATCTACCCCTATGTCGCCATGACTCAACCCGTTACTCTCAGGGGGTATGGCGTGGGGGTGTAAATGATGTTGGACAGGTATATGGAGATGTAAATGATGTAGGACAGGTATATAGAGGTGTAAATAATTTTGGACAGGTATATGGAGGTGTAAATAATTTGGGACAGGTATATGGAGGTGTAAATTATGTGGGACAGGTATATGGAGATGTAAATGATGGGGGACAGGTATGTGGAGGTGTAAATGATGTGGGAAAGGTATGTGGAGGTGTAAATGATGTGGGACAGGTACGGGGAGGTGTAAATGATGTGGGACAGGTACGTGGAGGTGTAAACGATGTGGGACAGGTATGTGGAGGTATAAATGATGTGGAAATGGTGTGTGGAGGTGGAAATGATGTGGGACAGGTACGTGGAGGTGGAAATGATGTGGGACAGGTACATGGAGGTGTAAATGATGTGGGACAGGTATGTGGAGGTGTAAATTATGTGGGACAGGTATGTGGAGGTGTACTTGATGTGGAAACGGTGTGTGGAGGTGTAAATGATGTGGGACAGGTATGTGGAGGTATAAATGATGTGGAAATGGTGTGTGGAGGTGTAAATGATGTGGGACAGGTACGTGGAGGTGTAAATGATGTGGAAACGGTGTGTGCAGGTGTAACTGATGTGGGACGGGTATATGGAGGTGTAAATGATGTGGGACAGGTATGTGGAGGTGTAAATGATGTGGGACAGTTATGTGGAGGTGTAAATGATGTGGGACAGGTATGTGGAGGTGTAAATTATGTGAGACAGGTATGTGGAGGTGTAATTGATGTGGAAACGGTGCATGGACGTGTAAATGATGTGGGACGGGTATATGGAGGTGTAAATTATGTGGGACAGGTATGTGGAGGTGTAAATGATGTGGGATAGGTACATGGAGGTGTAAATGATGTTGGACAGGTATGTGGAGGTGTAAATGATGTGGGACAGGTACGTGGACGTGTAAATGATGTGGGACAGGTACGTGGAGGTGTAAAAGATGTGGGACAGGTACGTGGAGGTGTAAATGATGTGGGACAGGTATGTGGAGGTGTAAATGATGTGGGACAGGTACGTGGAGGTTTAAATGATGTTGGACAGGTACGTGGAGGTGTAAATTATGTGGGACAGGTACATGGAGGTGTAAATGATGTGGGACAGGTATGTGGAGGTGTAAATGATGTGGAACAGGTATGTGGAGGTGTAAATGATGTGGAACAGGTATGTGGAGGTGTAAATGATGTGGGACAGGTATGTGGAGGTGTAAATGATGTAAAACGGGTATATGGAGGTGTAAATGATGTGGGACGGGTATATGGAGGTGTAAATGATGTGGGACAGGTATGTGGAGGTGTAAATGATGTGGGACAGGTATGTGGAGGTGTAAATAATGTGAGACAGGTACATGGAGGTTTAAATGATGTTGGACAGGTACGTGGAGGTGTAAATTATGTGGGACAGGTACATGGAGGTGTAAATAATGTGGGACAGGTATGTGGAGGTGTAAATGATGTGGAAACGGTGTGTGGAGGTATAAATGATGTGGGACGGGTATATGGAGGTGTAAATGATGTGGGACAGGTATGTGGAGGTGTAAATGATGTGGGACAGGTATGTGGTGGTGTAAATGATGTGAGACAGGTATGTGGAGGTGTAATTGATGTGGAAACGGTGTGTGGAGGTGTAAATGATGTGGAAACGGTGTGTGGAGGTGTAAATGATGTGGGACGGGTATATGGAGGTGTAAATGATGTGGGACAGGTATGTGGAGGTGTAAATGATGTGGGACAGGTATGTGGAGGTGTAAATGATGTGGGACAGGTATTTGGAGGTGTAAATGATGTGGGACGGGTATATGGAGGTGTAAATTATGTGGGACGGGTATATGGAGGTGTAAATGATGTGGGACAGGTATGTGGAGGTGTAAATGATGTGGGACAGGTATGTGGAGGTGTAAATGATGTGAGACAGGTATGTGGAGGTGTAAATGATGTGGAAACTGTGTGTGGAGGTGTAAATGATGTGGGACGGGTATATGGAGGTGTAAATGCTGTGGGACAGGTATGTGGAGGTGTAAATGATGTGGGACAGGTATGTGGAGGTGTAAATGAAGTGGGACAAGTATGTGGAGGTGTAAATGATGTGGGACAGGTATGTGGAGGTGTAATTAATGTGGGACAGGTACGTGGAGGTGTAAATGATGTGGAACAGGTATGTGGAGGTGTAAATGATCTGGAACAGTTATGTGGAGGTGTAAATGATGTGAGACAGGTATGTGGAGGTGTATTGATGGGAGATGGATTTTAACCTGCAGATGAGAGGTAAAAGTGCTTATTTAAGCTTTTTACAAACGTATATATGAAAACAGTGAAGAATTACTATACAGACATATTTCTGTACCCCTAAATGCTGGAAAGACTTTCATTTGCTGAGAAACACTTGTTTGCTATATTTTTTCAACCAATGATAAAATAAAATGCAAAAATCAGTAAGTTGACACCTTTAGTACTCTCCTTATGTCAACTAACAGCCTTCTATATGGTCCTGCTATATCAGGTGTCACTTCTTTTGGGTCCAGAATGGTTTTGCCACTTTTTCATGCACTTCTCCCAGGTCGATTTTGTAGAAAAGTCGCACACCCTCACTGCAAGCACTTCATATTGGCATTTCTAATTATATTTCTCAGGGGCACGCATTCACGCAATGTCTGCGAGTTTCATGAAACAAACTCGCTTTAGCAAACGCTCTCCTAATTGAATTAGCCCAATAGTGGGAAATGGAGGCAGGACCGGCCAAGGGCGCCTCTGCTTATATTAACAACAGCTTAATTATAAAATCAGCAGCACTTACAACACAACATATTTGCTTAGTCTGCTTCAATCTGGCTTTTGATCAAACCATTTAACAATAATGTCCCTATTAAAGATGAGCAATGAAATGCAGTGCGGAAAGGAACGTGCACATTGATTTGTGCATTATTCTTGATTGTGCAAAAGTGTTTGATACTGTGGATCACATGAAACTTTTAAGCAAACACTAACGTCCAGGTAAGCTTAAGTCGTTTCACTCCTATGTATCAGGAAGCTGCCACTGTGGCTTCAACTTTAGCTTCCTAGATGATTCTTGTGGGGTCTCTCAATTCTCTGTTCCAGTGTCACTGCTGTTTTCTACACTGATAACCACAGTCTGCAGATCGACTTATACAGTATGTATATGTACACATGATACCAATGGCAAAGAAAGGATTTCTAGAGGGGAGTTTCCAAATGTTTAATTTTAGGGTGAGTGTGGCCAGCCCATGAATGATGCATTGTTAGCACATAACAAGGGGTTGGGTATGGGATAACGGTGCTCGGGATCCCTGTGGTCACAATCCCGACACCGGCATCCAGACAGGGTTAGGATAAGGACATCTGTCGGTAGGTATCCTAACCCTCCACCTCTCCCTACCCTAACCCTCCCTCCCCGCTATCTAAACCTAACCCTACCCCCCTACCTAGTGCCAAAACCTAACCTCCCCATCAGCAGCCTAAACCTAACCCTCCACCCCTGTGCCTAACCCTAACCCTCCACCTAGTGCCTAACCCTAACCCTCCCCTAGTGCCTAACCCTAACCCTCCCCCTAGTGCCTAACCTTCTCCCTAGTGCCTAACCATAACCCTCCCCCTAGTGCCTAACCCTCCCCCTAGTGCCTAACCCTAAACCTCCCCCTAGTGCCTAACCCTAACCCTCCACCTAGTGCCTAACCCTTAACCTCCTCCTAGTGCCTAACCCTAAACCTCCCCCTAGTGCCTAACCCTAACCCTCCCCCTAGTGCCTAACCCTAACCCTACCCCTAGTGCCTAACCCTAACCCTCCCCCTAGTGCCTAACCCTAACCCTCCACCTAGTACCTAACCCTAACCCTCCCCTAGTGCCTAACCCTAAACCTCTTTACCTGTGGTCAAGCATTCCTCAGCTCTGTGACATGATCCTGTGTTTTTGCCTTTGGCCTGTACCTGATTATTCTCCGGCTCGCTGGCTTTGGGTCTGATCCTGCCGGGTTCTCTGATGAAGACAGAGGGTTTGATAGTCTCTGCGCCACCGTTATTGCCATCATTAATCCAGGACAATCACATATTTTTATGACTGATAATAAAAATAATGCAATAATAACTCATTTTCAGGGACTTGATACACTGTATACATTAACTTAGGTCCAAGGTAATGTATTTGAAGACCCTTTAACTATCACATCTAATGTGACTATTTTTATTGTATTTGGTTACTGCTTATTGTAGTTTGCAGCTATAATTGTGTGCAAGAGGTGTCTATGTTTTGTATGTTTGCATCCTAGATGACAGGTCTGAGCACATACAATCTCCTACAGAAGTTCTCTGGGAAGTTTTAATCTCTTTTTTAACATTTTATTTCCGCAGACTGAATATATTTTGGGATTTAATATATGCTCTATTTTGCATTTTCATGTTTAATTCTACTGTTGCCTGTGATGGGACTTAACCTCTTTTGTGCATTCAAATAGCAATAGCCTATTTCACAGTTTAATAACAAATACAATAAAGCCTTTAGCTCTGGACAATGTGCTCTTAGCTTCCCAGAACTGATGCTGTTAAGCAAGGCTTACGGGTGATGAATTGCAAAGCCTCAAAGGTTCTGTTTCTGAGTCCTTGTAAAGTATGTTAGGCTCTAGCACCAACCAGCCTTTATCTACAGCAGCACCAGTATCTCATGCTCCTTGATTGTCATTGGTTCACGCAGATAACTGCTCATCTCACTGCCTGAAAATTAATGAAACATTTGCATAATTTACTCTGACTTCCAGAATTTACTGAGATTTGCTGTACGATGATCTGATTACAGAGAAACACCATATGTGTGGTGCAAGGAAAAATCTAATTGATATTCAGCAAACTGTTATCTTCTCTCAGTGTAACCATTGATATTATTCCTCTCTATTAATGTTGTGCAGTATAGTGTCTTAAAATATATTGTGCAGGTTTTGCTATGGTATCCTGCAGTGTTGGGCCAATTAGGTAATCTCATTATAGGGGTCTACTCCCGAGGCAAGGCTGTTTTTATTAACTACAAAAATATTATAATTTTTTCATACTAACCTAGGCAAGATAGATAGTTGTAACAGAAATGTGTTCTGTGTGATAAACAAGCTTACAAGGTCCACCTACAGATACCCACTTGATTTTATTATGCAGCTTAATTCACTTTAGCCCAGGTACTCTATACATTTTCCATGGCAGGTGCTCATACTGCAGGGGAGATGTATCAAACTCTCAAGAGAGAGATAAAGAGGTGACGTGATCCCCAGAATCCAGTTACTGTACAGTATCTTCTAACTGTCATTTTATTGACTAATAACTAGAAGTTGATTGGTTGCTATGTGCAATTTCTCCACTTTATCATTCTTGAAGGTTTGATACATCTCCTCTTCTATAGCGAGTAAAGGTGAGGGCACCACTGCTTTCCAGAAACTGTTACTCTTGTAGGAAGTTCTCCTACACTTTGTTTGAGAGCAAGATACCTTGACAGTACACTGGTTTGGGGCGTGCTCTCCATCCGTTTGCCCATCTGGCCCTATATAGGAGCCTAGGTGACCTAATGAACAAAAGGAACAATGCTGCTCTGTATTTAGTATATGCAGTAGGTGAAGAGTTTCTCGCAGGAAAGCAGTGAGTGGGGTCCGAGGGCCAGTGGCAGCTTCCTCCTGTAACGCCAACACGTCATTGGGCAGAGAGGAGAAAAGGAGGCAGCAGATGACCAATAGGATCTAAATGTTCACTGGAGCCTACTAATATTACCTGGAATGCATTTAAAAGTAATGTGGGAGATGTATCAAACCTCCTAAAGAGTGAACAAGTGGAGAAATTGCCCTTAGCAACCTATCAGCTTCTTTCATTTTATAGAATGTACTTTATAAGTGTTAGTTAGAAACTGATTGGTTGTTATGCGAGACTTCACTACTTGACCACTTCTTCACTGTTTAGGATGCTTGATACATTTCCCCCAACATTTCCGAAGGAAGCAGTGTTATAGGGAGAGTTCTTGCTAAGAGGAAAGCTAAAAGGAATGCCAAAGAAATGTAGAATTTTGCTGTGTCCTAGCAAAAGGCTACAGTTAATGATGATCGTCATTTTCCTGATTTATTACGTTCTGCTGCTGCAGCATCTGGTCAGTCTGTACATGAGTTTACAGATTGTCTCCTGCAGTAGCCCAGAAAGTCACTATGTTGTATGTTTTCTGAGAGAGCTGAGCCGGACATTCTCATTATCTCAGGTAAACCTGACGTAGGTACCAGTCTAATGCTGGGTACACAATACAATGTCTGACCCAGCCAACACTGCGATGTATTGTAATGATACATTGCGCACTGTACACATTGCATTATATAATGTACGATGGCGCAATTTGTTGTTACATGTAGCATGTAACAACACCACGTCGTTCATGCATCGTCTCATCTGCCAGGCAGGACAGCAAATGGAACGGTGCAATGAATGACCGTCATCAATGACAGATTTGGCGTACGCACTATACCATGTGTATGATATATTGTTCTGATCCGTGCCGAAGGGTTGGGTATGGGATACTGGCGTAACTACCGTAGGTGGAGGGGGGTGCGGCTGCTATGGGGTCCGGGCCGCCTCCGGGACCCAGCCCCCCCCTGCACCTACAGTGCACCGGACCACCCATTAGTCATATTGCGGCTGAAGTACTCTCACTACCTGACCATGCCGCGGCAGCATTTACAAACTGTGTTAAATACGGGATCACCTGCTGAGCCTGCCATACACTACTGAGAGATCAGTGCTTTCAGACAGGGGGCGTGGTGTGGACAAAGCGGCACTCGCGGCTCCCACTATGCCCACACCACACCCCCAGTATGGAGGCACTGATCTCTAAATGTATTGCAGGCTCAGCAGGTGATTCCATTTCCCCCTCAGCCCGCAGCTTAGTGAGCTCTATAATAGTGAGCACCAAAGGGGACATTGATGTAAAAAGGGATGGTGTTTTGTGTTAGGTGAGGGGGATTTATGTGTGGGTGAAGTGCTGTGTGTGTGTGTTTGAGTTGGGAGCAGAGAACTTTGTGGGGAGTACTGAGTGAGTGGGGAGATTGTGTGAGGGGGGATCTTAGTAAGGGGAATATCTGTGTGAGGGGGGACCTGAGTAAGGGGGATCCAGTGGCGTATCTATAATGGGTGCAGTGTGTCCAGGGGGGCCCCGCACTGCACACACATTATTTCAAACTTACCTGTCTGTGGTCCCGCGTCGGGTGTCAGCGCTGCTCAGAACTCTAGCGCTTGGAGTCTGCTGCACATGCACAGAATGCCGGAATATGGCCACCGCTGTCATTTTTTCGGCGTTCTGCGCATGCGCAGTAAACTCTGGGCACACTCTAGTGCCCAGAGTCTACTAAGGCACCGGTGGCTGGCTAGCCATATCAGTCGGCTGCCAGCCACCGGGGAGAGAGGAGGGGGCCCCACACAGGAAGTGCACACGGCCCCCTCCTCTTTTAAGATGCCCCTGGGGGAATCTGTATGGGTGCAGTGCTGTATGCGTATTGGGGTGATCTGAGTGATTGGGAAGAGCTGTGTGTGTGGGGGGGCATGATTGACCTAGGGGGGCCCATGAAAATGTTGCTATGGGGCCCCCCTAGGTCTAGTTACGCCCCAGGAATGGGATGCCGGCGGTCAGAATCCCGACAACAAGGTTAGGGTACCAACACTTTTCGGTCATGATACTAATTCTCTTCCTCTCCCTACCCTTAACTCTCCCTCCTCACTGCCTAAACCTAACCCTACCTCCCCTAGTGCCTAAACCTAACCTACCCACCAAGTGCCTAACCCTAACCCTCCCCTCTTAGTGCCTAACCCTCCACCTAGTGCCTAAGCCTAACCCACCCCCTAAACACAGTACTTACTGTCGTGATGCCGGTGCCGGGATTCTGACAGGTGTCGGGATTCCGGCGTTGGCATTCTAAGCACCGACATCACGACTGTCAGCATTATAACTACATCCCATCGGAACAATATATCGCGAGATATTTTATAGTGTGTACCCAGCTTAAGTCTATGCAGCAGTTCTAAAGAGCTAAAAGCTAAAGTTAAAAAGGGTGAGTACAGTACATTGATTTATTATTAATAATGTCACCAGGGGGTGTTAGTAGGACAGAGCAAAAGAGAAAAAGAGATTTGGAATTTAGCATACAGTACATGCTTTCATTTTAGTCAGAATAATCCTTCTGTTAGTGGCACATGGGGCCTCATTCAGACCCACTCGCAAGCGGCTGTCCGCTCGCAAGTGGGTCGATGGTGTGCACTGCGCATGCGCACGACGGAGGGAGCTCCGTCGTGCGCATGCGCCAGACGCGACGAGCGAAGGACTTTCCTTCGCTCATTGTGTCTGATCAAAGGGGGCGTGCTGTCGATGTTGATTGACAGCACGCCCCCTTTGGTGGGCGTGCCGGGGGCGTGCCTCCCAGACGGAGGCGTTCCCAAGGGAACGCCTACCGTCAGAAGCCGGCCCACTGACATCACTAGTGATGTCAGTGGGAGTGATTTTGGCTCTGATAGAGCCAAAATCACTCCAGGGCTTGTGGTCGAAAACCCCGACCACAGGCTTCTGGTCGCACTTGCGATGGTCGCGATGGTCAAGACCATCGCGACCATCATCCTGCACGCTCGTATGTGCTGTGGGTGGTGACCCACAGCTATACGAGCGTCCAGGAGGACGCTCCATTTTTATGGAGGACGGCCCTCATTCAGAGCGAGCGCTCTGCTCAGAGCGTCCGGCTCTGAATGAGGGCCATTGTTCAAACATACACTGTAGATTACTATTTTAGAAGCATGTTGTAACAGGTGGAATTGGATGGGTCATCGATGACCATAAATTTTGTAGAAAATGGCAGTACACAAAGCTTGCAATGGGGAATGGAGAATGGGGATGTATGGAGAGGTGTGCACCCTTTTTGAGAGGTTACATAGGGGTGCACTGTTGAACCTAATGTTTGTTGTACATGTGATGAGCCGCTCAAGTGGCAACATTCTGCTTTACACTGAGCTAGGAGATCAGTCATTGGTAACACAAAGCAACGCTCTATAGATGTGGTGGAGAAAAGTGAGCTCACAACTCCATCCACACCAGGAGATTGCTGTCTAATAGACATGATTGGAGAGAGGCTTTTGGGTTCCATTTCAAGGTAATATTCCTAAATTATTTTAATTTACAATTAACTAATGGCATTACTATGTCGTTAAAGAAAAAGAAGAATAGAAAAGATGATGGATACCTCATTGGCATCACCTCCAAGAAATAGCATAACTAGGGTATTTGGCGCCTAGGGCAAAATGAAAAATGTTGCCCTCCCCAACTGTGTGCGCGCACAGAAGGTGCAAGTGTCAAAAAGTAGGCATGGTCACATGCCAAAAGGGGCGTGCCACTTAGAAAATGGGGATGGGTCAACATGACACCACTTTTCTTGTCACTCTGTGAACACTCCTTTCCATTTCATATGCACCTAATTGCCCCCAGTAGTAGTGCCCCTTATGCAATGCCCCCAGTAGTAGTGCCCCTTATACAATGTTCCCAGTAGCAGTGCCCGTTATGCAATACACCCTGTAGTAGTGCCCCTTATGCAATGACCCCAGTAGCACTGCCCCTTATGTAATGCCCCCAGTAGTAGTGCCCTTTATGCAGTGCCCCCTGTAGAAGTGCCCCTTGTGCAGTGCCCCCATAGTGCCATTTATGCAATGTTCCCAGTAGTGCCCCTTTTGCAGTGCCCCAGTAGTGCCGTTTATGCAGTGCCCCCAGCATTGCCCCTTATGCAGTGCCCCCAGTAGTAGTGCCCCTTACACATAAAACACACAGACACACAGAACACAAGATTATACTACCCGAATCCCCGCTCCTGTGCCCACTACCATCCGCTCCTCTCGTCCCGCTCGGCACTATGGGAGAGACGATATGATGACTTCTCTCCCTTCACCCACTGCGGGAGCCAGAAGGTGGAGCTCATGAGTCAGCTCCAACCCAGCGCCGGCCCTGGGTGCAGTGGCTAGTGAATGTACTACTCAAGGCGGTGTATTTGTTTTAGTGTATAGTGCCACTGGGGAGGCGCCATCAGCGGCCATCCAGATCAGTGCGGTCAGTGCTGTAGAAGAGAGGCTAGCTCCATACACACAGTAAAATGACAACATGACAGCGGGGGAACAATGGCTTTGGATTTCAAAAGATAAGGAAACAATAAACACAGTTCCTCTTTCAATATAGCAAATGTCTTTGGCTACGTCACAGTATCAATAACTCAGTCCCAAAGTGCTCTTTTACTCAGCATATGTTCACATAAAATGGATGCCACTCTTTACACGGTTAAACTCAGGCACGGTTGCACTAGTAGCTCAAACAAGATGTATATAACAACGCTCTCTGCACAAACTAACATCAGGATTACATGGTACTTGAAATATAGCAGATCTCAGTATCTCTCAAGATTTATCATTATCTGCAATAGTTCTCAGCAGCTCTCTAGTGACATCTCCCTTCTAGAGCTCTTTTACTCACAGGGGTAGATTTATCAAAGCTTGGAGAGAGATAAAGTACTAACCAATCAGCTACTAACTGTCATTCTATAGGCTGTGCTTGAAAAATGACAGTTAGTAGCTGATTGGTTGGTACTTTATCTCACTCCACTTTATCTCTCCAAGCTTTGATAAATCTCCCCCAAAACCTCCACGGATCTCAGCTGCCAACTCCCAGTGCTGTCTCTGGCTCTCAGTCTCACTCTTTTCTGGTGTTTCTGCAGCGGTAACTCAGCGCACTGTCAGCAGGTACTTTCTGTCACCCTCACCACTTTGCCAGTCTCTCACAGCAGATCTGCAGCACCTCACCTGACTCTGCACTGCACTCCTTGGTGTCTTTTGGTCTCAACCACACTTTGCCAGACCAGTGAATCATTGTTCTGTTGCTGGCTTGTCTCTGTTTTGGCGCATAATGTCTCCATCTAGTGGTAGACTTCTACATTACAATATCCATTGTCTTCTACGGAGCCAGGGGTCTCACATATAGATTATATATAGGGCAGGACGTAGTAAGCATCACATGGCGTAAATAATGCTGGTATGTACTGTACCTAGAAATGCAATTTAAATCACCAAGGACAGCTCTTCCAATAACAGCTGTCCTTTGTGATAGGACTTCCAGGTTTAAGGCCCGACACACGCCCCGCAGGGGAGACTCTCAGAAGGAAATGAGAAGAGAAGCCCATAGGCTTCTGTTGAGCAAAACCATCTAAAGATGGCACTACCCACCAGGTCCAAATTCCGCAATATTCACTTTAGCTATTTTCTTTAGTTTTACTATGTGAGATAATTTTATAGCAGATTGTCAGCATTAAGAGCAGGTGTACTTAGGCCCTGATTCATCAGCGTACACAATTGCAATCAAGTTAGCAGATCGGCCAATTGTTCAGAACTGCGCATGCGTATGCACTGCACGTGCGCTGCAATCACACTGCGATGACGTACGCGGATAGGAATCCATAGTAGACTGAGAGACAGGCTGTGAGCGTTTGGGGGTGGTGACGGGGGAGTGGTTGTAGAAACGCAGGAGTTTGAACGCCATTGCATGGGTGTGCATAAATTAGCCACTGCGATTGTGCAGCTTGAGTGCTCACTGCATACGACGAGACTTGCAGTTTCTGCGACTGGTCAGAGCTGCTGTAAGTGTGCATGACGGGCCGATGTGCTTCGATGGTACCGATGTATACAAGGTATTATGGATGTGAGAAAGCAGTAGTGGGCGTCTCTATGCTGGCTGAGCCGTGGCAGACTTTAGCGATCAGTGGCGATCCGTGCTGAATCAGGCCCTTAGTAAAAAGTGGCCTATGCATATACAATATCTGTGGGAATCAACTTGTTTGCCCAAAAATTTTTTTGAGAGCTCTATTTATATACAGACACAGAGACATCATTTTGGAAAGGACATGGGTGCTATGATCCCTTGTGTGAGGAGAGGGTTTTCATACCTTTCAACACATGGGCAAATGGTGGAGAAATAAATACATCTGCCCACACAATGATAAAACAGTAGTAGTATTAATAAGGTCACTTCTATCTTCCTCCATGCAGGCAATACCTAGTTCAGTGCAGGCTAGCTGATTAACCGCAAAACATGTACCTGGAAGGAATAATGGTATAGTTGATGCTCTTTCTCTTATGTAGGGGCAGGTTCTTCAGGCCAAAGAACAAGATGTAAACAAACAAGAGGCAAAATTTACAAAATGGCGGGTATGGTGTCATTTAGAGACCACCAGAAATGGTTGGTAGCATTTACAAAAGGTTGGTTTTGAAGTCTAAACTAAATGTTTAAACACCAGGACCAGTTACATTTGCTGCCTGTAGACCTTTCTCCCCATTCACAACATCAAACTGGACTGTCTCTCCATCTCTCAAACTGCGGAGATACTTTCTTGGGTTGTTCTTTTGAATGGCCGTATAGTGGACAAAAATATCATTCTCAATGTCATCCCGTTTTATGAACCCATAGCCGCGTCGCACGTGGAACCATACAACTTTGCCTGAAACTCTTCTTGTGATGGTTGATGTAACATCACATGCTGATGGCGTGCTCACAATTTTTATTTGGTTCTGTATTACTGGGCTCAAACTTGCATCTCTGGGTTGCCCTTCCTCCATTTGTGGACCTACTCTTTCTGCCTCCCCTGAGGACTGGTACTCAGGCTCTCTCTGGATGCAATAGCATTCAATGTGGCTGATTTGCCGGCAACCTCTGCAGATGGGCCTCCCTTTAGTATCAAACTTGTCGGTTGGACGTCGACCTGTCCCTCGAGGAATGTTACATCGAGATAGATTTCCCCCACTGCGTCCTTGACGCCAATCTCTGTGTCTGGCTCCAGACTGCTCCTGACGAATCTCCTTTAACTCCTTCATGATTTCCTTGATAGCACTGGTAAACGTTCCAGTCAAATCCTGCCCTGACTGTACTTGGTGAGTGACCGTTTCTCTTGGGGAAGGAGAGTCAGGAGTCATATATGTTTTGGCGGCCCCATAATTATCAGCTGCCGACTGCTCTGATGAAGAATCATATTCAGGATTCCTGTTCTGGTTGAGCCCCAGTATATCTAACGCAGTTTCCTTGAATTCAGAGAATGAGCAGACAGGGTTCTGGCGTCTCCACATTCTGAGTTGTGCCCATATTGCTTCTCCTCGTGACCCTTCTATGAATAAACTAATAAGAGTCTCGTCGACTTGTAATAAACTAATCCTTTTTGTTGTTTGAATTACTACAGGGAAAGTGTAGGTCTATGGTTCTTTATTAATTGCACACATGGGTAAAGGTCAATACCCAGGCAAATAAGATCTCCAAAATCGCCTAATAATTTAATTTTATTTGTTGCTTAGAACAAAACAAATAATAGTTCCTACATTCAATGTATATTATCAATACAATCCATTTATAATCAAGACACACAGTAATGAGTATCATTTATTTTACTGGAACTCGACTACTGCCAACTGGAAGGAACCTATGAGCTTGCAAAGGTTAGCATCTATTAGGTAACAATCAGTGTATATATATATATATATATATATATATATATATTAGGGATGTGCAGGCTCGGATAGGTTCGAGTTTGCACGTGGAGTTCGGATTTTTCCCTCCAAAAAAACGGAACTCAGAACGAGGCAAAACGTCATCTTGCATGGACGAACATCATCATTCCTGGTCTTTTGTCCAGGAATGATGATGTTCGTCCATGTAAGATGACGTTTTGCCTCGTTCTGAGTTCCGTTTTTTTGGAGGGAAAAATCCGAACTCCACGTGCAAACTCGAACCTATCCGAGCCTGCACATCCCTAATATATATATACATACAATCTATACAATTGTTATTAATTCCTAGTACCGTGTACAACACATTACCTTACCTATGCTATGAACTTTTAATTTATATACCCTTAAAGTAGCTTTAATTCCCCGTTCTACTAGTTAATTGTCACTAAGGTTCACAGTTCAGCGCTGTCTAATTTAAAGTAAAGTTGCGTTGCTCGTTGCCCGGGTTGTTGAAAGATTTTTGGTTGTTAGTGTGCACTATTTGGAGCAGGTCCCTCGTTGTTGGGAATTAATCTGTTATAGTCTACGATTTCCCTCAATGTGATTGTCCAGGGAAGGAGGCACTTTAATCTACCTCAAGGCTGTTTATCCACAGTTCTATACTTTCATATAATCTCTGAGAGTAACAGGCATATGTCCTCCAATGAAGGGGGTAATCTAAAGTCTCTGGGCTAGCCTCCGCTTCTGATCTGGCTCTCACTTTATAAGGCAGCAGTATGTCCCTAATGGAGGCTCAGGGGTAACTGTTATACTGAGGCAGTATTGTTAATTAAAGCACTGGTGCTGTCTATGTGAGACTGAGATAAGAGGGTGAGTGTTTGGCTCTCCTTACCCCAGGAGTTCCACCTCCGGTCCGCCTGTTATTCAACCAGCCATTCCAGCTCCACCCATCAGCCCGTCTCCACTGGATGGAAGAGGAAACATTTAGGCTGCACTGCCTTCAGATGTGACTGCCGCATCCACCTTGCACTCCGCCTGCTAATGAGGGAGTTTGCTGTCGTTAATGGTAAGCGCTGGTGTTGCGCTCTACCAGTCTCCACTCAGCTGTCTCACGAACTGCCCTGATCAACTGCTGCCTACTTCCAACTGTCACTGGCCTGACACTGGTCATGTGACCTGCTGCTCCTGACGACTTCAGCAGCTGCAGAGACTTCTGGGAACTGTCTGCCTATGTAATGCCAAGTTGGAAATAATTACTCACATAGTGGGGTATTACACAAGTATATAACAAAATCTTCCACTTAGAGGCAACGAATGATCGCCCTCTGTAAATCACTCATTGGAACTCATTCAGACCCGGTCGCAAGCGCTGAGCGCTCGCAGCTGGGTCGATGTTTAGGCCCTGCGCACGCGCAGAGGCCGCACTGCGCGTGCGCAAGCCCCGGAGCGAGAGATAAATTATTTCGCTCCGCATCTCACTACAAAAGGGGCGGCTGTCGATGTTGATCGACAGCTCGACCCGTTTTGTAGGCGTGGTGGGGGGTGGTTTCACAAACGGAGGCGTTCCTTAAGCATCAGCAGTGATGTCAGTGGGGAGCTTCCTGCTCGATCAGAGCAGGAAGCTCCCTGGGGCTTGTGGTTGCCGAGACCCAACCTTAGGGTCTCGTCGCAAGCCCCGATGGTTGCGATGGTCAAGACCATCAACCTGGTCGGTCGCACTTGAAAAGTCAAGCACCCGCCCTCATTCAGAGCGAGCGCTCACTTCTTGCGACCGCCTCTGAATGAGGGCCATTGTCTGACACAACAAAAAACTATTACCTCTATTTTTTTACCCAAGATTTAGGATATATTACAGAGTGTTTGCTTATCATATTATGCAGCAATTTTTATGTAGAGCTCTGTTTTCTGGTGTAACACCCTCTAGGGCAAGGTTGGACAATTAGCGGCCCTCCAGCTGTTGTTGAACTACAAATCCCAGCATGCATTGCAGCATTTCTAGGAATAACACCCCTCTCAGTGGTACATATTGCTGCCTATTGCATATTCTGCATGCCTGAGACATTTTTACCTACTCTACTGGAAGGTGATGTAGACTACCGATTTTTCAGGTAGTCCCTCACACAACCAGAAAAGTGAGTGTATCGCCTGCATTCAACCCACTTCCTAGTAAAGTGGGCAGGATGGGGAGATAATACCAGGAATCATAGCTCTGTAGGGAGGGGGTGGGGCTAAAATTATGCAAATGGTCTTATTTAGCCACGCCCCCTCCCTAGGGACCAGTGATTTGCCACATTTTGCGTGATGTAAAGAGTCAGTCCCCGCCTTCGAGGTGGTTAGCTGCGCATCTAACCTCCTCCTAGAGAGGAGAATAAAAAAGTAGGCAAGTATGGCCTGTGACCTTGGGAGGGATTTGCAGAAAAGGGGTCTGGCCCAAGCTTGGGACCCGAAGAGTGGATGTGGCCAAGCAGGAAATATCATCGAGGGGAGTGTAGCATTTGAACGCAGAAGCTTTCACTGACACGCCTGCGACACTCCCATAACATTCCCACGCAATGGCCTTTTTTTTAGCTCTCTTTCCCTTTTCTATTGCCCCCCCCCCCTACTGTAGCAGAGGTTTGATCTCCCTTAAGGACCACCGTAAATAGCTACAGATCTGCCATTTGACTCTCCTTCATACCCCCAAACAGCAGCTGACTCATTCCTACATTCATCCTAGCAGGGTTTAAGCAAACAGGTGATATCTCCTCTTAGTTAGTATTCCTGCCTCATAGCCTCCATCTCTTTTTCCAAGTGAGAGGAAGAATTAACCTTCACCCCAACATTTTCCACGCTGTCCAATTTGTGCTTCATTTATTCTTATTACCAGTGGTGGACTGGGCCGAGGGCAGGGTGTCATCTGCCCCCTGGGCCGGTACAATTGTGCAGCACTAGGGCCGCTGGCCACTGCTGCACTCTGTGACACAAGTTGCACCACGTTTGTATGTAATGGACGGCCCCATAATGCTAAGGAGCGACGTGACATCGTTACATCACGTCGCAGGCAGTGCTTAAGCTGGACGATGCAGTGGGAGGAGAGTAGAGTGGGAGCCGCGGTCCGCGTTTGAGGGAGGATCAGCAGCCATATTCCTGCTGTGGGCTTAGGTTGAAGAACTGCCCATACGGGATGCTCATGAGATGGGCGCCATTGGCCCTTTAATTACGCCAGGCACACTGGAGGAGGGAGCCGCCGAGGAGAGGTAATGCACCATAGCTGGGAATCTCTCCCAACCGCCTTGTCTTAGCTTTCTGATTTGCTGTCCTATCTTTCTGATTTGCGGCATTTGCACCCCCAGGCTGGTCCTGTGTCATACACATTAAAAGGTACTCACATACTGATTGGTGGATGGAGCTATCCACCAATCATAGTGCAGCTAACTGCAAGAGACGACAAGCAGAGCCAGAGACTGCAGGTGGCAGGAGTCTGGTTGAGTCTAGAATCAACTTTGGGAGGACTGGAGGGGTCACTACTATAACTCTGAGGTCTGGTGAGGTCTTAGGATGGGTACACACCTAAACGACCAGTAATCGTGCCAATGTTCAGGGCGATTTGCCTTCACCATGGACATCGCATGATTGCTGGCTGGTACACACTTAAAAGATTTAATGAACGATGGAACAATCGCTGTTCCGTCCTTCATTAATATATACAGCCTCACATACGATATCGTGTGATTGACTGTGCATGGCCAATCAAACGATATTGCATGCGACCGCGGGAGCACGCAAATTGAGCATACACACTGCACGATATGCCCGATTTGCCGTTCCGATTTAGCCAAATTGGCTAAATCGTGCTGATATCGTCCTGGTGTGTATGCACCTTTATTCTTATTGCTTTTAAATATCTGGGAATGGTTTTTTCTATTTAAAAAAAAAATCAAAACACACTAATTAAAAATATAGGTATACATCTGTCTTATCAGTTAACATATGCTACAAATACATTCCATTTGCTTGGTAAAAAAAAAAAAGTGCATGAGAAGCATATTAAATGCATTAATAAAAATGCTTTTAATGTAGGCTTTAAACCATATTTATAGTGCATATACTACATGTGAAAGAGCCCTTAAATTAAGTATTCTGATATTGGCATTACAGTCAAAGTTCAAAAACTTACTGTCCCAGGACTCTGGTTCTTATATTAGACTGACCCCTAAGCCTGCACTGCTCCATTATTTTACCCAGATTTTCCAGATATGATAAACTACCTTGTGTCCCAGACAATGGGTGACTAGTGTGTGTGTGTATGTGTATGTGTATGTGTGCATGTCAGTGGCAAACGCAGGATTTCTAGAGGGGTGTTTCCAAATGCTTGATTTTAGAGCGAATTTGGCCAGTCCATGAAGATGGCATCATTAACAGCTATAAAATGTGTCATACAAAGTGCAGTGTATGTCATAATTCTGACATATACAGGGCAAGCAAACATAGATAACCCATTAGATGTGCCAGTAGGGCAATCTAGCCTGAGCTGAATGTTTTTATTTCAAATGTGGGCATCATTCCAGAGCATTGAAGAAAATCTGGGTGTTTGGGGGAGCGGCAGAAGATCCTAGCACTGCCCTGGACATATATGTACACATTTGTTTCCTTGTCCACTGGATAGTGTATGTTATACAGTATTAATTATTTTCCCTATAGATGGTCTATAGTAGTGCACCCCTAACAGTGCACATTTTCCAGATCTCCTAGTTGGTGCAAAGGTGTAATCATTACTGGTTGTGTTAATTATTTCATAGTAAAATTGAATTATATACTCTTATAGTGGTCATGGTGTGGTTGGGGAAGGGGGTTTCCAGACAACCAGAAACCCCCCCTGTGTTTGCCTATGCATGTGTGCGTGTGTGTGACAGAGAGACAGAATGGGTGACTGCTCTGTGTGTGTGTGTGCATGTGTGTGAGAGAGAGCGAGAGAGAGAGAGAGAGAGAGAGAGAGAGAATGGGCAACTGGAGTGTGTGAGAGAGAATGGGTGACTGGTGTGTTTGTGAGAGAGGAAGAGAGAATGGGTGACTGCAGTGTGTGTGTGTGTGTGTGTGTGTGAGAGAGAGAGAGAGAGAGAGAGAGAGAGTGAGAGTGGCCTTCTTCAGGATACCACACATAAATGATGCCCTTCCGGTCCCGTGTGGTTGCTGGGGGTGGAGCTAAAGTCCGTGTTAATCGAGATGGGTATATATGGAGGTCATGTGAGTGTGTATATGTATGTCCTGTGTCTTATGTGTGGTGTCCTGAAGAAGGCCGCGCTTGTGCGGTCGAAACGTTGACCTCCTGACATCTTTTATTCTGACATGATGTGAATATTAAAGTAGGTTTTTCAAAATTTCGTTTGAGGCCTGAAGAGAAGCCCTGGTGAGTGCGTTCTAGTTGTGGCTCTGTCAGAATGCCAGCACCTGGGGGGCAGCGGGGGGAGCTGCGCAGGGTGGGGGGCAGCAGCAGAGTCAGCATTCCAGTCGCCCCTAGGCATTTGCTTATAATGCCTGTGCCTAGGGCCGGCTCTGGGTGACTGCTGTGTGTGTGTGGGTGTATGTGTGCGTGAGAGAGAGAATGGGTGACTGCTGTGTGTGTATGTGTGTGTGTGTGAGACAGAATGGGTGACTGCTGTGCGTGCATGCGTGTGTCTATGAGAGAGAGAGAGAGAGAGAGAGAGAGCCAATAGGTGACTGGTGTGTGTGTGTGGGTGTATGTGTGCGTGTGTGTGTGAGAGAGAGAGAATGGGTGACTGCTGTGTGTGGGTGTGTGAGTGAGAGAGAGAGAATGGGTGACTGCTGTGTGTGTGTGTGTGTGTGTGAGAGAGAGAGAGAGAGAGAGAGAGAGAGAATGGGTGGCTGCTGTGTGTGTGTGTGTGTGAGAGAGAGAGAGAGAGAGAGAGAGAGAGAGAGAGAGAGAGAGAGAGAGAGAGAGAGAGAGTGGGTGGCTGCTGTGTGTGTGTGTGTGTGTGAGAGAGAGAGAGAGAGAGAGAGAGAGAGAGAGAATGGGTGACTGCTGTGTGTGTGTGTGAGAGAGAGAGAGAGAGAGAGAGAGAGAGAGAGAGAGAGAGACAATGGGTGGCTGCTGTGTGTGTGAGAGAGAGAGATGGCGTTACGCTAACGGGGACAAGCTCCGGAGTGTTTCACAATGTACTGGTAGAAGAGCTGTCTCCTCAGAGAGATGGTCATAAGGGAGGAGTTACTCTACCCAGGCCTCTGGATGGCGAATGGTTGAGGTCCTCACCCTGCCTAATAGTGCTACCTAATTATTAAGTTACATATTCACAGAATCACAGAACAGATTCATTCTTCTAATTCTTACCTTGGGAATTATGCTGATATGTACCCGTCCCATTCTACATAATATTAGACTCTTCTATTTCTCTGCATACTCTATTGTCATCTTGTAGTACATTACAGTATCCTGCTTATTCTCACTTTTTCCCCTAATCTCTCCCTAACCCATTTGGTGTCTGTACCTCCACATGCCCATTAAGCAAAAGCTCATTGCACTCTTTATAACGTAGCATGGATGGTTGGCTCGGGTTGCCTATAAAGGATGTAGCTATCAACTATATGAAGTCAGAACATAATATATAAAAAAAGAGGTGTAAAAGTCACATATAAACAGGAACCATCTGTTCTGAGCTCTAATCAGCACAGCTGCAACTACCCGCAGGGATAAACACTACAAACAGTCTCCTAGGATTCTCCCCATGCAGGTAAAGCAGTCTTCTGTCTTCTGTAAAATAACGGCAGCACTGTTTAAAGGAAATAGGCTACATTATTTTTATTTTTATTATGACAACAATTGTATAATAAGAATTGCATTTCCATGTGGACGGATTGTCAGATGCATTGTAAAACTTTAATGTGCCCTTCCCCACAAGCAATCAGAGCAGGTTAACCTGGGTATAATCATCATCAGTTATGCACTTCAAAGGAGTTCCCTTCTTCCACAGACACCATAATCAATTGAGATAATTTCCATACAAAATTATAATATAAGATTATCATACTTTATTGGGAGAAATTTAACATGCACACCTGAATCTAAAGAACAGTTAAAAGCGTGCATACAGTAGATATGTAAGAAGATTGTAGGTAAGAAGCTCAAAAGTAAAAATGTAATATAACAACACAAAAAAAAAAATACAATATAAATAAAAAAAACTTAATATAAAAAGTAAAAAATAAGTGATTACGATATAACAATTGTTAATACCAGATGGGATAATAGTATGTAGGCTACACATCCATCCAATAATCTTATTTTGTCTTAAAAGTTTTACGGGGTCGTTTCCATTTCCCCTTGGATTAATTTGAATAAACTCTGTTGCATGTTCCTTTAGGAAGTCTGGCTATTGTACAATTCACAAAAATGTCTATACAGTAAATATGGATGGTAGAAGATTGTCATAAGGGTAACATAAAAGCACAACTGCAAAAGTAACTGTTAATGGACCCTATAATATTAAAAGTTTTGCCATTGCTAAAAGGTTTCGTTAGCAATACAAATAATTGTACTTCTTCCAAGAATAGCAATTATTTTCTTAAGATACAGAGCCCTACTGCAAGGCCGTAACTAGGGTAGAGCGCCCAGTGTCATAGCACAGGGCACCGCAGGGCAGGGGGCGCTGTTGAGGACTGTCAATTTTCCTGTTTATTATCCTTCTCACTTTTAGCTTCATCTTACTTTATCCCCAGCGTCTCCTGGCCTCTCCTATCTCTTCCCTGGCCCTTCCCCATGAGGCCATGGTCCTTTTTCAGGAGCACTGTCTTATGTCCCTATTTAAAAAATGGGGGGGGGGCAAAAACTCTAACTACGGCTTTGCCCTACTGTATATAAAATTAGGTCTATCTTTTAAGCCCGAATGTAGTTCTGAGTCCAGTAAGAGCATATCTGATTTTTCCTTAATAATATTCTCAACTCACTTGTGTCTATATTAAAAATGTGTACTTACTATTATGCTCAACCAGTGACTTATGTCTGTTTGCGAATTGGTCACTTTCTATACTATGTACTTATTGCATCACAGTATTCAGAAAACTGGGATCATCATCTTCCAATCCTCACTACCCAAGTAGGACTGGTACTTCATTGGGCACACTCTGTTATCCACAACAGCTGCTATTACCAACGCCTGGTGCTGTATAAACTCCCCTCCAGAAAATCCTACCAAACCCCCAGAATGCTCTAACTATGGAATATCTCCACATTATTACAGCTGCTGTCTCCACCAGTGCCTAAAGTGGTCCTAGAGATGTGGTGGAATTCACCACTCCATCCTCAGTGCTATCTTAAAAAAGGGACAGCACACCGTAGATGCTTGCTGCAAAAAAAGGGGTGTGGTCTCAAAAGAAAGGGGCGTAGTCACGCAATTGTATCCCCAATTAAAATTATACCACACAGTACCACAAACATATTCACATTACACTGCACATAGTGCCCCTGCTTCACATTACACCACATAGTAGTGTCCCTTATTCATGTTATGACACACAATAGTGCCCCTTTTACACCATACCCACATTAGTGCCCTTAGTAATGCCCCCAGTGGTAATGCCCCCAAGTGCCCCCAGAAGTAGTGCCCCTTATGCAGAGCCCAGAGTCGTGGTGCCCCTTATGAGGTTGCCCCCAGTGGTAGTGCCCCTTATGCAGAGCCCAGAGTATTGCTGCCCCTTATGCAGTGCCACCATTAATGGTGCCCCTAGGAATGGTGCCCCTTATGCAGTTCCCCTATGCTGTACCCCCATTAGTAGTGCCCCAAGTGGTAATGCCCCTATTAGTAGTGTCCCCAGTGGCAATGCCATTAGTAGTGCCCCCCAGTAGTAATGCCCCCATTAGCAATGCCACCAGTAGTAATGCCCCTTTTAGCAGTGCCCCCAGTAGTAATGCCCCCTGTAGTAGTCCCCCAGTAGTAGTGCCCCAGTAGTATTGCCCCCTGTAGTTATGCCCCCAGTAGTAATGCCCCCAATAGTAGTGCCCCCACTAGTAAGGTCCATGTAGTAATGCCCCAGTAGTAGTGTCCCTAGTAGTGCCCCAGTAGTAATTTCCTTAGTAGTAATGCCCTCAGTAGTAGTGCCCCCTTTAGTAATGCCCCTCGTAATAAAGGCCCTGATTCAGAGCAGGACGCTCTTTGTGAGCGCTCGCGCTGAATCAGGGCGTTTTTGTTTTTTTACCCATCCGCCTCCAGGCTGCTCGCTAAGCTGTGGGTGACCACCCACAGCTTTAGCGGGTGGCCTGGCTATGGTCGCGATTATCGTGACCATCGGGCTTGCGACAAAACCATTGTGGTAGGGTTTCATCCTCTGCAAGCCCCAGTGAACTTCCTGCTCTGTTAGAGCAGGAAGTTCACTACTGACATCACTGGTGATGTCAGTAGGGCCGCCCACAAATGGCAGGCATTCCTTCTGGAACGCCTCAGTTTGTCAACCCACCCCCACTGCACGCCTACAAAACGGGGCGAGCTGTCAATCACAAATGACAGCTGCCCCGTCTTGTAGTGAGTCCCGCAGTGAGTGAAAATTCACTCGCTACAGGGCTCGCACACACGCAGTGCACACGCCGCGCATGCACATTGCCCAGCCATCTACCTGCTTGCGAGCGCTATGCGCTCGCGAGCGGGTCTGAATCAGGTCCAAAGCCCCCAGTGTAATGGCCTCTAGTGCCCCCAGTAGTAGTGCTACCAGAAGTAATGCCCCCTAGTGCCCCCAGTAGTAATGCCCCCTGTAGTAGTAGTGCCCTTTACAAAAAGAAGGATCACTCAATACTTACCTTAAGCCTTGCTCCTGCGTCCGCTGCCGTCCGACTGGTCACTCCTCGGAACTATGGGAGAGACATCATGATGTCTCTCCCATAGTGCCCACTGTGGGAGTGAGAAGCCGGAGCTCAGGAGTGAACTTTAGCCTCCGGTTGCCACTGTAGGGAAGGAGCTGGGCACCCGCTGGTAACAAAATTTCAGCAGATGCCCCCGGCATCTCCCTGCGACGAAGGGCTGACTGGCCAGGTAAGGTGGGCTGGAGGAGACAGAACTGGTTCCGTCACCACATACAACTGATGCCCCATTTCGGCCCACTTTAACCCCTGGTCTCCACAGAGAACACTGATACATGAGCAGATGGAGGTATCACTCTACCCAGGCCTATGGCATGTGTGAGCAAATAATTGAGACCCTTGCCAGCCTAACAGTGCTACCTAGTTGTCAACTTGGAAGTCATAAAACCACCCAAAAAACTAGGCTATCTTTTCATGAACTAGTGCCATACCATGGGCTGAAGGGGTGTCACAGATGTTATCCTGGTGGCACAGGTGTCCATCCCTTCCTCCTCATGGCCTCCACTTTGCTGCACACATGACATCCCAATGTCACATGCCCATGGCAGGTAATTGTCTTGAAGTGCCCTGGTACTGCACTGACATTATTCTGAAATATAATAAATTAAATGTTAGACCAGAGGTTCCCAAAGTCTGCCATTACAGTCCACATTTTTGGGATATCTATGCTTGACCTAATTAGTACCTCAATCCATTTGATTTAACCATCTAGACTCAAGCTTGGATATCCCCAAAACGTGGACTGTGATGGCGGACTTTGGGAACCTCTGTGTAAGGAGCATACACACTAGACGATATGCTCCCTGAGCGATATCGTCTAGTGTGTCCCTGGCAGGATGTGCTCAATGTCATTCATGACATTGAGCACACCTGCTGAACGATATAATTAACTATATCGTTCAGCGCCCGGCTCTCTCCCCCACTCCCCAACATGCAGCAACCTGACGATATCATCAGGTTGGCCTACATGTTTACCTTATGAACGACAATGAGGAACGACCTGCGGGAACGCGCATCGTTGTTATCGTTCATCATTTTGGTGTAAAAAATGGACGATATAGTGAACGACAGAACAATAGCGATATAGTTCATCGTTCAGTCGTCCACTTTATCGCCCAGTGTGTACGCACCTTTAGACTATTGTATTTCTCACAATGTTGTAGTGTCATTTTGTATGCTACAGTCAGCCCTGTAATAGGGCAGTGCACCATGTGCTGACGCAACCCCCTGAGCGCATGCCGTCATTAAGTTGCACCAATGGGGGCTGGTGGGTGGGACTGCCAACACTGGGGAAGCACTGCACCAACCTGGATCATCCTAAGGAAGCTCCAAGCAGCTGTACAGATTGAAAGGTATGTGCCTAGAGCAACCAAAGGACGTACCCACCAGCACTACAACAGCGATACTGGCACCTAGCTAGCCAGATACAGGGGCAGTGGGGCAGTGATGGTACTGCTCCTAAGGCTCTGTGCCCTGTAGGATGGCACCGCTCTCACACACCTAATTATGGCCCCCTAGCTACAGTCCCTGCTTATCTCCACTGATTTTTAGGTTCTCTCCATAACCATTTCTGTACCTTCTCCATTCAAATCTTCAATAATGATTAAATGAAGAAAAACAATTACAAAAATAAGCTTTGGATTTCTAGATGAGGGTTGTCTATAAATAATGTAGCTACCAAAGATGTTAAGTTGCAAATTAAGTAGAGGTGATGCCCAGGGCAACCAATCAGATTTCAGCTATAATTTATCTACATGGTTTGATAAATCTCCCACCTACAGTACATATATATGTGTATGTCTGTCTATATATATATATATATATATATATATATATATATATATAGGTGAGACAAAGAGCGGGTGGGGAGGCACATCTTCACGTTGGCTATTCTCAAAGCTGGATAATTGGCTGAGACAAGATCAGCTTAAAATTAGATCATAAAGACGCCATCTTGCGACTGGCCGCAAGACGCCATTTTAGAAAATGAGATTGCAAGACGCCATTTTGCGAATGGCCGCCCAAGTGCCATTTTAGGTAAACTCACGCTTAAGTACATATGGCGATATTACTATTAGCATTATGCGATTGCATCTTTCATCATTTCTCATACACACATTAATACGCACAATTGCACTGTTAACTAGTCGCATATTAGCGAATGCATAAGATCCTGTATGAAAACGCTGTTTATTAGCTTCATGCGCACGCATCTGCCCCAAGTTAACTAGCGTCTTTATATCAAACCCCAAATACTTACACAGTACATATTCACATAAAAGGTCTCATAAGCTTTAAAGTATAAGATTCAAGTTTGTTCATTTATTATAATTGCTGTGAAATAAAGGTTATTTGGTAGCTAAGGTTTAATACATGATAAGTAAGTCATGTTTGATATTATACTGATCTGCACTCTTTCAACAGCATTCTGATATCGTCAGTGTGAAGATCACAACATGCATTGCCAACTTATGGACCGCAGAGACTTAAAGCACCGAAATGTACATTATATGACCAACTGTTAGGATGAGCATGAGGCAGGAAACCAGAGACAACCAGTTGTTAGAGGCTGGACTGTGTCTATTTGAATCAACCTGTTAAATGCTCTGCAACAGATGCATCCTCCTGGGAACCAATGGTATCAGCGACAGGCCTCTCTATTGTGTTGTCTGTTTCTGTGAGAGTATAAACGTGTGTGTTGTGACCCCAGTCTGAGTCTTCTTGCTGAATGCTGATTGACGGGGGTTTCTTGCTGATGCCTACATCTGGTCAAGAAGCGCTGCGTATGTATAACTGTACTTGGGTCTGTATAATTCTTTGCGCTAAATTGTACTTAGATCATAGCGTGTAACTGATTGTACTTTTACTTGAAATATCACTTTGTGCTTTGGAACCACAGGTAAAAGGTCTGGAGTCTTTATTTACTATATGACTGCGTACCCAAAATAGCGTCATCCTTAGAGGTTTATAGGCAGGATATTAGAAGGTATAGGCAGGAGTGTATAGAGGTTCTAATTCAATATCCTTAGTTGGAGGCTCATAGTGAAGTCACTTACCTACTCACATGATACATACGTTTATCGATATCTCACCAAAGGGTGGAGTGGCCACATGCAGGGTTTACCTTCAACCGCTCGGTGCTGTGAAATCGCTACCCGTTTTCGTGTGAGCCAGGGACGCTGACTAGAATCCAGGGACAAGAGAGGAAAAAGTTTGTTTTCCTTTGTTGATAGAACCTTATGTTTAGAGGGGTGCCACAGTATTGAGCACGCGGCTGAGTCGCAGTTTTGCACACAGTCAAGATGCACTTTTGTGTACGCAGCTAAAGGTTGTCATACGGTTGTGTGGTAGTCGCATTATTGTGTATGCGACTGATCGCACAATAGTGTATACGTACTTCCGGTTGTGCTGCCATGTGTTTAAACAAAGCCGTTGAGGTTTACATTCTTTTCAATTGTTGTCAATATCTGGGTTAACGTGTATTTTTCTGCGCAGGAAAAAAGTGTGTAACAGTGAGTACTGTATTTGTTGGTAGGGGTAACTTGTTCCCTAAAGTTAGAGGTACCGTATGACCTTTAAGGGCTAAGTGCTAGCCACTCGGTAAGCAGCTTACCGTTCTATACACAGTAGCAGGTGTACATGTTGTCTTTGTTGTAGAGAGGTGCGTGGAAGTAGCCGACTTAAACTTCCATAGGCGTGGAAGTTGCCTTCTTAAATCTTATCCGGGTGTGTGGAGTAGCCTTCTTCAAATCTTCACAGGTGTGTGGGCGCTGACGTTTAAATCGTCCATAGGTAAGTGAAAGTATCTTGACTGTCTTTCACCAGTTTAAATCTTTATTGAAAAACGTAGGAGTTGTCTCAGAATGGGAGCCATGCAAACAATAGAGATGTTAGACAATAATGTGCTGATAATGGAAGTGCCGCTTGGGTCGGCCCGTCGTATTATGCATACTAAGTACGGTACTTATGCAATAAGGTATTGTGATGTATGGTTTAAAATGACGATGAAGAGTGTTAGACCGTTTCCCAGAATTGGTAGTTTTGATAAAGATGTATTAGATAATGTCCGGGATCACATCAGTCTGATGCGCTCCCGAGAGAAAAAGGTCAAATATTATGAATGTTTAATGTTGTGGTAGCATGAAGGGGATTCGTGGCTTAAAAATGTGCAAGCGACGCAAACTAGAGAATACATCCGCAACATTAAATTGCAATGCGGGCGAGTCGCAAAATGGCGTGCATGTGCAGCAAGGTAGCGTTGTGGAAAGTATTGCCGGCAGTTCACGCTCACCATCTCCACTTTATGTGGATGGAGGTGCAAGTACAGTTATCAAAAATACCCATAAAAATGTAACAAGCAATTTGTACCCTCTCTTAAGCAACCATAAAGAAAATGTTCATGATGTGGATGATGAGCCTATTGTAATGTCTGCCATTTCCCATGCTGTGCAGATGATAGATGCTGCACCACAACAATCACGAGTGGTGCCGCCATCTCCATCGGTAACAGTAAGGGAAGTGCTAGCCCCCTCTGCACCTGTAGAGGAAGTTGTTAATACCATACTTAGTAGCAGCAGAAGAAACCCCCAGCCAGGTAACAAGGTCAAAGGTAGCAGTGCTGCCGGTCTGTATCCCATTCGGACAATAACTGTTCCGAATGGAAATGCAAATTCGAACGGTGTAGTGCCCACAAGGGAAGAGGTAATGCATTGTCCTTGGACAAGAGCAGAACTGAATTCCATCATAAATGATTTCCCCGATCCCAAAGAGGAACTAGCCAAATGTCAAAGATTTTTGAGGAATTTGGGTAGTTCTCATGAGCCAACTAATAAAGATTGGCGTGTGGTGTTAAGGGCCTGTCTACCACGCAGAACCGAAGTGACAAAATTTATCACGGATTGTGTATTGGATGGTGACGTTCCCTTAACAGACCAAGTAAACCAAGGTAACATTTCCCGCATTGTAACTCAATTGGGTATATATTTTCAGGTAGTAGTTAACTGGAACAACATTTTCATTATAAAGCAAAAGGAGAGTGAATCTGCAGAATATTATTGCGACCGGGCTCTGCAGGCTATCACCCAGTACACTGGGATAGAAGATATTAAAGATAGCACTCACCACAGGGGAATGACAGTCACGGTACTCATGGACGGTCTTAAAGAAAACTTAAAGACTCGGGTTCAGACCCCACAACCTGGCTGGAGGGGATTCACAATAGATACCCTCATAGAATCTGCCATAGAACATGATAAGAACATCTCAAAGGAGAGACCCAGAGTGAAAAACTAATGGCTGTCAGTATCCAGGCTCTGGAATGAATGATGGTAACATCACAGCCAGCAGACACACTTGCATCCACACACACACTTACACCTGAACAGTTATATGCCCTCACTAATCCCACGCAACAGCAAACACAGCTCTTTTCTACTAATCCTACACATCCACAGGTCCCATACTACTCACAAACTTCATACCCCCCACAATACCCTTATCCTCCATATCCCTACCCATATCCATCACCTTTTCCCCCTGCTCAAACCTCACAACAACCCGTGTCTTCATCCGATCCACGAACATGTTTTAATTGTAACCAGCAAGGACATTTAATTAGAAACTGCAGAGTAAAAAGGGTAGGACCCTCAAATCAGGGAAAACCTGCATATCCCCATAAGGGATATGCACAGAGGCCAGCAAATATCCAGCAAGCACCAGCTCCAATTGTGGCCGTTAATGCTTTATTGGAGAATGGTAGCCAAAGCTAGGGGTCAGGTCATACCTGTAGTCTACAGATAGTCAGTTTAACGGGAAGTACTAGGGAAGAACCGGTCATGATGGTTGATGTAGCTGGTACTGAATATCCTTTTCTTGTAGACACAGGGGCGACCAGGTCAGTGATAAAATCTCCCGTTAATTTACAGCTGACCAACGAGACAGTACCAACAATGGGTGTAACAGGTAAAGTGCAACATTATCCTTTAACAAAGTCCACAGAGGTTACTATTGGGCCGTTGCATACCAGGCATTCTTTCCTTCTGGCTGCTGCGGCTCCTACTAACCTGCTGGGCAGAGATTTGTTATGTAAGATGGGATGTGTCATATATTGCACCCCTGATGGTGTATTTCTAGATATCCCAGAAAGAGTTGCGCACGAGGTGTGGGATATGTTAGACACTCCCCAAAGGATAATGTATCACTCTACCAGTTTAAACGAAAATCCATCTCAGGTAGATCAAATGTCCCAAATTCCAGATTCCCTTTGGACTAAGGATGGACAGGACACTGGATTAATGGCAAACGTAAGCCCCGTAATGGTAAATTTAAAAGGCAGTAGGCAAGCTCCAAAAATTCCCCAGTACCCACTAAAACAGGAGGTAGAATTAGGGTTTTTTCCAATAATTGAATGATTATTACAACAGGGAATTTTAATTCGTACAGCTAGTGTAGCCAACAGTCCCATCTTCCCGGTGAAGAAGAGTGGTGGGAGGGGTTATAGGCTGGTACAGGACCTTAGAGGTGTTAATAAAGCTGTAGAGAGCCAATTCCCCGTAGTGCCAAATCCAGCTGTCATTCTTATGCAGATCCCTCCAAACGCAACCCATTTCACTGTCATTGACCTCTGTTCTGCTTTCTTCTCTGTGCCTCTCCACCCAACTGTCAGTATTTATTCGCATTTACATACAGAGGTGTACAACATACATGGACACAGTTGCCCCAAGGTTTCTTACGAGGTAACTGTAAGGTATCTTATATCAATGAGTAAGCACTTAAAACAGCAACAGCAGAAACTGAAATTGTTGTCCTGTGATATGCCTGAAACTAACTGTCATGATGTTGAACCAGGAGAATATGTTATGATCAGAAATTTCTTGCGTTCAGGTTGTTAGAATGATCGGTGGTAAGGTCCATACCAGGTTCCTGTGACAAGTACTACATCTTTGAAGGTGGCTGAGAGAGATACCTGGGTCCATTCCACTCACTGCAAAAAGCTCAATCAACCTGTGGAGAAACAAGTCGGAGACAAGGCTGATAGCGTCAACCAGTCGATCGCGAACTTGTTCCGGGAGGATTGAAAAGGTCGTAGTGAGATACCTGAACTAAAAGAAATGTGAAGGTCTTGTTGTGGCAATGGACGGGCCTGCTGTGTTCATTTTCATATTCTCTTTTAGAGTGTTCACCATTCTGGTTGGTTCTGGGATATCCGATTTCTGTGATGGGGGATCGATTAAGGAAATGGGAGCTGAGGGCAGTGCTGATGGAGTGGAATCAGGAGGAGTGTTATGCCAATCAGGGGAGTGTCTGACCAATCTTAGTACTGTTATTGTTAAGAGAGCTGTTATTCCGGATACTCGGGGATGGTGTGGAAGTTTATCGTCTGAAGATTCCTGTATTTGTGAGCTTTGTGGGTCCCTAGTTGATGAGAACTGTATTCAACGGTGCCAGCCTAAATATAACCCGTACTGGGGTGGGTATACTTTAGAGGATTATCATAGCATGGTAGGCAAAATATTAAATCAAACTGATTGCTGGGTGTGTTCACATGTGCCACAGGGACAGCATAATGTAGGGTTGGTGCCATTTCCACTGAATATCACAGAAATTTTAGAACTGCAAAAAGGGAAAACATTGGATGGAAAATTCCTCTCATCCAAACCACTTCATTTTAAACTCTATCAATTCCAAGTAGATAGATCACGTTTGTGTTTGAACATAACCAACCCCAATAAACCCGGGAGTTGGGAAGTGACAGGGAAAAATCAGACGATGACCTTTTCACAGAGAGCTGATAATGAGTCCGTAAATCATGATCTGTTACATTCAATTAAATCTAGTGGGAAACATTTTAGGTACCGGTATACATTGAGTTCCACCAAAGAAATTATTGGTAAGGTACCAGATGGTTATTGTGCTAAAATAATACAACCAGAAACTTGCATATACCAGATGGAAGAGCCTGAGATAGGATTGCTTGCAAGGGAAATGTGTTTAATGATAATGATGCATACCATCCCTTATGTTCTCCCCGATAATGTGTATTTTATATGTGGAAGAAAGGCGTATAAGTGGCTCTCCCCGAGTTCCGAAGGTTTGTGTTACCTGGGAAGGGTAGTCCCAGAAGTTATGACCCTCACACATGTTGAAATGCTTGGTATCCATAAAAACACACCATCACCATACCTTCACACGCAATATGAACACAGAGACAAACGAAATATACCTGGTGATGTGCATAAAGCCACTCAGTTAATTAGTGAGACAACTGGCTTCCAAGTTTTAGTCGCACTGGATCCCACCAGGATCGCTCAGGGCACATTAAATTTTAGATGTATTCAGGAACTTGCTAAATTGATAGATAATATCAACGAGATGTATGATGACGCATTCAGGTATACAGGGAGAGAATTGCAAGTGTACAAGAAAGAACTGGTGCAGCACAGGCTAGTGTTAAATTATTTAACTGCTGTTACTGGAGGGTACTGCGTAACTTTGGCCACCCAATTTGGAGTAAAATGTTGCACCTATGTCACCAATGATACCAGCGACCCCAAGGAGGTGATAGACCGGAAGATGGATGAAATTCTGCAGCTAAAATGGGAGTTTTGTAAGGACCATAATGCTTCAGTGGCTGAAGTAGGGGAGAAGATAGAAGGATGGGTTTCATGGCTGAACCCAGTGAAATGGTTCTCAGGTCTAGGGGAATGGGTCCAGGAAGTAATCACCAGCATAGGCAAATTCTTGATCCTTATACTGATTGTCATCATAATAATTGGCATATGTGTCCGGTGTGTTCCTATTGTGTTGAAGTGTGGAAAATGTAAAAATAAAGTAAAACGAAAGAACGAAATTATGATGGTGGTCAGTAATGACAATATGAATACCGAGGTAAATATAGAACTGCATTACAACCCTGAACTAGGAAATACCATCATTTAATGTATTATATTTAGACCTGCATAGAATGTATTATTGAAATGTTATTTTTAAAACACCTCAGATAATGTAAAGTCTCAAATTCCCCTTCAAGACTGCCTTTATAGGACTGGTGTATCCCCACACCTTTCACATGATGTTCCAAGATCCGCGGTGTGCATTTAATAGTAGTTTTATGTCCCCACTCAGAGACACATTATTGATGGATTAAGGACCACCTTGTGCCATCCCATAATAATACTAAATAATATATAAATGTAAGCCTAAATTAATTTTTAAAATCAGATTGTGATAGCATGTTGTTCGCTATCAAAGGGTGGACTGTTGAAGCTGGATAACTGGCTGAGACAAGATCAGCTTAAAATTAGATCGTAAAGACGCCATCTTGCGACTGGCCGCAAGACGCCATTTTAGAAAATGAGATTGCAAGACGCCATTTTGCGAATGGCCGCCCAAGCGCCATTTTAGGTAAACTCACACTTAAGTACATATGGCGATATTACTATTAGCATCATGCGATTGCATCTTTCACCATTTCTCATACACACATTAATATGCACAATTGCACTGTTAACTAGTCGCATATTAGCGAATGCATAAGATCCTGTATGAAAACGCTGTTTATTAGCTTCATGCGCACGCATCTGCCCCAAGTTAACTAGCGTCTTTATATCAAACCCCAAATACTTACACAGTACATATTCACATAAAAGGTCTCATAAGCTTTAAAGTATAAGATTCAAGTTTGTTCATTTATTATAATTGCTGTGAAATAAAGGTTAGCTAAGGTTTAATACATGATAAGTAAGTCATGTTTGATATTATACTGATCTGCACTCTTTCAACAGCATTCTGATATCATCAGTGTGAAGATCGCAACATGCATTCTCAACTTATGGACCGCAGAGACTTAAAGCACCGAAATGTACATTATATGACCAACTGTTAGGATGAGCATGAGGCAGGAAACCAGAGACAACCAGTTGTTAGAGGTTGGACTGTGTCTATTTGAATCAACCTGTTAAATGCTCTGCAACAGATGCATCCTCCTGGGAACCAATGGCATCAGCGACAGGCCTCTCTATTGTGTTGTCTGTTTCTGTGAGAGTATAAACGTGTGTGTTGTGACCCCAGTCTGAGTCTTCTTGCTGAATGCTGATTGACGGGGATTTCTTGATGATGCCTACATCTGGTCCAGAAGTGCTGCGTATGTATAACTGTACTTGGGTCTGTATAATTATTTGCGCTAAATTGTACTTAGATCATAGCGTGTAACTGATTGTACTTTTACTTGAAATATCACTTTGTGCTTTGGAACCACAGGTAAAAGGTCTGGAGTCTTTATTTACTATATGACTGCATACGCAAAATAGCGTCATCCTTAGAGGTTTATAGGCAGGATATTAGAAGGTATAGGCAGGATATTAGAAGGTATAGGCAGGAGTGTATAGAGGTTCTAATTCAATATCCTTACTATCTTATTTTTCAGGATTGGGGCAACAGCCATTGCTGATTTAGTGCTTGATTCAGAGATGTACACTAATGCAAACACAGCTGCAATCCTGCACGCAGCTGCTGTATGTAAATATGCAAATGTTGGGATATGTATTGCGATGACCACCAGGGTCATCGCAAATCCAAGCAACTGCGTACACATACTCAGCCAACATCATAGAACATTTAATCGGCTATCTGAGCAGCCCTAGGGCGCGCAAAATGGCCGCCTGAACTGAGACGTCGGAGCCACTTTATCTGCATACAGGACCGCAGTTGTAGGCTGAGACACACCCCGCAACCGGTGGCGTCACGTCTGCTTACTTGCCGCCACTCCCCGTAATGGCCCACAGACAGTTCCTGGATGTCAATCACTTGGCAAAAAAATTCTAACTGCGAGCGGCATCGTCTAGGCACCTTGGCATGTGCGCAGTACGACCGTGATGCAGGCGCAGTTGGCCGACAATCAATCAACTGTGTAAATATCTGCATTGCGTACATAGATAAATCTGGCCCTTAGTCGGGCTGGATCATATGGCAATCAAATGGAATGGCAGAGAGAGGGATAGTAAGCTTAACATAGATGTATGACCACATTTCTTGTATAAATGACCTATTTTCTTATTGTAGTTGTACACCAAGGGCCTGATTCTGAGATTTCTGCTAATGAAATCACATCTGCAATCTCTTACAAATCGCAGTAGCGAAAGTACGCTAATTTCTTCCAAAGTCTACCCGAGCATAGGCATGGCCCACTGCTGCCTTCTCTGCGTCTCTCACATGCTGAGAGCTCTCATGCTGCAAAGGAGATCACAGTGGCTAATATATGCCCGCCCATGAAACGGTGTTTAAATGGTCCCAACACACCTGCGTTTACCTAGCCACCAGGGCCGTAGCTAGGGTACTGCAGCCGGTGCCATCGCACAGGGCACCACAGGTCAGGGGGCGCTGTTTGGGCCTGTCAAATTTCTGTTTATTATCATTCTTGCTTATAGCTTCCTCTTATTTCATCCCAGCATCTCCTGGCCTCTACTATCTCTTCCCTGGCCCTTCCCCATGAAGCCATGGCCCTTTTTTGGGTGCATTATGTCCCTTTGAAAAATGAGTGGGGCGCCAATGCTCTTTCTGGCACAGGGCACCAAAAAGTCTAGTTACGGCTCTGCTAGCCACCCTCCCTTATCTCCCCCAAACGCTGACTACCTGTCACTCACTATGCCTGCCAGTGAATCCTCTGTGCGAGCGTCTTCACAAACCAATCGCTGCTCACACACAGTACAGCTTTCACACGTGCGCAATGGCTAAAAATTGCTAGCATTTGTCTCTGATTAAGGTCCAAAGTGTTGCTAATAGAGTGTTTCTTTGTCCTTTGGGCAAACTTAAGGGCTTCCAAGTGTCTTTATAGAGTTTGAAAAGTTTTAACTAAACGGAGGAGTGAGCAGTGAGTGGAATTACTGTAGCACCAGAATTGTAATTGAACAGGACGTTGTTGAACAGACCTGCAGTCATCTGCACCCACCTCAGGCGAAATAATGTTGTGAAACAAAACAAAAACTAGCGAGCTGATTCAGTTAATGAAAAAGAGTTTGGCATTCCTTGTTACTATTTCCCAAATACAGCTTTTGTTTGGTCTGAAGTGTTGCCAAGACTCCGATGGCTAGAAAACTAACAGCTGAAACCTGTAGAGAGGTGTAGGAGGAAACTTCATTTGGGCACTTCTAAATTTGCTAATAATAATGTAAAGACACCTTCACTTTGGACAGAGGAGTGAAAGATTTAAACGAGTGATAAAGTATATGTGCATCTGATGCAGTTATAATTATCTTGCTGAAAATCACAGAGAGTGCTTGGCTATTGGTGGAAATTCCTAAATCCATGCCAGTGCGTTTGAACGTCGTTACAGGGGTATGCATAAATGATCCACTGCGATGCCTTACGCAGCTTGGGCTTTCACTGCGTGCGATGAGGTTAGCAATTCATGAGTAAGGTCAGAGCTTGTGCAAGTGTGCATGAGGCTGCGATGGTACTCGATGTTACTGATGGCAATCGGTCTTGCTAAGTATTACAGATGTGTGTAAGGTAAGGTGGGCGTCCTTATGTTGTGCTGAAACGGCATAGCGACTGCAGATGATTAGCATATCTTTGAAGTGAGACTGCGTGCGCAATCGCTATTGCAATCGCAGTTGCGATCCGTACTGAATCAGGCTCTTGGTTTATTTTTTACTTCTCTGTAAGGTGGGGATCTTGACAGGATGTCCTTCAGTGTGTTTTTGACTTTAATGGCTATTTATTAAGTGTGCATTAATGTTGTGTATGGTTTATCCACTTGCCTGGTGTGGTCATATCAGATGTGACCAATCCAGACTGGGCTTCCCTAACCTTTTCGCATCTGATGCGACCAGTCAGAAACGCCCACTGGGCTGTATTAACATTTCCCCATTGACTGCTTCTGTAGAGAGGAGCAGTTGTTAGGGAAACGTCAGTACAGCGCTGCCCCCCAGTGTGTTATGATTGTGTCTGAATTTCTCAGTATGGGCCGTATTCAATTTGAAGCGAAAAGCCATTTCCGTGTGTTTTTGGCGAAAACTTTTCGCAGATGATGTCATTTTCACCTGTTTTGATTTTACTCCGTATTCAATTTGGAAGACTTTCCGCCTATGCAGAGAGTCAATACAATGTCATAGGCGAAAAAGTTTTGTCTATCAATACCAAGCGGAAAAAAGTGCAGAATTGTGGTTTTGGGGTGCAACGTTGCGGGAACCCCCATGAGCCTTCAGACAGTCCCTCAAAGGTAAACTATGTCAATTTAAAAAAAAAAAAAAACACTTGAGGTCACCCCAAAAAAATTACTTTGAATTTGTGGGCAAAAAAAAAAAATGTTGGGGGACAAAGATAAAAACTAGTGAACTTGACTCTGGGGGGGTCCCTAAGTATGCCCCAGGTGTTTTTTTGATTGCAGGTGCTTGCGGAAGGTGGATTTTTCATGATTTTTTTAACTTAACTTTAGCAACTTTTAAATATGCTGGCCCCTATTTTCAAGTACCCCAAATTTGCTGGGATAAGTTATTTTCTGGAAAAAATACTCCTGAATACTATTCTTCACCACTTATACAAAAACGCTATTTAGAAGCTATTGAGCCCGTTTAAAAACACCAAATACCTTCAGTAAGCCAAATGCCATAGTGAACCCCCATGTCAGAGCATCTTTTGGGGGGTGTCAGGCTGAATTCCCCAGATCTGACAGGACTTTCTGCCTATTCAAGTTTCACTGGGTCCCGTTTTCGCGTACTTCCATATTGAATACGGGGTAAAGTGAGCATGGCCGCGATACTTTTCCACCTACAAAAGACGCGATGTAGGCGAAAAGTCCGGGAGGCGAAAAAGTATCGCGGGTCCGCTCAAATTGAATACGGCTCTATATCGGATATATTGAGATCCCTGTTAGTCACTAATAAACATTTTGCCACTGTTCTTGGAACGACTTTCATATCAGAGCAGCAGCCCCCATCCCTGGACCCCCTGTATACTACATCTGTGCCTGTCTAGTAGCATATATCAATATTTATGAATATTGATAGTAATATTAAAAACCTTTTATGTATCATATTGATTGTGGCAATCTCATATCGATAAAGAATATCGATACAGGACTGCCGATTAGGGATGTCCAATGGATATGTTCTATAGAATTTAAAAGTGTTTAAAATTCAAGTTCATACATTTGAAAAATTTTATTTAGCAGCTGTGGTTTATTTAAGTCAAGTGCATAGTATTGTTTCCATTCTGTTTGAAAATACTGGGGGACAGATATAATGGACAGATACTGTACATGAATATTATATACTTAAGATCATACTGTATCCTTGAATAATGCACTTACTTACTTATGTGCACATCTCTAAAGTTCATAAAGTATCTTTATAAGGGGTAGATGTACTAAGCCTTGGATAGAGATACAGTGGAGAGATAAAGTACCAACCAATCAGCTCCTGTCACTTTACAGGCTGTGTTTGCAAAAATGGCAGTTAGGAGCTGATTGGTTGGTACTTGATCTCTCTCCACTTTATCTCTGTCTAAGGCTTAGCACATCTACTTCTCAATGTGCAGTCATATTGACGTGCTGCCTACATGTGTTTATTTGGCCCTTTCCCCAAGTGAAGCAATTTTCACAAAGTACTGATCTTTAACCGCTTATTTGACTCTTGTTGTTTTATTAATTACATCAGGAAATGGACTGTGTCTTGTAAATGCTTTAGCTTTTAATTTTGAATCGTTTAATTATATAGCTTTCCATTGGGCACAAATGCATGCCAAGCGCTTTTGTGTGCACCTAGGGGAACACAGGCTCCCCATTGAAAATAAAATTATAATACAAGCTCAAAACATAGGATAAAAATACAGCGCTGGTCTCATATGTATGAAAAGGCTCTCTGCCAAGTCTGCCAGTACCACCACTTGTGGTCAGCTGAGTATCAGGTTCTCAAGATCACTGTCATTTAAGTCTTTTTTGTTGCTGTTGTTATTTGCTGTATGAGCAGAAAAAGGCACTGACCTAGTTATTCCCACAGAACACACTGATACTCTCATTATCTGTACTAATTCTTAGCATGTTTGCAACATTTTAAACTGTGTGAGCATAGATCATACTGTATTCCTGTAGCAAGAAATACCTGGGTCTTTCTCAGGACAACAGTGTACAGTACTTGCCTGTAGGGGGAGGGGATTATAGAGTACATAAGCCCAGGCCTGGCTGTGTGCTTAGCCATGCCGACCAGGAATAGCCATGCCATCAAGATTAATTGGCCATACCTCTTTAGTGGGTGTGCATCTAAACGGTGCATGGCTACACCAACATGTGTTTTCTCATACCGCCTTAATACTGGGGCCCGATGGGTACCTTGGCAGTAGTATAACACGCTTGAATGGTCATCATTGATGTTCCCCTTCAATGTTGTCATTGCCACCAGCTCATTGATGGCAAGCAACCATCACCAGAAAACCATTGTTGTTTTGAATCATTGATGGTTCCCACATGTACAAAGGAGACCTATGGGCTCACTAAGAGTGATCAAGTGAGCATACAGTAGTACAATGCTGGGTATGTGGGACTGCTCTCTGCTCAGTGGGAATAATAGCAAATCATCAATTTAATTTTTATACTGGTGCAAAACACAGTTTTTGCAAGACTGGAGGAAGAGCTAAAAATCTACTTCATAAACTTACTTATAGTGGGTTCAGGGGGTGCTATTGCTATGGGGCCAGAGGTTTATGGGGGCCTGGACCTGTCATATATTTGTATACTAACTTCCCAGAACTGGCTGTCAAACAATTGGCTGTTCTCCAGTCGGAAAGGGGGACTGGTTAGTGCTATTATAGGTTGCAGTCTCTCCCGTTTCCCCAATCTCAGCAGCTTCTTCTGTGCAGGTACCCAAACTTCTGGCTCTTGCATTCCAGCGCCCGGAAGTACCAATGCTCCTGCGCTGATCTCCAGTCCTCTGCATATATCTAGCAGCAGTAAAATGCAATTGCATAAGGAATCTATTTAGAACCTCTATACACTCCTTCCTATACCTTCTAATATCCTGCCTATACCTTCTAATATCCTGTCTATACCTTCTAAGGATGACACTAATTTGCGTACGCAGTCATACAGTAAATAAAGACTTCAGACCTAGAATCTGTGGTTCCAAAGCACAAAGTATTATTCAAGTAAAAGTACAGTCAGTTACATGCTATTGATCCAGACACAATTCGGCGCAAAGGAATTATACAGACCCAAGTACAGTATACATACGCAGCGCTTCTGAACCAGATGTTAGGCATCAGCAAGAAACCCCTCGTCTATCAGCATTCAGCACGAAGACTAAAACCCAGTGTTGGAGCACACATATTTATACCCCCCAGAAATAGACAACACAATAGAGAAGTTTGTTGCTGATGTCATTGGTTCCCAAGGGGGATACATCTGTTACAGAGCATTTAACAGGCTGATTCAAATAGACACAACCCAGCCTCCAACAACTGAGGGTCTCTGGATTCCTGCCACATGCAACATCCTAACAGTTATTCATATCATATACATTTTGTTGCTTGAAGTCTCTGCGGTCCATAAGTCGAGAATGCATGATGCGATCTCCACACTGATAATACCGGTATTCTGTTGAAAGAGTATGCACCAGTACGAAACCAAACACGAAACCAATCAGTACGAAACCAAAGCATGTATAAAACCTTAGTTACCAAATAATCTTTATTTCACAGCATTTATACTAAGTGAACAAACTTAAATCTTATACCTTAAAGCTTATGGAACCTTGTATGTGAATATGTAATGTGTGAGTATACGGGGTTTAATATAAAGACGCTAGTTAACTGGGGACAAATGCGTGCGCATTTAGCTACTAAACAGAGTTTTCATATAGGATCTTATGCATTCGCTAATATGCGACTAGTTAACAGCGCAATTGTGCGTATTACTGTGTATATGAGAAATGATGAAAGATGCAATCGCATGGTGCTAGTAGTAATATCGCCATATGTACTTAATTATGAGTTTATCAAAAATGGCACTTGGGCGGCCATTCGCAAAATGGTGTCTTGCGATTTCATTTCCAAGATGGCGTCTTGCGGCCAGTCTCAAGATGGCGTCGCCGCGATTCAATTTTAAACTGATCTTGTCTCAGCCAATTATCCAGCTTCGACATGCAGGAGCCGGGAGCAGCAGTAGTCTTCTTGGCTATAGTGTTTGTGAAATGAGCTGGGGGTGGGGATTGAACTCCGAGATTAGAACTGTCCCAGAAAGGGCGCTGAAAGTAAGAACATCTCCACTCAAAGTGGAGTTTACTGTATTAGGAAGTATCCCCCTGAGTTAGGAGTTGGTTTCTCAGTCCTGCACTCTCCTCCTCTGTCTATACAATAACTATAAACTGCAATCTTTTCAGCTCTGAGGGCCCTGCAAATGTGGAGCTGCCATGTAAGATTCAATAGCTGCCAATTGGAATGTACATGAAGCATGACCTTCGCCTAATAAGGCGAGATAATATAAGAATTCAATGGGATAAAATCTCTTACCAGACGTCTATCTATGCATAAGGCTGCCTCATTTGGTGACATCCCATTTTCAGTGTGTGGCATGTGTGTGTAGTGGATATTATAATGGTAAGGGGTGCGTGTGTACGTAGTGAATGTCATACTGGTAAAGGACGTGTTTGTATAGTGGATATAATAATGTACTGGGAGCACTGTAATGTGGCACATATGAACTGGAGGCACTAAAGAGTTGCATAATATGAACTGAGGCCCTGATTCAGAGCCACTCGCTCTGACGGGCTATTTTTTTTTTAATGGCCTCCTGGCCGCTCACATAGCTTGCGACGAGACCCTTGTGGTTGGGTCTCGTTGCCACAAGCCCCAGAGAGATTTCGGCTCCAACAGAGCCGAAACCTCTCCCACTGACATCACTCGCGATGTCAGTGGGGCCACCCCCAAACGGAGGCGTTCACATGAGAACGCCTCCATTTGGGCAGCCACTCCCCCGGCCCGCCCACCAAAGGGGGCGTGCTGTCACTCAACATCGACAGCACGCCCCCTTTGGTACGACACCCGGAGCAACGGTTTTCCCGTCGCTATCCGGGCCTCTCCAGAAAGGGATGCCCTGAAATATGCACCTTTTCCAGCCCTTAGAAAATGACTGCGCTGCAAACTAAGATCTTGTATTTGTATTGCTCCATTAAACTACGGTGCTAATTCAGACTCGCCTGCTTAAATATCGGCATAGCATACATCTCTGAAACAGGCCCTAAATGCACCAGTATTGATACTCATGACTTGAGGGCCTGATTCACAGATGGACACTAATACAATCGCAGTTGCGATTTCGTACGAAACACAGCTGCGAAAATATGCTAATAGTTCCATTAAAGAGCAAAAGGACGCCCACTGCTGCCTTCTCATCTACATACGATGTCGCTTACCTGTGTAAAAATCGGTAACATCGACGCACATCCAGCAGCCATCTTGGCCTTGCGGAAGGTCTGACTAGCCGTAAACACTGCAGCTTTCCTGACACGCAGAGAACTCTTATGCTGTGTATGCGATGGCAATGGCTGATTTATCCACGCCCATGTAACAGCTGCGTTTTTCTGACCACCCCCGTTACCTCCCCAAACACTGACTACCTGTAACTCACTGTGCATGCGTAATCGTAATGTCGTTCCCCATCCCCTACAGTGCCTACACTTAGCGATTAGTCATTCAGTGCAGGCACCCTCCCTCATCCCCGAACATGGTCAATCTGTCATTATCGGCAGATTGACTGGCATGTTCGGGCGATGATTGATGTCGGAAACGGCCAGCGGGAGCGCGCATTGCAGGTCGTTTCCGACATTATAGTGCACGATTTGTGCATGATTAATGAGCGATTGAGTGATTACGATATCATAATCGTGCAATCGCTCCTTAATATCGCCTAGTGGATGTGCGCCTTAAGCGTAATATTCTCTGATGTGCGTTATCATTTTATGATGTGCAGTATTGCTTTATGCTATACATTATGCCCCTTGTTACAGTACACTGTATAAGAGCCTTGAGCAAACTGTTGTAGGATTACCATTCCCAGGATCAGTGGCGTAACTAGGGTATTTGGAGCCCAGGGCAAATGTAAAAATGGAGCCTCCCCCCCTATGTGCGCGCGCCTTCGGCACGCGCGTCAAAAAAAAAGGGCGTGGTCACCTAAAAATGGGGCGTGTCAACATGACATACCCCTTTATCATCACATTACTTTCCATATGCTCCTTAACCCCAGTAGTGCCCCTTATACAGTACTCCCGGTATGCAATGTCCCCAGTTGTGGTCCATCTTATGCAGGCCCATAGTAGTGTCCCTTATACAGTACCCCCAGTAGTGGTCCCCCTTATGCAGCCCCTCATTGGTTCCCCTTATTCAGTGCCTCCAGTAGTGGTCCCACTTATGCAGGCCCCCAGCAGTGATCCCCCCCTATCCAGTGCCCCTTATACAGAGCCCCCTGTAGTGGTCCTCCCTATTTAGTGCCCCCAGTAGTGGTCCCCTAGTAGTAAGCCCCTTATATAGTGCCCTCAGCAGTAGCCCACCATGCAGTGCCCCCATTAGTGGTCCCCCTTATGCAGGCCCCCAGCAGTGATCCCCCCTATCCAGTGCCCCTAATACAGTGCCCCCGGTAGTGGTCCTCCCTATTTAGTTCCCCCAGAAGTGGTCCCCTAGTAGTAAGCCCCTTATATAGTGCCCTCAGCAGTAGCCCCCCATGCAGTGCCCCCAGTAGTGGTCCCCCTTATGCAGGCCCCCAGCAGTGATCCCCCCTATCCAGTGCCCCCTATACAGGGCCCCCTGTAGTGGTCCTCCCTATTTAGTGCCCCCAGTAGTGGTCCACTAGAAGTAAGCCCCTTAAATAGTGCCACCAGTAGTAGTCCCCCCCAGTAGACATTCCCCCTCTTGATGCAGTGCCCCCAGTAGTAGCTCCCACCCAGTAATAGTGTCCCCAGTAGTAGCTCCCCCCCACTAATGGTGCCCCCAGTAGTAGCTCCCACCCAGTAATACTGTCCCCAGTAGTAGTAGCTCCCCCAAGTGATAGTGTCCCCAGTAGTAGTAGCTCCCCTCAGTGATAGTGTCCCCAGTAGTAGTAGCCCCCCCAAGTGATAGTGTCCCCAGCAGTAGTAGCCCCCCCAAGTGATAGTTTCCCCAGTAGTAGTAGCCCCCCAAGTGATAGTGTCCCCAGTAGTAGTAGCTCCCCCAAGTGATAGTGTCCCCAGCAGTAGTAGCCCCCCCAAGTGATAGTGTCCCCAGTAGTAGTAGCCCCCCAAGTGAGAGTGTCCCCAGTAGTAGTAGCCCCCCAAGTGATAGTGTCCCCAGTAGTAGTAGCCCCCCAAGTGATAGTGCTCCCAGTAGTAGTAGCCCCCCCGTAGTGCAGACACACAAGTTACAAAAAAAAAAAAAAATACACTTACCTGAATCCACGCTCCTGCTCCAGACACCTCTCCCACCGCCGCACGTCAGTCCTCCCAGGCTGGCGCGCTCTGCATTATGGGAGAGACATCGTGACCTCATGATGTCTCTCCCATTACCCACTGCAGGAGCCGAACGGAAGCCCGGCTCTTGCAGTGGGCGCGCAACAGTCAATTAGAGTCTATCTGACTCTCATTGGCTGCTGTTTAACACACACATCTCCGCCAGTGCTGGCGGAGGATGTGTATGCAGCAGCAGCCAGTGAGAGTCTGTCTGACTCTCATTGGCTGCTGAAAAACACACACATTGCTGCCGTGCTGGCAGCGATGTGTGTGTTAGCACAGTCTGAGCCCTCCCGCCTGCCACCCTCCTACTGACGCTATTGGGCAAGCGCTCAGGGGGAGGGAAGGGGCTCAGTTGTGCAGCACAGGACCTGCGCTGGAAGCCTAGCGCCGGTCCTGTGTAAATGTGTAGCGCTGACCGCACACACTGCGGTCAGCGCTACACTGGGTAACTAGGGCGGGCAGTTACCGTGGCCGGCGGCGCCCCCCCCATGCCGCCGGTCCCACGGCACCCAGGGCATGCACCCTTATCGCCCTGTCCTAGTTACGCCACTGCCCAGGATGATCTGGCTGGCAGGGCATGTCGGGACATTTAGTACAGCCAGAGAGTCAAAGGTTGCCTATTTTTGCAAGACATTCTAGTTATACTGCTAATTTAAACCCTTAGGTGTATATTTACTCAAGTGTGGGTTTTTATAAGTGGACATGTTACCCATAGCAACCAATCAGATTCTACTTAACATTTATCTAGCACCTTCTACAAGATAATAGTTACAGGCAACATCTCCACTTCTAAAAACCCGCACTTTAGTAAATGTACCTCTTATTGCACCTGTCCTATACATTTATAGTTCTCCCACCACAATCTTATTAACTCCCCCCCCCCGAAAAGTCCTTTTCACTTTCCTTTGTAAATGGCAGGAGATGTGTTTGCTGGAGAAAAAAAAAATATGAAGATTCACATTTTGAAAATAAACCTGTGCACTGTGTACGTTCTATTAAGTAGGAACAAAAAATTGTACTGCGGTATTTTTGGAGGTAATTTATTGAGTGTTTTGCATCAGAAAGCATAAATTTGTCTCCTTTCATTTTCAAATGGACTGCAGAGCGCATCCCCCATGTGCTAAGGGTAAAAGAAGAGACCGTCTTAATGAGCAATGTGCAGTGATATGTGGCGCTTGTCAATTAATCCTTTAAAATTCACTGCACCAGCATATACATCCACTTACACAAGCCAGTCTGGTTTAATTGGCTTGAAAGCACGGATGTGGTGTCCTAGGACGGGACCTATGACAAGATGCAACCAGTAACTGTCACATAGCAGTAAGGTATGTTTTATTAAGCAGCTTCCACCTTACCTATTATAGGAAAATGACTGCTAGCTTACAGTAGACAGTGGGATCCTTGAACTCCTGAATGTAAGCTGGTGGTCAGTACATGTATGTCTCTAACAATTGCCATGATTGATACAGCTGGCAGTACGGAATATCCACTATGACATGTATGACAAGGTTTCTGTACTGTTCCAATAACTATAGGATAATATATATGTGTTGTCTATTTTTATATTCTACATGAGAACTGAATTGATGAGTTATATGAATTCAGTAGAACATTTTAATATTTTATTGAGCACGGAGCACTGATACAAAATTAACCTGAACAAAGTTTTCTGTTCAAATCAAAACAAAAAAGTTGTTTTTGCACCTCATCTGTTTCTGCACAGACGCTGCTCAACAAGCTAATAAATCCATTAGGAGAGGATAACGCAGAGAGGCATTGACAGGTATTCTTAATAACGTATCAAGACATACCGAGCTTCATCAACGATGTCTCAGAGATTTTCTTTCTCAAGGTCGTCAAGTATTTTATCTGTCACTATCCAACATGGACGAGGCCTGTTCTAGAATGGTCAGCATAGTGTAAATATCGAATTATCTGGATTGACTATATATGGTGTAAAGGGCCTGATTCACTGCCGGTCGCAACTGCGAATGAAATAGCGATTAAGCAAGCAGTTCAACTGCGATAGTATGCTAATCCATTGCGATCGCTATGCCATCGCAGCACTACATAAGGACGCCCACTTTACCTTACACTCATCCGTAATGTTTAGCAAGACAGTAAAACCATCAATATAATCGATAACCATCGCAACCTCACGCACACTTGCACAAGGTCAGACCGTATTCAGAAAATGCTAATTTCAGCGCACGCTATGAGTCCTCAAGCTGCATAAGGCATCGCAGTGGATAATTCATGCATGCCCGTGCAACAGCAATCAAACGCACTGGCACGCCTGCGTTTCTCCGACCCCACCCCCCATCGCAACCCCCAAACGGTACTTCCTGTCAATCACTCTGCGATGGGTCTGTGTAGTCACTACGATCCTAGTCCCGATTGTAGTGGCCGGTTTGTGCACACGTACTGGTACGCATGTGCAGTACGCAACAATCGGCCCGATTGCATGAGTATTAGCAGTTGCGACCGAAGCTGATTCAACACAGAGTGACAAAGATAAGGATATATTTCCCAGGGTGAAGAAGGGGCGGTGATACAGACAGTGGATGATGATGATAACAGTCGCCAGCAAAAATAGGCAGCTTGTGATTGGATAATGCTGCTTGGTTCTGTCTAGAGATGTGCGGGTCTGATTCCCAGAGAACCGATAACAACCAAATATATGGGTTCCAATTCGAACCTGAGTGCGAGTTCGGAATCACTTTGGGGTTCCGAGTCAAACCGAGCCCGGCTGTTTTCGCTGTTTTTTGTAAAAATACAGATTCAAAACCAAAACACGTAAGGGCATACTTACCGACATTTTTGGAGGGGACCTGCTGCTCTCAGGCTCTGGGGGCGGGGGGAGGCGGGGTCAGACTATAGACATCATTAGGCCCCACCCCTTTGCAGAAAACCCCGTGATTAGCGGGTCTGTGTGGAGGGGACGGAACTAAATGATGCAAATTCGTGTCATATAGACCCGCCCCCTCCCTACGAACTTGCAAATTTCTCAGAGAATCTCTACATCCTGCCCATTTCACTAGGAAGAGAGCGGGATTCGGGAGATCTGCCTACTCATCCGGGGCTGTGGGGGGTTACCCGAAAAATCGTGAGTCTCCCGTGACTTCCGGGAGAGTAGGCTAGTATGCGTAAGGGTGGATTTGTAAAAACAGGAAGATGAATCCAGATCCAAAACACAGGGGACCGCGTACATCTCTAGTTCTGTCTTTATTGCTCATGCAATGTATGCTTTGGTGTGTGAGTTAAAGAAAGTCGTTTTCTCTTTGCTTGTACGCAAGACGGTGAGATGTTTCTGACATATTATTTGAAGTTTTATTGATGTGTAATAGCGAAGGCGTATTTTGCAGACAAAATAAATGGCTATAAACATGGGCACAACTGCAAATGTCGTATTCCTGAGGTAAACCAGTTGCACGTGTAAGGCTTTTATAGTGAACAGAAACTGAGCCTTTGTGTCCCCCAGATTCTGTAAAGTTGTTGTCGTATACCTTTGTACAACTCCTGCTTTTTAGGAACTTCCCTCGTGTATCACCCCCACATTCCCTCTGCAAACCTGGGGCTGGTGCTCCCTGTGCAGCAGTTATATACGGAATGGGATTGTGATGCCAGCGGCTGGATACAGTCTACCACACATCACTCAAGTAAGTAAGGGTTTGTAGGATTAATGTAATATGTGTAATGGATGATATTAATATTAATGCTACAGTATGGGGATATTAATGCAATGTGTGTGTCTAGGGGGCATTATTGAAATGTGTAATGCATTACTGTAATAATATGTATTTGTTTGGGACGTGCGGGTGGGTGGTGATTGATTTAATGTATCTGTGAAGTATCAATGTAAAATATGTGTAGGGTATTAATTTATCTGCGAAGGCTATTTATGTATTGTGGAGGATGGTTGGGGCTATTATTGTAATGTGGAGTTGATGGGTAAGGATACACTGGACAACCCCCAATCTCCTCATCTCTTATCTATTCACTTCCAGGACCCAGTCTGACAGGAGGGCTGGATCCGGGGTTGCAAGAGGACGCAAACTTTATCATCCCCACAAATGCTGCAATCCTCCCTGTAAATCACTGTGCGTGCTTATAAACTGCTGCCTTTGTTCATATATAGGTACGTAAGGGGACATAATGGCATTTGCTCTGCACATTTACACTAAATAACCTCTTTTTTTTATCTTGCACTGATGACATCTAATTGCATAAAACATCTGTCTGTGAGAGTGATGCCTGGCTTTGTATATCTGTTTGTATCTAAACTGTCAAACTGTGGATTCTGCATGTATTATGGACCAAAATAAAATAATTAAGGGATGTGCATCTCTACATTCATAGTTTAGAGTATCTGTAATAAAAATTTACCAAAAAAGTAAAAATAACTAAATAATGAAACCATGTAATAACTAAGGCCCTCATTCAGAGCCGCTCGTTAGCGGCAGTACGCTCGTTCCGAGCGATGTTTGCACATCTGCGCATGCGTACGGTTTTTAGTACGCATGCGCGAACCAGTCAGTGCGGCCAAAAATCGTTTGTACGCTATCTAGCGAGTGCCTGCTATTTTGAGTGACAGAATGAGGCGTATGTGGGTGGTAACAGGGGAAGGTGCTTGAAAATGGGGAGTGGAGATCCGAACGCAGGCGTGCTTAAAGGTCAAAACGGGCGTATTATGGGTGTGCATAATTAATACAGCAGCGTCATTGACCACGTCACTGGGTTATTTTATAGCCAGAACTGCTCGCAAATTTGTGGTAGCAAACACCAACCACAAGAATAGCGAGCAGTTCATACGCTGCTCGATGTACTCGATTAATCTAATAAATAGCGGACATGACGTATGGTGCGAGCGGCCAGGGGGCGTTTTTAACAAATAAACGAGCGTATGTTTTGCTCGCTCGTTCAGACTTAGAGGTGTGAACAGACTGCAATTTGCGAACAGATCATTTGAATAGCCACCCCTTGTTTTTGAACGAACGACCGCAAATAGCGAACGGCTCTGAATGAGGGCCTAAATGTATAATGTATACCTCTCAATAAATAAAAAAACACACAAAACAAATTGATGGCACAGAAAGAGGAACTACTCATAATAAGACCACATAAGTGATTATAGGCGGCATTGCTGACAGCTTTTTTTTTTTATTATTTGTGCATCCATGACTCTCTAATTTTACTGTAAATGCCGTCCCAGCTTACTCCTCATGCATTATTACCATAGATGCAGGAGTACTTTGGAATTCAGAATACAAATGCTGGAGAAAACTAATAAACCATCCGAAGATGAGTTTTGTTCGGTGTCCTGAAGAAAACTGAATAATTTCTCTTCCTTCTTGTCTGCTCCATACTGGCTGGTTATATATTCTCACAGGATCATTTCCCCATTCTCTCTACACTAAGAGCAATATTTACTAACGTGCAGGTTTTTAGAAGTGGAGATGTTGCCCATAGCTACCAATCAGATTAATGCTACTATATTTTAGAATAGGGATGGGCAATTAGCAGCCCCCCAGCTGTGGTAGAACTACACATCCCAGCATGCCTTGCCATAGTTTTGCTCTTTGGCCACGCTAAAACTTTTGCAAGACATGCTGAGATGTGTAGTTCAACAACAGCTGGAAGGCCGCTAATGCCCACCCCTGCTCTAGAAGGTGCTAGATAAATGTTAAGTAGAATCTGATTGGTTGCTATGGACAACATCTCCAGTTCTAAAAACCTGCACTTTAGTAAATATAACCCTGATATCTTACTAACAGAGCACTCTGCTTACACTACATATTGGGCTGTATTTGTGTCTGTGTCCATCCCCTGTGTGTGTTGTCTGCTTTGCACAGTCTACAGGAATGCGCTGTCTGGCTGACTCCTCTGATGATGATATTTTACATTCCCCTATCACTAGATCATATTAGTTGCCATTAATTAGCTGAGTGTTAATGAATGCCCAGTGGATTGCTGAGAATCTACTGTATTTTATAGCAGCCGTTAACGCCTCACTGCCTCAGAAGAGAGAGAAAGCCTAGTTGAGACACAATACCAGGAAATTCAAGATCAATAGCATTTTTTAAAGAGAGTAAGCACTTTAGTATTGAAGTATGAGCCTCTATGTTTACAATGACAGAATAATCACACGATTAGATGATAGATGCCTGTAACATAATCTATCCCAGGATCGAATCTTAACTCATTTTTCAAACAGACTTTTGAGTTTGTATATTGACCCCCTATTATCCAATGATGGGGGGAGAAGGTATATTTTTTTACCCTTTCCAGTTAGGTTTTCAAGATCAAAAGCTTGACCCCCACCTCCAACTCCTTCTACTTGGTTGTCTTGGAGTTGGACTGAGGCACTTGGGGTCATTGTGAAGGGTACAATCCATGTGGTGCTTTCATCGGAAAGGGTATAAGGTCCCGGCGGCTGAATACCCGCCGGTTCATATCCCGATGCCAGAAGGCCGAAGGGAGAAGATGCCGTCAGGGGAGGTAAGGACCCTAACCCTATCCCTCTCTAACCCTCTCTTAGTGGTGCCCAACCCTAACCACCCCACCAGTGATGCAAAACCCAAACCTCCCTCTGGGGGTGCCTAACCCCCCCTTCCCGCACCCTAAACCTAACCCTCCCGGGGGGGTGCCTAACCCTGACCTCCCGCCGGGGGTGCCTAACCATAACCCCTCCTTCCCCTAGCCCAGCAGTGGCCAACCTATGGCTCTTGAGCCACATGCGGCTCTTCCATTGTCCTGATGTAGCTCCCCTGCTGGCTCCCCTGACTGACACTGACTGCCTCCTCTGATGGGAATGCAGCTGTTCAGAGGAGGCTCGTCCATTGTTGCAGCAGTCTGCTCTGCTCCAGATGCATGTATGGGTTGACGTGATGATGTCATGCCGCAAATAGGAGGTGGAGCTCAACTTGTGACTGAACCTGCAGCTATGAGGAGGATGCGGTCGCAGACACCAGAACCTAACTACGTGACACAGGCAGTCCGCAACAAGCTAAGAGCTGTGAGAGCTTTTTATTAGTTTTTCATTATATTTGTGACATGTGGGGGGCTGGAGTGGCCCGTGGAATGGGAGGGAGTGTTGGAGAAGATGGCTGGACTGGAGTGGTCCAGGGAGAGAGGGGGGCTGGAGGGGCACCTGAGGGTCTGCTGTTGTTACACATGGGGGGCTGCTGGAGTGACACATGGAGGGTTGCTGGAGTGACACATGAGGGGCTGCTGGAGTGACACATGAGAGGGGCTGCTGGAGTGACACATGAGGGGCTGCTGGAGTAACACATGAGGGGCTGCTGGAGTGACACATGGAGGGTTGCTGCAGCTTACCCACCTTGAGCAAGTTAATGTTGTTGATATCAGTCGGTTAAAATGACCAAGTGGTCTGCATGAGGTTATTATTACCATATGGTCATCATGCGTACCAATGTCTTATAACTCTAGGAGCCCTGGCAACCATGTGTCACTCCCCTCTAGCTAGGTCATGCCACAGTCACGCATGAAATTAGCTAATTTGGCTACGCAGGTTCCTGTAGTGGCACAAAAGCATAATAAGATTTGAACTGTCTGCAAATGCATATCTGGGTGCTACATGGGCTATGTCGGCCTCTGACACTATGCCAGTGGTTTGTACAGCAGTCAATCCTCAGTGAGCCCATAGGTGATCCCTTGTACAAACTATCTGCTGTTATTAGTACAGCTAATGCCTTCTGTGATAATTGGGTATTACTGTACATCCCCACTGTGGCGCACAAAGTGGATATTTTTTAAAGATGAAAGGTGATGGAACGACGATCATCATGTCCTTCCCTCTGATTACACAATCACAGATGGAGGCTGCTTGGGCAATGCTTTCTCTGGCTTATGGGCCTCATTCACTCTAAATAACACTTTGAGGGTGATATGTATCAAACTTTCTAAAGAGGACAGGTGGAGAAGTTGCCCATAGCAATCAGCCTCTAGCTATCATTTTATAGAATGCACTTGATTAATGATAGCTAGTAGCTGATTGGTCGCTATAGTCAACTTCTCCTCTTGTCCTCTTTAGAAGGGTTGATACATCTCCTCCAAAGCTCTTACAACAAGAACATATTTTTAGTCAAAGTAAACTTATCTGAAGTCGTTCCTTATGTAGATAAAAGTACTGTATATCTTTAAGCTTCATATATAAATAGTTGTTGTATTAGCCTGGTCTTATGTGGAGCGTTACGGATAAGTAATACGCTACAACAAGTGAGGCTTAATGTACAGTGACTGAAGACTTATGATGCTAATAACATCACACAACTTGAAACTCCAGTATTGTCTATTGGTGGTAGTAGCTCAATAAAATAGCATTGCCAATATGGGTGTGGTATATGTTGTCGACATTCAATATGCCGACATGTTTAATATTTTGATAGTGACCATGTAAATATTCTGCATGTCGGCACTGATGAAATGTTGACATGCTTAGATTGTCAACAAAACAGTGGATGGTGATAACTTCCCTCCATTCAGCTCCGGAGGTGCAGCGGATGACTTCTGTGTTCGGCAGTATCAGGTAATGTGGGGTTTCGGCAGTGTCATTTGATCCAGCAGTTCCAGCGGTGAGAACGCTAACCCCTAACCCTAATCCTCCCCCTGCATCCTAATTCTAGCCCTTCCCCCACAGCCTACACCTAACACCCCTCCCACAGACACACACAGAGCTTAACCCTAATGTCGGCATTCTGCAGAATGTTGGCATTTCACATGTCAACATTAAGCACATGCCAACATTCTGAAGATGTCAACATATTCCATGTTGACATTTCAACAATTTTGACATGACTGTCGACATTTTGACTTCGATGTTTTGAATATCGGCATGGTGACTGCATCCCTGTGCTAATGCTAATACAGATGCGTGAGACAGTGTTAGAAATTGAATGGACAAGGCTTTTGTCAAAGCAGACACAATCAGCATGAGGAGGTTATATGAAGCGAGGTTGGTGTTAGTAATAAAATACTGTAATGGTGGGTACATATCGTGTAGTGTTGTCCCCGGCAGGCTGTGCTCAATGTCGTTCATGGTAGCCCCCCGCACCCCTGGAAGAGTATCTAGGAACTCCTGCATCCCATCCACTTCCTAGTGAAGTAGGCAGGATGGGGAGATAATTCCTGGAATCACTGCTCCGTACAGAGGGGGTGGGGCTGAATAACGTGAAAATGTGTCATTTGGCCCCACTCCCTCCTCGTGGTCCCACGACATAGGGGCCCGGCCCCGCACCCCAAAGTGGCCAGTTGTGTCTTCTCTCAGGGCTTCTCCCAGAGAGGAGATATGAAAAGTCGGCAAGTATGCGCTAATCACAGTGGAGGGTAAAGAATAACTGTTATTCTTGATAGTAATTTAACAATGGATCCCTCCACCAACCAGAACTACTTTACACCAACAGTCCTGCCATCAAATATAACACTTTGGTTTTGCTCTTAAGACACCACCAGGCTTAGGCTCATTTATGGCTTATAATAATGATAGTGAGGGCTTATTTGAAACACAAAAATGTATAACATGTAATTAAGGCAGACGGAATGGGATTGAAATACCGACGGCTGAACAGTTCTTCAAATCCCGACTTATGGAAGTCCGACAGGAGGAGATCCTGACTGGGGCTGGTAAGTACCCTAACCCTCCCCTCTCCCTCCCCATAACCCTCCCTTGGTGGTGCCTAACCCTAAAACTCCCCGGGTGGTGTCTAACCCTAAGTCCCCCCATGAGTGCCTAAATCTAACCCCCCTTCCCGCACCCTGCATCTAACCCTATGGGGGGTTGCCTTACCCTAACCATCCCCCAATGGTGCCTAACCCTAACCCCCCTCTCCACAGCCTAACCCTGTGATCTCTTCTAGGCGTAACCTATTCCACCCAGGGTAATCCTACGTAGTGCGCCCAAGACGGCTGCCTCATTTGGTACCTTTGTGGGTGGAATATATAACCCATGGAAGTTATTTCCCAAAATGTCTGCACCAACCCTGCAATATGCTTATGTGCTCTCTAGGTTTCGGTTGATTTTAATTATCTCGGTGTAGTTTTCTTTTTTTTTTTTGCAACACCAAATCCTTGTACAATGTACCATGTTTTCTGATGTCTGTAAAGCGACTTTGAGTCCTATGGGAGAAAAGCGCTATATAAATACAATTATTATTATTAACCCTCCCTAGGGGGTGTCTAACCCTAAGTCCCCTCGGGGGAGCCTAAATCTAACCCTCTCCCCCACTGCTAACTGCTAACACGCCCCGTTCTTATCTTGTTTGGGATGGCGTCCTTCTGCATTCCGGCGTCAAGATTAAGATAGGTGTCAGTCTTTAGCCGTCGGGATTTAGACCGGTGCCATCCTGGCTGCCGGTCTAATAACTACATCCCAGGCAGGCTATGGTAATCCAGGCATTTGCCAATACAAATTGCCTGAAATCATGTAAAAATAGGCGCATTATGTCAAAAAAGTGATTGAAATTGAAGTTTCGGCAGAACATATGCTTTTGTTTGAGGTTCAAAAATTGCCCTTTCGGTATTGCAACCACCATGCAGGTAATTAATCCTGAAATTAAACCCTTTAATACTGGTTTTAATTACAAATTGGCCCCTCTTATAGCAGTAGTATTCTAGGCCTCTGTACTGGATTATAGTCCCCAGTGGCAGCAAATATACATCAGACATCACTAGGGATGGAGCAGAACCATCTGCTATGCCATATGTCAGTGGCATTAGCGTACAGAAATATCTTCCTAATAATAAGACCGTGTTTTAGCTGCCTGTAAAGTAGAGCTTTACTCCACAACAATTGAGTATGTGTAATATCATACTGTCACGTCCACAACATTATTTTAGGTATTGTTAAAACATCATGGTCAGCAGCAGAATGGTCATGAGGTATGAGGATGATGCAGTGACTCTTTTGTTTGTCGGGAGGTTTGTCCCCTAGCAACAGCTGGTGGGTGGATCAGCAGCCTCCCGAATATCGCTGGAACAAGGTAAAGTAAAAAAAAAATGGCACTTACTTTGCTTGTCCCTACAGAGGAGGTCGTGGCCAAGCATCTGCTCTCTGAGCTAATGGTCATGTAACCGCTCGAGCCCATCCTCAGGTAGATTTTTCTACAGCGCAGACATGGGAGGAAGCTGGGTCTGTTTCTCTGACAGAATACTTACAGCTGTCCTCCACTGCCTTGCACTAATGTGACAGGAGAGGCACTAAACAGTGCTGGTAGTGATTCTCTATCATTTACACTGTTATTTAAAAAGTCAGGTGAGTGAAATGATTATTTTTTCTTTCAACCTCAGAGTCTGAGGTAAAAGTCACTGCCAAAAGTGACCTCTCTCCTCCAGGGCCGGACTGCCCATCTGGCTCTTCTGGCAATTGCCAGAAGGGCCAATGGCCAGATGGGCCGGCCTGCAGTTAAACCCTGGCCGAGCAGCTCCACCTCCCTGCGCTCTGCTCACCGGGACACTGAAAGACATGGGCATGCCGCGTGGTCAGGCCCCTGTGACTCGCGGCGCACCTCCATGACACATAACCACACCCCTTTTGTGGCAAGGCCATGTCCTTTTTGTGGGTGCACGCTCCGTAGAGGACGGCCAGGGTTGCTCAGTCTGTCCCTGCTCTCGTCTGTTCAAGAGATAGAATTAAAGTGGTCTCTTCCTCCTAGCAGTGATTTTTTCTTATTTAAACTGTTAATTATGATGCAAAAATATATTTTTACTGTCAAGTACCGTAATATTTTTTTTTCTACTTCACAGTCCAAGGTACAAATCACTGCCAAAAGACACCTCTTCCTCCAGAAACTACTCAGGGATAGCTGTTTAGGCAAAAATGTAGCAGCCCCTGAAATTGCCCGGAGGTGGCAAAACATGAGGTGAAAAAGTGAATGTGGAGAAAATTTCACAAAGGAATGCCTTTTCAGGCACATATGGATCCTTCCCTGTAATTGCCCCAAGGCGGCAAAACATGAGGCGCAAAAGTGAATGTGGAGGAAACTTCGCTCACGGATGCCTGTTCAGGCAAAAATGGATCCTTCACTAAAATTGCCCAGAGGTGGCAATGCACCAGTGTCCGCACCAGACACATTTCTCCTGTCCGTAGCTGCACAGTACCTCTGCCCGAAGCTGGCACCATTAGGACACCCATTTAAGACAGAAGGGGTCTCAACACAATGCTCCACTATTAAACTCTCCTGAGTATGTATGTCCACCATGTCCCTTTTCAGTGGATCGTGAGTCAGAACAGGAGACTAAGGGCCTGATTCAGCAAGGAATGCAGTTGCTAATACCACGCAATCAGTTGATTGTTGCGTACTGCGCATGCATATGCATCGCAGTGTGCGTGCGCGAACTAGCAATTGCGCACGGAACTGCGATTGCAGAGGCTACGCAGACCCAGAGCAGAGTGATTAACAGGAAATGCCATTTGTGGGTGGTGACGGGGGGGTGGTCAGGCGAACGCAGGCGTGCTAGTGCATTGAAATGCCGTTGCAGGGGCTTGCATGAATTATCCACTGCGTTGCTTAAGCAGCCATAGCACTGACAGCATGCGTGGCTGTTAGCAATTTCTGAGTAAGGTCAGGGCTTGTGCGAGTGTGCATATGGGTCCGATGTTACTCATTGTTACCGATGGTTTTACTATGTTGCCCTAGTATACGGATGTGAATATGGGGAAGTGGACATCCTTATGTCTGCCTGCGATCGCAATGTGAATGCAAATATTTAAATAGCACCGCTGATAGTAGCAACTGCGGTACGTGCGTATAAACAGAATTGCTATCTGTAGTGAATCAGGCCCTAGGTCCTTAGCCTCTTAAAAGAGACAAGTATAACGACATTCAGATGGCCAGCATGGCACTGGCAGGTAAGACCTCCCACCAAATTATATACCTCACATTGGAAGCTTAGTCAGAGTTATGAGGTATACAAGTTTGCCCAGCTACCGTGCCCTTCCAGCTGCTGTGGGATTGTGCATTTCAGTATATCCTGCCACTGTTTTGCTATCAGGGCATGCTAAGGCTGTGGTGGGGTGTGTGGTTCAGCAGCGGCTGAGGGGCCAGTTATTGCCCACCCCGCTGCAGAGCAACCCTAGCCGAAATTAACAAATGGGATTTAAGCAGTCATACAGGACTCCCAGATGCACACACACTATTTGCCCTTAAGCTGACTCTTCTTTATGTTCACATGAGGGTGATAGGTCTTAAAGCAACCCCATGGACCAAATGCTGAGGCAAATTCAGTTTTAAAAGAACTGATTCTGCTGGTCCTTTACGTTCTGTTCAGAAAGATTGATTCTGCCATAGCTGAAAAGCTAAGCAGTGTGATACCTGTCAGTGCTGTGGATGGAAGACCAGGAGCTGTAGGCTTTTTCTGCACAATAGAGTCTCTAGTAGCTTTTAAATATATCCTACTCAAGGCAATTAGTAGAGCCTCGCTCATAATTGGTGAAGGGTTCGCTGGTTGACCAGAGCTGAACTAATGAGTTTAGCCCTGAGGCCACTTGACATGCCCATTCTGGTAGATGCAGACCTCTTTGGCCAGATTTCATAGGTGAGGACAGGGGACACATTCAAGGCCCACAGATCATGATCAGACAGGTGGCTCCTAAAAATACTTTCAAACAGTCTTAGTAACCCCATTCACGCTCCTTTCTAAAATATGCTCAAGGAGTTGCAGCCCCTAGCTTGGCAGCAGGGAAAAATAGATTTGACAGTTAAAGCCTCCAAAGTTTGCACAATTCATTTCTCAGAGGTCAAATGTGTCATTCAGACTAGAGCTAAATGTGAAGGCACTGAATACATATATTAAAAAATGAATGTTCAGGAGGAAAGGGCTAACGGATATCCTTCTTTTTTTCTTTTGGCCAGTAATTGGTTTTGCCTCAAATTATACCTATAGGAGGTTTTAAATTTGGTCTCAATGTACCACAAACATTGGCATCTTTGCCATTTTCTAATAAAGAGACCACCTTTTCAGTGGACTGTAATCGTGTTCAACACTCAATAGCACCTTACACCTGCACACATTTGATGAAAGCAGAGGTTCCATTCTATGTTACTGACAACTTCGTCAGAGAGGAGTCTACTGTATAATAGACAGGGACATATTAATCAGTCACCAAGGTCTAACTCTGTCTACCCTGGCCAAGCTTGGTTTATCCATAAATGAGGTCAAGGGCTCTATTTACTACAATCCGCATATTGAATGCAGATTGTAGTGTGATATTATCGACTGAATTCGCATTGCGAATTCAGGCAATATCACAGGGATTTACTACAAATACCTTGCAGGGACAAAGCTTGCGATAAAGTTCTGTCCCTGCGAATCCCCTCCGCACACTAGTCACGGTATTTTCGCAAAAAATATACATATAGGGTACAATCAGTGTGAAAAACAGTGGGCACACAAGTGAATTCTTAATCCTTACTTAAGATACACCACAGAGTGAGATACTCTATGGTGTAGCCTAAATGAGGATTACGATACACCATAGAGTGAGGTAATCTATGGTGTAGCCTAAATAAGAATTAATATACACCATTTGGGGCACATTATTTTTATATTTGTGTGTGTAAGGGCCAAATCGGGAGGGTGATGTGTAAATCAAGCCACACATGATAGACAAAGGTACTTTACTGTTATAAATCCCAAAGGGGCTTCAAACCTTTAAGTTTAACATATAGGGCTCTATTTACTACAATACGCATATTGAATGCAGATTGTAGTGTGATATTATCGACTGAATTCGCATTGCGAATTCAGGCAATATCACAGGGATTTACTACAAATCCCTTGCAGGGACAAAGCTTGCGATAAAGCTCTGTCCCTGCGAATCCCCTCCGCACACTAGTCACGGTATTTTCGCAAAAAAAAACTGTGACAAAGTGCCCGCGCATGCGTCAACCGGCCGCTGCAGCTACCTCCAGCGCAAAGCTCCACCCCCCATGATTGCGGACCCCCCGCGACCCCCCCTCTCCCTTAATTACACTTACCTGCATGATCCGGGCCTCCGATCAGGTGATCTCCCATACTGCACTGGGATCCGATCACCTGATGACCGGGCCGCCGTGCCCTATGGGAGAACAACTGACCTGAGTGGAGACATCACCGGAGGCCCGATCACCGGTCCCTGGAGTCAGGTAAGTAAAACATTTTTTGGACAACTTTTTTTTCTTTTTTTTACAGTAATCAGCTTGTGGTCTGTTTAGACCACACAGCTGATTACTGGGACCAACTCCCGACTCTGCTCTGCCCGTTAGAGCAGAGTAGGAGGCCGGTAACTGGGGGAGACCCTGGATAACGCCACCTCCAGGTGGCGTTATTATCACTGGGCTTTCCCCGATATTGTTTTACAACTTATTTTTAGTAATTTTGTTCGGATCACATTTCCCATTACAATTATGGGAAATGCGATTTGATTACTAAAAATAAGTGATACTTAGGGGTTGGAGTAGAATTTTACGAATTCTACTCCAATTGCCCTGTAATAACTATAGGTGATACTAAAATAATGTGAAAAGGGTGTGAAAACACCCTTTTTCCCTTTATTTTAGTAAAAATAATGTTAATAAATAGAGCCCCAAATCTGTTCTGACTCCATCCCATAGAAAATATCTCTTCTTTTTTTTCTGGTTACTCTTTAGTGGTCAGAATTAACTTTCAATGATAGTTTAAAGTCAGAATATACATCTAAGGGACTTAGACAAAGCTTTTAGAAAAGTGAAGGCCTTACACCTGAGGCTTTTCCATGTTCCCTTACACTGCAAACAATCACAGAACCTATTGAGATTTACATTTCTAAAAGGTTGTGGAGCATTCACTCTGAACCAGTCAGTGAGAGGCAAATGGTCCACAATGGAGCAGTAGGCTTATAGCAATCTGCTCAAGTTAAGGCCAGCCACATAAGGCCTTGGAGCTTTAATTCCCAGTCACCTATGGGAATTTGCAGTTTAAATTTGTCTGGACAACAATTGTGGTATCTTACCTGAACAGGATGACAGGCTCTAGTTCTCTGTCACAAAAGCCCTCAGGATTAGGAAATGGGTCATGCAAAGGCTATTCACCTAACAACAATTGTATTTGGGAGAACTAAATTAACTGGACAATTCTCCATCACCATCATGTGATTTTGGGCAATGTTGCCTTAAATTAATATTTCAAACAATGGTTCAAACCTTCAGGGGTTCCTAGAATAGATCCTTTTGCAACTCCTTACTGCTAGTACTCTAGTACTGCCAATACAGCTAGAATAGCTTCTCTCCTTCCATGACTTTCTGGCTACCAAATAGGAAGCAGGTCTTGCATCAGCCACCGCTTTCATAATTCTGCTATTGCTTTTTTATCACCAAGGCTAATTGAAGACATACAGTCAGGTGCATAAATATTGGGACATTGACAGCATTTTCATATTTTGACCTCTATTCACCACCACAATGGCTTTGAAATGAAGCAAACAAGATGTGCTTTAACTGCAGACTTTCAAATTTAATTTGAGGGTAATTACATCCAAATCAGGTGAACGGTGTAGGAATTACAACGGTTTCTATATGTGCCTCCCACTTTTTAAGGGGCCAAAAGTAATGGGACAAACTAAACAATTGTGACAGTCAGATTAGGGGTCCCTCTCCTGGGTAGAGGTCTCCTTCCTTACACACACACACACAGCAGCAGGGAAGCAGCACACCAGTCTGGATGCGAGTACAAGCTGGTCAGCGCCAGTCTTTATTGTACAGTGTCAGAAATAACATAAAGAAAACATAAACATAAATCCTAGCCCTGTCAGGGCACTAACTTCACAGGTGGTTCGCTGACTACCAGAACCTGGCAGGGCCTAATGCCCTCACCAGCAACAAAGGCACAGCACAACACTCACAGTTAGGTTTTCAAGTGTCTCTGAGCAAACTCCCTGCCTGCTCTCCCAGGTGAGACACTCAGCCCTAAACACACAAGGCTTATATTGGCCACTCTCAGGTGGGAACCCTAACAAGCCTGTTACCAGGCTGCGAGAACCAAAACCTGGAGTGGCCGTGGGTGGAGCCCTCTCCTCTCCTCTCACCCACAACCCCCAGGTCCCAAACCGGCTTTTCAAAAAGCCGAGACTCAAGCCTGCTACACTGCAGACTTTCTCCTGGGGGTTTAAAACACATAAGACAGGAATCTGGGACAAATGTACCTGCCACAGACCACTTTACCAGTGATCCTATCACATATCCCCCCCCTTTGTTTCGACCTGTGGGGCGGAACAACTGAAGCCCCCAAACAATGAACGCGTGACAACGCGTCTGCATTGGCCAGCTGGCTTCCTGGCCTGTGTTCCACTGAAAATGTAAAAGTTTGTAACGCCAAGAACCATCTCGTAATTCTCGCATTACTGTCCTTATTTTCGGACATCCACTTCAAAGGGGCATGATCAGTGATCAATTTGAACTTTCTTCCAACCAAGTAGTACCTGAGAGCATCTAACGCCCATTTTATGGCCAACGCCTCCTCCACTGTGGCATAGTTTCTCTCATGTACATTCAACTTTCTACTTAGATAGAAAATAGGGTGTTCCTCACCCTCCTTGTTCTGGGACAGGACCGCTCCTATACCTACTTCTGATGCATCGGTTTGTATTTTGAATTCCCTTTCAAAATTAGGAGTCATCAGGACTGGTTGGGAACACAACGCTACTTTCAACTCCTGAAAAGCTTTCTCTGCCTCAGGACTCCATTCTACCATGACTTTTTGTTTGCCTTTGGTCAGGTCAGTCAGTGGGACTGCCATGGTGGCAAAGTTGGGTATAAACCTCCTGTAGTACCCCGTAATTCCCAAGAAGGCTCTCACCTGCTTCTTATTCAGAGGCCGTGGCCAGTTTTGTATGGCATCAACCTTATTGAGCTGAGGCTTTATCAGGCCTCTGCCAATGGTGTATCCCAGATATTTTACTTCCTCCATGCCTAGACAACACTTTTTTGGGTTGGCTGTCAAACCTGCCTTATAGATGGAGTCCAACACTGCTTGTACCCTGGGTAAGTGAGACTGCCAATCAGGACTATGAATGACCACGTCATCCAGATAAGCAGCCGCATACCGTCTATGGGGCCTTAGAATCCTGTCCATCATTCTTTGGAAGGTAGCAGGTGCCCCATGTAGCCCGAAGGGCAACATCTTGTACTGAAACAAGCCCTCTGGCTCTGAAAAAGCTGTCTTTTGATTGGCACTCTCGGTTAACGGTACTTGCCAATACCCTTTGGTTAGGTCAAGAGTGGTTAAATACCTTGTCTCTCAATCAGTTCATCCACTCTTGGCATCGGGTAGGCATCGAATTTTGAAACACTGTTCAACTTTCGGAAGTCATTGCAGAAACGCACACTCCCGTCGGGCTTTGGAATCAACACAATGGGACTTGACCATTCACTATGTGATTCTTCAATAACCCCTAACTCTAGCATATTTTTAATTTCTTTCGACACCGATTCTCTTTGTGCTTCTGGTAACCTATAGGGCTTTAGATTAACTTTAACCCCTGGGTCAGTGATTATGTCATGTTTAATGACCGAGGTTTTCCCAGGTACGTCAGAGAACAGCACCCTATTTCTGATCAGAAACTCCTTGACCTCTTGTTGTTGAATTGCCGACAGGGTTTTTGCCACTGTCACTTCGGGAACTAAGGGCCCTGGATTTACTGGAGGGCCGACAGTACCGTTCTATCTTTCCAGGGCTTTAACAGATTTATATGGTATATCTGTTCCGGCTTTCTTTTCCCCGGCTGGTAAACTTTGTAATTGAACTGTCCCACTCTTTCTAAGATTTCAAAGGGCCCTTGCCATTTAGCCAAAAGTTTATTTTCCACAGTGGGAACCAACACTAACACTCTGTCCCCAGGAGCAAAGCTGCGTAACCGGGCATTGCGGTTTTATACCCTCTGCTGTGCCTGTTGAGCCTGTTCCAGGTGCTCTCTCACTATAGGCACTACCGAAGCAATTCTCTCCTGCATTTGAGAAACATACTCAATCACCGTTTTGTAAGGACTAGACTGCCCCTCCCATGTCTCTCTGGCAATGTCTAGTAACCCCCTTGGGTGTCTCCCATACAACAAGTCGAAGGGTAAAAACCCGGTGGAGGACTGGGGAACCTCTCTTATGGCCAACAATAAATACGGCAATAAGTAATCCCAATCCCTACCATCCTTGTCGACCACTTTCCTAAGCATGAGTTTTAACGTCTTGTTAAACCTCTCGACCAGCCCATCGGTTTGGGGGTGATAAACCGAAGTTCTTAACTGTTCAATTTTGAACAGGCGGCATAACTCTTTCATGACTTTTGACATAAACGGTGTACCCTGGTCAGTTAGTATCTCCTTGGGTATACCCAGCCTGCTAAAGACATGAACTAGCTCTCTGGCAATGGTCTTGGTTGACATATTGCGCAACGGGATTGCTTCCGGGTACCTGGTAGCATAATCCATTATGACCAGAATATACTGGTGTCCCCTGGCAGACTTCATTAAGGGTCCAACCAAATCCATCGCTATTCTTTCAAACGGCACCTCTATAATAGGCAATGGAACTAGTGGACCCTTAAAATGTGGCCTGGGAGCATGATACTGACACTCAGGGCAGGATGCGCAAAAGTCAGACACCTCTTTATGAAGCCCGGGCCAGAAAAACCTCTGCATTATTCACTCAGTGGTTTTCTCTACCCCTAGATGGCCTGCCGTTATATGACCATGGGCCAGATCCAACACTGTTCTTCTGTAGGCTTTGGGAACTATTAGTTGTTCCACAATATCTTCCCCCTTCTTAGTCACCTAATATAACAAATCCTGACACATTGCCATGTGGGGATAGGACAAAGGACTATCAGGGTCTACGGGTTTACCATCAACTACTTTTACATTCTCCCTGGCTTTTACCAAAGTAGGGTCATTCAACTGCTCCACGGCAAAGACCTCTCTTCTGACCTCTAAATCAGGCAGACAATCACCTGGCCCAACAACACTTCCCATCTCAATGGGAGGCACATCAGTTGGCGGGCCACCGTCACGCTCCGCATTCTCTAGTTCGCCAATCATAGTAGAAAAAGGGAATAACTCTGACTCAGAAGAAACTCCCTCCACTACATCGACAACCTTCTCAAATGGATCGGGGTTGTTCACCTCTGGAACAAAACGGCTTTCCCACAACTTCCAGAAGTGAGCAAAGTCTCTCCCCAATATTGCATCGTACACCAGACCATGTACCAAACCCAAAGAAACTAGAGCAGAGCCACATGGTGTCTCGATGTTCACCTCGGCAGTAACATAATATCGAGTATCCCCATGTATGCAGGTCACACCAACAATTTTCCCCTTACGCCTCAAGGGGTTCACCAGCTCAGCTTTTATGTGTCACCAAGCTACCAGAGTCTAACAGTGCCTCTACTCGGTTGCCTTCTACAGTGAGTACACACATGTGCTTATCAGTCTCAGCCTGCCGGTCAGCCGTACAGGCTGTCTGTGCAAAGAAAGATGCCCTGCGGTAGACATGAGCAGTATCACATTGCATAGGTTCAGTTGTAAGTGAACAATTAGCGGCAATATGGCCGAAGCCACCACATCGGAAACACTGAGTCATATTAATGTCTAGTCGTTTACGGGGCAAGAACCTTCCTGGCCTGGCAGGCCTGTCTCCAGGTTCTACACCCTCAGTCTTAGGTACATTCCACCACCCAGCACCCTTCTCCCCTGGAACAGTCTTACCAGTGTCTGTGGGAGTTCACCGGTGCGCCATCGGGGCTCGGTGGTGCATACTCATCAGCTCCTCAGCCGCCACGTACCTCTCCACCAGCTCGACCAACTGGTCCGCGGACTTAGGGTCTGCATGGCTCACCCACTTGCGCAGAGTCACAGGTAATGATCGCAGGTACCGGTCCATCACGACCCTTTCCACGATCTGTGGTCCCGTCAGCGTCTCGGGCTGTAGCCATTTTGAGGACAGATGGACGAGGTCATGCATCTGTGAACGTGGAGGCTTGTCCCTATGGAACTCCCAGCGGTGGACCCGTTGGGCACGAACAAAGGTGGTGACTCCCAAGCAAGTTAGGATCTCCTGTTTTAGTTTTTTGTAGTCCTTGGCATCAGCCAGGCATAAGTCGAAATAGGCCTTTTGTGGCTCCCCAGACAAAAAAGGTGCCACCAGACTTGCCCACTGCTCCTTGGGCCAACTCTCCCTTTCGCCCATTCTTTCAAACGCGGTGAGATAGGCCTCCACATCATCGCCCGAAGTCATCTTTTGGAGGAAGTGACTGGCTCGTATGGAGTGAGTGGTGGTGGGAGGACCCGTATTAACATCTCTGGGCCGGGCGACCAGGTGCTGTACCACCTCTTTTATGGCCTGGCTGTTTTCCGCTAAGGCCTGGCTGTTTTCCGCTAAGGCCTGGCGGATTTCCTCGATGGCGACCTGTTGTTGCCTCTGGGCTGTCTCCAAGGCCAACAGTTGCACCCTGGTGGATTCCTGCTGAGCCCAGGTAGATTCCTGCTGAAGTTTGTTCATCTCCTGCTGAGCTCTGGTAGATTCCTGCTGAGCTGCTGTAGCTTGGAGCAAGGCCTTAATAATGTCCTCCATTTTGTCCTGGGGTGTAGGTTGGAAGCTGAACCTTGCCTCTCTGAGCATTGGCTGACGCCTCCTCTATGGGACTCCAAGGACACAGCGTTATTTCCGCACTCACAAATTGGGTGTCTGTCCCTTTAATTTTTAAACGGAAAGTTTTCCTCTTGCTGCAACTTCAGTGTGTGTGGGTGCCCGCATTCTCCACCATATTGTGACACAGTCAGATTAGGGGTCCCTCTCCTGGGTAGAGGTCTCCTTCCTTACACACACACACACAGCAGCAGGGAAGCAGCACACCAGTCTGGATGCGAGTACAAGCTGGTCGGCGCCGGTCTTTATTGTACAGTGTCAGAAATAACATAAAGAAAACATAAACATAAATCCTAGCCCTGTCGGGGCACTAACTTCACAGGTGGTTCCCTCACTACCAGAACCTGGCAGGGCCTAATACCCTCACCAGCAACAAAGGCACAGCACAACACTCACAGTTAGGTTTTCAAGTGTCTCTGAGCAAACTCCCTGCCTGCTCTCCCAGGTGAGACACTCAGCCCTAAACACACAAGGCTTATATTGGCCACTCTCAGGTGGGAACCCTAACAAGCTTGTTACCAGGCTGCGAGAACCAAAACCTGGAGTAGCCGTGGATGGAGCCCTCCCTCTCCTCTCACCCACAACCCCCAGGTCCCAAACCGGCTTTTCAAAAAGCCGAGACTCAAGCCTGCTACACTGCAGACTTTCTCCTGGGGGTTTAAAACACATAAGACAGGAATCTGGGACAAATGTACCTGCCACAGACCACTTTACCAGTGATCCAATCACACAATCCTAAATCAAACTTTCTCTTTTTAATACTTTGTTGCAAATCCTGTACAGGCAATTACAGCCTGAAGTCTAGAACACATAGACATCACCAGACGCTGGGTTTCATCCCTGGTGATGCTCTGCCAGGCCTCTACTGTAAATGTCTTCAGTTCCTGCTTGTTCTTGGGGCATTTTCACGTCAGTTTTGTCTTCATCAAGTGAAATGCATGCTCAATCAGATTCAGGTCAGGGGATTGACTTTGCCATTGCATAACATTCCACTTTTTGGTTGCTTTTGCAGTATGCTTCGGGTCATTGTCCATCTGCACTGTGAAGCGCCGTCCAATGAGTTCTGAAGCATTTGACTGAATATGAGCATATAATATTGCCCGAAACACTTCAGAATTCATTCTGCTGCTTTTGTCAGCAGTCACATCATCAATAAATACAAGGGAACCAGTTCCACTGGCAGCCATACATGCCCACGCCATAACACTACCACCACCATGCTTCACTGATGAGGTGGTATGTTTTGGATCATGAGCAGTTCCTTTCCTTCTCCATACTCTTCTCTTCCCATCACTCTGGTACAAGTAGGATGTTGTTCCAGAACTGTAATGGTTTTTTTAGATGTTGTTTGGCAAACTCTAATCTGGTCTTCCTGTTTTTGTGGCTCACCAATGGTTTACATCTTGTGGTGAACCCTCTATATTCACTCTTGTGAAGTCTTCTCTTGATTGTTGACTTTGACACATATACACCTACCTCCTGGAGAGTGTTCTTGATTTGGCCAACTGTTGTGAAGGCGTTTTTCTTCATCAGGGAAATAATTCTTCTGTCATCCACCACAGTTGTTTTCCGTGGTCTTCCGGGTCTTTTGGTGTTGCTGAGCTCTCTGGTGCGTTCTTTCTTTTTAAGAATGTTCCAAACAGTTGATTTGGCCACACCTAATGTTTTTGCTATCTCTCTGATGGATTTGTTTTGATTTTTCAGCCTAATGATGGCTTGCTTCAATGATAGTGACAGCTCTTTGGATCTCATATTGAGAGTCAGTAGGCAACTGATTCCATATGCAAATGTCACACCTAGAATCAACTCCAGGCCTTTTACCTGCTTAATTGATAATGAAATAACGAGGGAATAGCCCACACCTGTCCATGAAATAGCTTTTGAGTTGATAGTCCCATTACTTTTGGCCCCTTAAAAAGTGGGAGGCACATATAGAAACCGTTGTAATTCCTACACCATTCACCTGTTGTTGGATGTAAATACTCTCAAATTAAATCTGAAAGTCTGCAGTTAAAGCACATCTTGTTTGTTTCATTTCAAAGCCATTGTGGTAGTGAATAGAGACCAAAATATGAAAATTCTGTCAATGTCCCAATATTTATGCACCTGACTGTATATTACTCACTTACTCAGAGGAGTTCTTTCCTACCCAGCGCTATTAATCCACAGTATTCTATTACTTGGAATATAGAAACTGTTCTAACCTTCTAAGCTGCATTGGACACAAGTTCAGAGAGTGTAATTTTATTGAGAAAATTTGCATTATTTCTAGATTTAGCTTTAGGGGCCAGAGGTGCTGGGCTAACCTTAATTTATATTACCGATCCAAAACGCCCTCCTTTCAAAAATGTATAGCTGGGTTTGATCTAATCCAAATTTTCGTTTGGTAACTCACCTCATAATTGAAGTGTACTTCTCCACTAAAAGTTGAAGCTTCGCAGTTATTTATTACTTGCTGTAAACCCCTTTAAGGGACACTCCATCTGGGATGCTGCCACCTCTAGTGCAGCAGGAAAAGTTATGTTCCTATATTCCATGCCACTCATTAGTCCTCTGAGCATATGTTTGCCTAGCATTATTGGAGACCAACTGATGTTCTAAGCAACCTCCAGGTATATGGTAGTCTGCCCACCAGCTGTTATTAGGTGGCAAACCTCCCGACGAACAAACAGTAGTTTGCAGGAATCTATGACCAGCAAACTTTCTTTGCTCTAGGGAATATGATTGCCACCTAGAATCAGCACCAACCCTATGCCTTGCTAGGTCTGTTGGTTGCTCTGTCCAGACTTGCTTCAAGAGAGTAATGCCTTTATTCTTTTCTCCTGGGTGTGCAAGGGGAGCATGAGAAAACATAGCCATCAACTGCTAGAGACATCAGATGATTCTTTCTGTCTTACCATTTGGTTGTCCAAATTATGATCAAGTTGGCATCTCTTCTTTCTCTTTCAAACCATTTGGGCCTGTAGTTATGCCTAGCCTGTGGATGCTCTTCACATTGTTATTTTTGTATAATTACTTCATTGCATTCAAACTATGTTTTTGTTACCAGTTCAGTAGAGGCGAATCTACTATGAAACTAATGAAGCTTAAGCTTTCGGGCCCCTAACCCCGGAGGGGCTCAGAAGAAAATTTTTATTGAGGGAGATAGTGATAGAATCATAAGCCAATGGGTTGAAGTACTTAATATGGACCTTAGAAAATGCTCTACAGTAGTGCAAGTAGGGGGGGTTCTGAGTACCCCCAAAAAAACCTGATCAGTACTTGCCGGCAGACACTATAGCTACATCTCCAACCAGAGGATGGCTCTTATGAGTCGGCTGGGCGCAGAAGAAAGAGCTGCTGTTAGTGTCACTGCTGAGTGAAGTACTGCCAGGTGCCACTAGATGCCCCAATCTCCATTTGTGCTGTCCCATTTGCCAGAAGTCAGCCCTGCAGTGCTGACCACAAACTGAAAGCTGAGCTGACTGAGGGATGGCATGCAGCTCAGCGGTGGGAGCATGCAGCCTTTCACTCTCTGGGGGTTTATACATCAATCTATCTATCTATCTATTTGTCTACAATCTCTCACTGTCTGGGGGGTTTCTACATCTCCACCATTTGGGGCTTAAAGTCCTTGGAAGGGCAGTAAGGCCTTTTGGATCTTGTTGGATGTTGCCCTATTGTTCTGGTTGCAAAGAGGCCCCCATAACAGTTCAAGCTTCAGGGCCCCAAAAATGTAGATCCGCCACTATAGTTCATTAAACAGTTTAACTTGAAAAGATTCATGTGAGCATTCTTTCCTTGCATTTGAAGTGATAAATCTTCCTTCGTTATCCAAGTCTAGGTTTGTAACTGCCAACTATACTGTAGGCTTCCGAAACATCTACCTAAGGGCAGACTCGAGCGGTCACATGACCATTAGCTCACAGAGCAGATGCTCAGCACCGCCCTCCTGTTTAGGGACAAGCTAAGTAAGTGTCATTTTTCACTTTACCTTGTTCCAGCAATAATCAGGAGGCTGCTCATCCACCCACCAGCTTATTCCCTAGAACACAGAAGATTGCAGGTCCTAGATTCCTGCAAACTACTGTATCTTCAGCCATCAGCAGGTCATTATGCTGTAGCAGTGATGACTCTATAATCATTTCACTGAAACCTGAAGGGATCGTGTCATTGATTTGAGATTACTCTTTCATTTATGGGCCTCCATTTAGATTTCCACAACCTTTTTGATATATATTTCCTATATGTTAGACATGTGAGGCAGTTCTTCAGTTGGCTACGCTCTGTTTCAGAGGAGTTTTTTAGAAAGCAGTTTCTATAATTATCCAGTAAATATCATTGTTTGCAAAGAGTAGCATTACATTATACAAAATGCTGGGCTGATGTGGCGACATTTAAATATGGCTCCAGATTATGTGTTAGGATAGCTTACCCACCTTCCAGAGCCAACTACAATTTTCAGAGAATTACTGTCTGTGGGGCCTAGTCATCATAACTTAAATGGCCTGTTACACATGCGTAAGCGCTAGTTTATGCATATTTAAGGCAACTGGCCATTCATCGTCAGGGGTCCGATAAGACCACCTGATATTCAGCAAACTGTGAAAACTTCGTTTCGGAGTTTGCCTGGGAGAACAAACGCCATCTTCCGATGGAGCTTGTTCTCAGAGCCCTGCTCCTTCCTATGGGCAGGAGCTCCAGGGATGCGTTGAGGGATCTGAGATCTGAGCAGATCCCTCTGCCGCTACCTCTTTTCTGCCTCTCCGGCTCCTTCGTGTTTGCATGACCTCAGGTCATACATACACAGAAGCCTGTCGGGTGGGGTGGGGGGGTAAGTAACGCTGCTACTAATCGCGAGAACAAATGCTTTTCGGAGCAGCTCTCCCAACACCAGAGCAATGATGAATTGCTACAGTGTTAAAGTTCCCCTGCGGCTAGGTGAATACTTCATCATCAGCCCCCAATGATGAATAGGCCCCTGAATCTCAATAGATTTTTGCAGCACTTTGAGCTGGTAAAACAAGATACATACTGATATATTTGATATTAATGGGTTGATGCAAAGTTGGTACTATAGCAAAATGGACGTAAATTACTCAAAAGTTTATACAAAAATAGCATATTATCACACATGGGAAGAGCTGTATGTACGTATTAGAGATGTGCGGGTTTGGTTTACTGAAATGAACACACCCGAACTTAGGGGTTTTGAGTCGAATCGAGTCCCAGTTGGAATCACTTTGGGGTTCCAAGTAGAACAGTGGCCCTGATTCATAGCCGGACGCTCTGACAGAGCGCTCGCTCTGAATCAGGGCCGTCCCTGCTCCTTTTTGGAGTGGCCTCCTGGCCGCTCGCATAGCTGTGGGTGACCACCCACAGCTATAGCTAGCGGCCAAAATGATGGTCATGATGGTCAAGACCATCGCGACCATCGGGCTTGCAACGAGACCCTGCGGTAGGGTCTCGCTGCCGCAAGCCCAGGATTGCTTTTGGCTCTATCAAAAGCCCCACTGACATCACTAGTGATGTCAGTGGGGCCGGCCCCAAACGGTAGGCGTTCCCATGGGAACGTCTCCGTCTGCGCATCAATGCCCCCGGCACGCCCACCAAAGGGGGCGTGCTGTCAATCAACATCGACAGCACGCCTCCTTTGCTGCGAGACCCATAGCGACGGCTGGGCATCGCTATTCGGGTCTCGCGCATGCGCACGACGGAGCTCCCTCTGTCGTGCGCTTGCGCACTAGGGCACCATCGACCCGCTTGCGAGCGCTCAGCGCTCGCGAGCGGGTCAGAATCAGGCCCAGTGTCCTGACTCAGTTCTTCTTGCAATTAGGAACTCGGATTTAAAAATCGGATCTCGCATGTTTTGGATTGCATTTAAGTTCCTTCCTTAAGATTTCAGGTGCTGTTAGGCAGTCAGAATTGACTGGAAATGAATGTTATTGATGTTAATAATACTAAAGAAAAACAGGTCCAATCGACCTGATAATGATGATGGAATTCCGCTCGATCACTGCAATTAGAAGACCTATATGAACATCCGCAGGTATTCTGAGCCTTATACATAGCCGCACCTTCCCCAGCCTTGTATATGTGAGAGCAGCGCATGTGATCTATTCACAGTGTTAGGGGGAGCTTAAGGGCACCCCAGCATCTTGGAGAGACACCCTTCTGAGCAGCAATGGAGTCCTGAGCTGATTTGGAAACACTGATCACAGATTCCCATATAACAGTGGTACAGCTAAGGGTGGAGAGCAGGGGATGTAGTTGTAATCTCGGCTGTTGGGATGACGGATGCCGGAATCCCGTCACCAGTCAGAATCCCGCTGACGACATCCTGGCCACCGGCATCCCGACGGTAAATAGTAGGGTTAAGGGGAGGGTTAGGCACTAGGGGAGAGGTTAGGTTTAGGCACTAGGGAGGAAGGGTTAGGTTTAGGCTACGGGGAGGGAGGGTTAGTATACTTACCGACAGGTGTCAGTATCCTATCCCTGTGGGGATGCTGGCATCGGGATTCTGACCGCCGGGATCCCGAGCGCTGGCATCCCGTACCCAATCTGCGAGCAGACATGTACTAAGCCTTGAAAAGAGATAAAATGGAGAGAGATAAAGTACCAACCAATCATTTCCTAACTGTCACTTTTCAAACACAGGGCCTGATTCAGCATAGATCGCTATTCTGCTTATACGCACGCACCGCAGTTGCTAATATCAGTGGTGCTATTTAAATGTGTGCATTCACATTGCGATCGCATCCTGACATAAGGATGCCCACTTCTCCTTACTCACATCCGTATACTAGGGGAACATAGCAAAACAATCGGTAACATCGGACCTATATGCACACTTGCACAAGCCCTGATCTTACTCAGAAATTGCTCACATCCACGCATGCTATCAGTGCTTTGGCTGCTTATAGCCACGTAGTCAGGGCCGGCGCTACCACTAGACAAACTTAGGCAGCTGCCTAAGAGTGCTGGCCACTGCAGGGTGCCGCTGGATTGATGTGTATTGTGGACCACATATAAGTGCAGTCCGCACTACACTACTAGTAACAAACACACAGCCGCCAGCGTCGGCAGCTGTTTGTTTTAGCAGCCAATGAGAGTCAGACAGATGCTCATCGGCTGCTGCGCCCACTGCCAGAGCCGGGCTGGAGCTCACTCATGAGCTCCATTTTCCGGCTCCCGCAGTGAGTTATGGGAGAGACGTCATGACGTCTCTCCCATCATGCAGAGCGGGCCAGCCCGGGGGACAGAGGAGCGGATGCCGGAGCGGGGATTAAGGTAAGTGGAGGTTTTTGTTTTTTCCTCCATGTGTGTCTGTCTGGGATTACTGCTGGGGAGGGGGGTATCACTACTTGGGGCACTGCTGTGGGTAGGCCAGTACTGGGGGCACAACTCCTACTGGGGGCACTGCTGGGGGGAGGCTACTACTGGGGACACTGCTGGGGGCACGATTACTACTGGGGGCACGATTACTACTGGGGGCATTGCTGGGGGGAGGCTACTACTGGGGACATGACTACTACTGGGGGCACTGCTGGGGGGGGCTACTACTGGGGGCACTGCTGGGGGGGACTACTACTGGGGCACTGCTGGGGGGGACTAATACTGGGGGCACTGCTGGGGTGGACTAATACTGGGGGCACTGCTGGTGGGGGACTACTACTGGGGGCACTGCTGGTGGGGGGATTACCAATGGAGGCAGTGCACTGGTGGGACCACTACTTGGGGCACTGTAAAGGTAAGGATTACTGCTGGGAGCACTGCATAGGTGGGGGACTACTACTGGGGGCAGAGCTGGGGGGGACACTTCTGGAGGCACTGCTGGGGTGGGACTACTACTGGGAGCACTGCATCAGGGGGACCACTATTAGGGGCACTGCACTGGGAGGTTAGTACTGGGGGCACTATATAAGGGGCACTGCACAGAGGGGGACTAGTACTGGGGGCACTATATAAGGGGCACTGCACAGGGGGGGACTAGTAGTGGGGCACTATATAAGGGGCACTGCACGAGGGGACTAGTACTGGGGGCTCTATATAAGGGGCACTGCATGGGGGGACTAGTACTGGGGGCTCTATATAAAGGGCACTGCACAGGGGGAACTAGTACAGGAGGCTCTATATAAGGGGCACTGCACAGGGGGGACTACTACTGGGAGTATTATATAAGGGGCACTGCATAGGGGGACCACTACCTGGGGCACTATATAAGGGGCACTGCTTAGGTGGGACTACTACTGGGGGCATTATATAAGGGGCACTGCTAGGGGGACCACTACTGGGAGCACTGCATAGGGGGCCACTACTTGGGGCACTGTATAAGGGGCACTACTGGGGGCACTGCATAGAGGGGACCACTGCTGGGGGCACTGTATAAGGGCTTGTGTAGCTATCCGAGGGTGGGGGGGGGGCGCAAGGCTGAAGAAATGCTTAGGGTGCCAAGAAACTTTGCACCGGCCCTGCACGCTAATTTATGCATGCCCCTGCAACGGCTTTGAAATGCACTGGCACGCCTGCGTTCGCCAGACCACCCCCTCGTCACCACCCACAAACAGCACTTCCTGTCAATCACTCTGCTCTGGGTCTGCGTATCTCTGCAAACGCAGTTCCCATCGCAATTGCTAGTTCGTGCACGCGCACTGCGAGGCATACGGATGTGCAGTGCGCAGAAATCGACCAATTGCATGTGTAGTAGCAACTGCGTTCCTTGGTGAATCAGGCCCACAGCCTGTAAAACGACAGTTAAAAGCTGATGGGTTGGTACTTTATCTAACTCCAAGGCTTAGTACATATCCCCAAGGATAGCTAGTTGAACATAGTCTATTTAAAGGGCTACAAATCGAAAAATACAAATTGATTCAATATGAAACAATATGATGTAACACTTTGGATACCGACGTAGAAGTATCCATACTGATAAAAGTATTGAACATGATATGCCTTAAACTTGAATTAAAAAAGTATTTTCTCTCAAAGGGGCACGACAGTGAAAAGGGCTTCACAGAGGTGCAGGGGCTAGCATGGGTGATTCCTGTAATTTCATGCCACATATACAGTTGGAAAGTCTTGTAAAAACTTCCCCACATATAAATTCTCTGTAAGCCACACAGTGGAAGGCTACCAAAACAGCCAAGAGATTGGTCATGCTCCAGTACAGGGGGGCATGTCCACACCCAGTGGGTGCCCTATACATAAGCCATGGGGACTTGGTCATGCCATCTTGAAACTGTGGTTACTCCTACCTATGCCCCTAGAAAGGCCTGAGATTTTTGTAATCAACCCTCACCTCCCCACTCGGCCTCACTGGCTATTACTGTTGTACACCTTTTTGGCATCAGTTACACCCTAAGGTCGATGTTCCCTTTATGCTAAATACCAAGGGGGAATTGTATCGAACCTTCTAAATAGTAGAGAAGTAGACCAGTGGAGAAGTTACCCATAGCAACCAATCAACTTCTACCTTCTACCTATAATTTTATGGAATGTACTTGATTGTAAATGCTATCTACAAGCTGATTGGTTGCTATGAACAACGGCTCCTTTTGTCCACTCTTTAAGGTTTGATACATTTCCCAATTAGTAAGGAGCTTGATCTAAGGGCCTGATTCAGACCCGGACGGTATCTGCAGTCCGTTCACAATTGCCGATGGTTGCTAATCTGTGCTTGCGCGAACTACACTGTGCGATCACAGATCCCTCGCTCGCCCAGCAAAACCAGCCCAGCAGAGTGAGTGACAGGAGAGGCCACTTATGGGTGGTAACAGGGGCAGTCCAGTACAAAACAGGGGGTTGGAGATGCGAACGCAGGCGTGCCCGAGTGTTTCAACGCCGTTTTAGAGGTGTGCATAATTAACAGGCAGCATCATAGTACACGTCACCAGCCATTTCTTTCCTCTGTTTTCCTCGCAATGTTTGCGGTAAACAAAAGCTACCACAAGCACTGCGTTCACATCTGCTAGTGGTCGATGTACCAATGTTTTCATAAACTTCCAGGAGATGACATGGGGCAGTGGGCGTCTCTGCATACGCTAAGGGGAGTCTACATACACAAAGTTAACGCTCGTACAGGTACGATGAGTGTGCTTATGCCTTGGCAAACACTGATTCTCCCACTTGTGACAAGCCCTGGGGGTCATTTTTAGGACGAATCTTGGTCTGTGATTAGTGTAAAGATTCCTGAGGAGCATTTGGTAATTGGCACTGTCCTGCAACTTTGTGCATGAAAAAGGCCCAACTCCGAGAATGTATATTCCTTGTATGATGTATGATCACTGACATGGGGTCCACAAAATATATGAACAGCTTAGCTAATATGGACACCAGAGAGTCAAATGATAACTCACATTATTATGGAATAGTTCTATCATGATACTACAAAAAAATAATGGTTGCACACCTCTCTTGTCACTGCAGCTGAGATCATTCTCTAGGCGATTGACTTAGTAAGTTCCCCTTAGGGGCATACTGTATGTATTAATTATTGGGCAACATAAAATTATGCTTTTTGGAACTTGGTAAATGTTTTTTTTCACAGATATAAACCTTGGGGGCTGCTTTTGCGAGCATAAAGAGGGGAACCATGGCAGACCTCTCCGATCCTTGTTAAATAGCCCAGATACCCTAAAATGAAGCAATCTTTCAAAAACAGCCATTTTTATTAACTGACTTAATTTTTTGGCGCTCAGTATGTAAGCGCCTTAATGACAACATTGAGGGTATTCATGGTGTCAGCAGCAGCTCCTAAACAAGGAAGGAGGGATTCTTATAAATGTATGGCAGTATCTGGCCTGGATTATTTACTTTCCCGCTGTACTGCAGGCCACACTTATCGAGGTGTGGTATGTTATGACGGCATTGCAAATGTCGACAACATAATGCCACCATGGTCTCATTGTCGACATTCAGAATGTCGACATGTTCAAAATGTCGCCATTTGAAATATCGACCCTGACATAATCTTGGCAATCCTGGATTGTCGTCGTTATGACAGTGAATGTTAAAGTGTATGTCGACATTCAAAACATGTCAACATTCTGAATGTCATTATTCAGGCCATATCGACATTATGCTGTAGACATTCAGTATGTTGACATTATGACTGCATATCCACTTTCCATACCTGTGTATCAGGGCCGGCTCTAGGGGTGTTCGACCTGAGCGGTTGCACAGGGGCACCGCCCATAGAGGGCGCACCCCTCACCAACATCCCGATTTCAGTGGGACATTACTGTCCCACTGTACCACTTGTGGGCCGAAGTGGCCCGCGGGTGGTTAAATCGGGAGTTTGGGGACCCCCCACTGCCCAGCTGTGTGGCGGTGCTGGACCCCGGAGACTCTGAATGGATGCTTTGCGCATGCACATGGCATCCATTCAGTGACGGGAGAGGGCTGGGAGAAGCCCAGCTAGTGAAGCTCCCCCCAGCCTGACGTTATTTGGAGGCGGACACGCCTCCTAATAACGTCACATAGGGTGCATGGCCTATGGTAATTAGGCCATGCTGCCATTTTCAGTCGAGCGCGGCTTCACCACGTGCGAAGATAGGGCGCTCTGGAGGGGGCCAGCACAGGGTGCTCCGACCCCTGGAGCTGGCCCTGCTGTGGATATATAATGATCACCACATAGCTGTATCGTTCCATGGTCCGGCCGACTGAACCCATCTGCATGAATAAATATAACTACTTCAGTCCTATTTCCGTTCATGGTTAAATGTTTATAACATTCTATATAATGTGTCAGTATTAGGGATGTTAGGAACCTACGAGGTTCACCTTGACGTAGTAGGTGGGCATACATATTTGGCCAAACGTGCTAAGAACCTTATAATTTATACGCCATGTTAATTGTTAGAGTTTATGATAAATGTTTTGGTTATCAGTATTTTTAGAGTTTAAAGTGTGCACCTGCATTTTCTTTTTTTCTGCAACATCCTATAGGCGTTGATATAGGTGCCAGCACTGTATGATGGAGGTCAGTCCACACAATAGACAACTTAACCAGGTCTTAGGTTTATTAACCAGACAGAACAGGTTGCAGGATGACACAGGGTTAATGCTGATATATACAACAGGTACACTGCAGGCATGTAACAGATCCAGCTAGGAACGTATGGGATAATGCAGGTGATGTGTGGACAAACGGGAGCACACACCTGTACATACACAGAACAGTGGTGGCAGTGGAGTATGCACCCTCTTGTATGTATAGGGGGGTGGTGGTGACACAGTGGAATATTTAGGATCTCTCCTATGTTAGACTGTCTCACTGAGGAGATTCTCAGGCACATCCTTCCTCTATGGAGGAAGGCGCTGAAGAATTGTGGTAAAGCTGCACATGTGCAGTAGCGTACTGGGGTCACAGGTAATGACCCCAAGTAGTGACGCGCCTCCAGCATCACAGGGCCCCTGCACTAACAAGAGACAGGAGACAGCTCAGGTTGCTCTCTTCTAGAAAATAATGCTATCATTAACATACAATACAATAAGCTGCTACTCATAGCATGACCTATAGCATGTAGACTACTGTATGAACAAATATAGACCTGTCATAAATAATATGAGCGGCTAGCACTAAATTGTTATTATCACTACAGAGATTAATATTCTTTTCAATATGAAGAACTACACAGTTGTATAGCAAAATGTGTTTGCTGGTGTCTGCACATACGAACAAGTGAGAAATTGAGCTGGCACCTCAAAATTCACCCTTTGTATTGTCTGGATATAACTTGGATATCATTTTGTTGCAAATCCATTAACTGTAATGACATCTCCCGAGATGACTTAGCATAAAAATATTTAAACACACTATAGAGAGAAGAATGTCTTTTGTAAAGCTTGCGAGTCTGACCCAGCTGCCACTGCAGTACGCTCCTGGTTATCAGATGACTCATACTGAAGAACAATTAAGTAATGTACAGTATGATATGCTACACAAAGGACTATACATTTGGTGTAGAGTACATGGAAAAAGAGCAGTTGTATATGTTCGGTAATGGTAAAGCACACAGTGAGATCACAGACGTGACCATTTCTGCACAATCTCATTATATACTAAATCTTTAGAAGACTTTGATGCTTGCCAGTGATGGTTTCATGCTCTGCCGAAGATAAAAATGGTATCTAAGGTATCCATAGTCCTGTTTTCTTTATACAAGGCCACGGAGCACCCGGGGAGAAGAGACAACTATAGAATTCTGCACTGGAATTTAGCTGACAACTAGACTGGAAATATATGCCGAAGCATTACTAATGTTACATAATAGAAATAATGCACCAATTACCTTAACATACAAGGAAATTATAAGTCACCTAACAGCTCCATACGATGTAAGAGCGCACTTCTCATCATTTAAATTCTACATATGGAATCGGTATGTAATGCCGCTGGATGTGTTCCCAGCTAAAGTAATACCGACGACGGAAGCCCAAACAGTGGACTGGGCTTCCGACTGGGGCTGGTAGGTATCATAACCCTCCCCTCTCTCCCCCAAACCCTCCCTTAGTGGTGCCTGACCCTAACTCCCCTACCCGCACAATAAACCTAACCCTCCCAGGGGGGGTGCCTAACCCTAACCTCCCCCCAGTGGTGCCTAAACCACCTTTCCTCTAGCCTAATCCTCCACGGGGTGCCTAACCCTAAGACCCCCTGGGGGTGCCTAAAACTAACCCTCCCCCCTGCGGCTAACAGCTAACAGTCCCAGCTTACCTTCGTTCGGGATGCCGGCTGTCGACGCCCAGCATTCCAGGTGGCGGTAAGTTAACCGCATCCCCTACATATATCTAAAAAAGTGGAAGTATGAGGTATTAGTTCCTCTTTTATGAAACATTTATTGCAGCCCACATCAAATTCCAGCTAATCTTACCCTAACATATTGTTTTAGAAAAGAGTGAACTGCAGTTGAAATCAAATGCACTGACCCAGTGGGGGCTGACATGCAGCCAGTGCCAGATTAAGGGAAGGGCATAGGAACATGTACCCCCAGATCCCCTCTCTTAGGGAACTCCATATGTCTGCCACCCATCACTGAAAATTGACAATGAGGGGGCAGCGAAGCACTGTTCACTGATCCAGTCTGAATCTTGACTCACTACACCTTTAAGACAAATAAATCAGAGCACCACAAAGAAGGAACCATAGAATGATGAAGTTTAATACTGCCACTTACAGTAGTAAAGCTAGATTTAAGGTTACTAGATTAGCTTGTAAGTTATGTGTGAAAACTTGAGTGGGAGGTACAAAGGTCTGAGTGGCATAGCGGGCATTTGTGGAGAGCTGAGTGGCATGTCAGGAGGTCTGAATGCTATGTGAGTGTCATGTCAGGAGGTCTGAATGCTATGTGAGTGTCATGTCAGGAGGTTTGAATGCTATGTGAGTGGCATGTCAGGAGGTCTATGTGACATGTGTGTACATGTGCGGAGCTCTGAGTGGCAGGCATTTCAGGAGGTATAATACTATGTGGATGGCATGTGGGGAGGTCTGAGTGGCATATGGGGGTCATGTGCAGAGGTTTGACTGGTATTTGGGGGATGTGTGGATGTCTGAGTGCCAAATGGAGGACATGTGCGGAAGTCTAAGTGGCATATGTGGGAGATGTGTGGAGGTCTGAGTGTCAAGTCAAGTGGTATTAGTGCTCTGTGGGTGGCATGTAGAGAAGTCTGAATGGCATGTAGGGGGATGTGTGAAGGTCTTAGTGGCATGTGAAGTTCATGCGCAAAGGTCTGAGTGGCATGTGGGGTAGTTTTGGAACACATATGGGATCTCAGGACATGTGGGAGTCATTTTTGGTAAGTGGTGGATCTGAATCATGACAAACTTTGCAATGTGCTGTAATAGAAACCGCCCACTGATTGGCTGAGAGTGGTCTGGCGCCAACCAGCGCTATATGCAGAGTACCCTGTGAGAACTATCATTCGGGTCTCTGTACTGTACCTACACTACAGTACATACTCAGGCTTGGGTGAATGCGTTTCTTTGTTTTAACAATACCCCTGCATTTCTACATGGACAAGAGGACCAGCCACCTCCAAAGTGTAGGTACATATAAAGTGTGTGAGTGCAATTGTGCGTAATAAAGGATTAACACAATCGGTGTGTGTTCTGTCTTTTTGTAATGTTGTCTTTACAGTGGGGATAAAGGTGCCAGTGGGCCCTTACTGTTCAGGCATGCTGATACTTGTGGTTCTCCAAGTGCTGGCATGCTGGGGCAGGCTTGCTGGGACCTGTAATCACACTGTATAGACACATCTCCACCACCTCCAGGAGTGCAGAGAAGAGACCTGGGCTTCAGCCCAGGGCTGGTAGATCCTCTGGAGGAGGGGATCACATTTTATTTTTGAGTCCTGACTTTCCAAGAATTTCCAGCCCTGGGCTGACCAGTTTGGGGCTGGATAATGCTTTGGAAGAGGGACCCGGCGCTGTCTCCCCCCGTTATGGCATTTCCACCTTGGCTATTTCAGCCTGATGCTGGTTATACGAAAATAGGAGGAGTCTAACACCCATTTTACCCCCTGTTTTCCAGTACCAGCCCATGGTTAAAAGGTCCAGGGCTGGTCATGGATTTCGGGAGAAATCTAGGTCTTTTTTTTCTTTTAACATCTTTTTGGAAGGGTTTGCAGTCGTGTTTTAGGTTGTATTTGCCATCAATTTTGAACTGAATGATGAAAATCGATGACAATTACACTTGCAAAATCCGACTGACATAGACCTTGATTTTCAAATTAAATTAAAAACCGACTGTTAGTAAATATGCCATTTGGACAGTCAAACACGGTGTTGATTTCAGTTGGTTTTAAAATCGACAACAAAATCAACCTTTAGTAAATAAACTCAGTAAAGTCTATACTTGCCTTGCTGTAAAATCACAAACTATGAAGTTATGATATAATGTGTACAGTATACCGTATGTATCTTTATTTAATTTGCATTAACATTCATGCCAATTACAAATATGATAATGTCGAAGTCAAATAATTTATTATGATCGTTTATAATTATTATCTAACGATCTTGGCCCTCATTCAGAGCCGGACGCTCTGAGCAGAGCGCTCGCTCTGAATGAGGGCCGCCCTCCATAAAAATGGAGCGTCCTCCTGGACGCTCGTATAGCTGTGTGTCACCACCCACAGCACATACGAGCGTGCAGGATGATGGTCGCGATGGTCTTGACCATCGCGACCATCGCCAGTGCGACCAGAAGCCTGTGGTCGGGGTTTTCGACCACAAGCCCTGGAGTGATTTTGGCTCTATCACTAGTGATGTCAGTGGGGCCGGCTTCTGACGGTAGGCGTTCCCTTGGGAATGCCTCCGTCTGGCAGGCACGCCCCCGGCACGCCCACCAAAGGGGGCGTGCTGTCAATCAACATCGACAGCACGCCCCCTTTGATAAGACACAACGAGCGAAGGAAAGTCCTTCGCTCGTCGCGTCTGGCGCATGCGCACGACGGAGCTCCCTCCGTCGTACGCATGCGCAGTGCACACCGTCGTCCCACTTGCGAGCGGACAGCCGCTTGCGAGTGGGTCTGAATGAGGCCCCTAGTTGTTTATGGGCTGATAAAGAGTAAATCAGACGCTACTCTGCGTCGTAAGCATGCCGATGCGCACAAATTCGTACATATATATATATATATATATATATATATATGTGTCATTCAAGGTTTAGTCAAGTGTGTGAGAAGCAGGAGTATGTCTGTGACAAGTAATCAAAAATACACAAAGATACTGTGAGTGTTTGCATATATATTGAGAAGCTCCGCATACAGATACAGTATGTCTGTGGCAATTGAAGTGTAACACAGACACTGATATGCTCAGAGGAAGTGTTTTGAGTGTAGAGTTAGAAACAATTCTCAGAAGTTTGATTATCATTAGCAATTGTATGCTTTGTGTCCAATGCTGATGTGGTTAAGAAGTACTGACAATGGCATTATAAATAAGCATTAGAAAGCCTTTGTTAAAGTTATCAGACTTCTTGACTATGGCCAAGGCTTGCCCCACCTGTGAGCAGTACAAACTTAGGCCCTCATTCAGAGCCGTACGCTCTGAGCAGAGCGCACGCTCTGAATGAGGGCCGGCCTCCATGAAAATGGAGCGTCCTCCTGGACGCTCGTATAGCTGTGGGTCACCACCCACAGGCTATACGAGCGTGCATTTTGATGGCCGCGATGGTCGTGACCATCGCGACCATCAAAACTGCGAGCCGGAGCCTGCGGTTGAGGTTTTCAACCGCAAGCTCCGGAGTGATTTTGGCTCTATCAGAGCCAAAATCACTCCCACTGACATCACTAGTGATGTCAGTGGGCCGGCTTCTGACGGGAGGCGTTCCCGTGGGAACGCCCCCGTCAGGGTGGCATGCCCCCGGCACGCCAACCAAAGGGGGCGTGCTGTCAATCAACATCGACAGCACGCCCCCTTTGATCAGACACAACGAGCGAAGGACTTTCCTTCGCTCGTCGCGTCTGGCGCATGCGCACGACGGAGCTCCCTCCGTCGTGCGCATGCTCAGTCCAGAACATCGACCCACTTGCGAGCGGACAGCCGCTCGCGAGTGGGTCTGAATAATAATAATAATTTTATATGACCTTGTGTAATTAGATTCAGACGGATATAATATCAAAAATACCAGTTACTTGATAAAGCTATATATATATATATATATATATATATATATACTGTATATATATATATAATTTTAATCCATGACACAAACACTAATGCACATTTGCACACACATGCATACACATAGACAATCGCATGTGTATCCACAATGCGAACACATAGACGCTCTTATGCTTACGCACATACCCACGAACATACCCTGTAACTATTGTAATATGAAGACGCACAACGCACATTAGCGTATGTAAGATAAAATGCACAAACACACAGGGCATAATTGCGTTGTGCACAATACATACAAACATCGCAACATTTGCGCTGTGCTCGGACGCACATCGCATACTTATGTATTTCTGTAAATATCTCACTATTACTTATGCAAGCACATATAGAAAAGGTTTATTAGACAATCATTATGGTATAACGTGTGCATTTATGATATTTAAGGTATACAACATGGTAGACATGGCATGTTTGGTACTATACTGACACCCTGTTTATTTACAGATATTCTAATCTATTAGCAAGGGAGTCACATCTTGCGTTCAATGGTTATGGATTATAGGAAATTATTGGTTAGAATTAGGGATGTGCAGGCTCGGATAGGAATGATGATGTTCGTCCATGCAAGATGACGTTTTGCCTCTTTCTGAGTTCCGTTTTTTTGGAGGGAAAAATCCGAACTCAACGTGCAAACTCGAACCTATCCGAGCCTGCACATCCCTAGTTAGAATGTATACTCTGTATGTAGTGTCTTAAACCAGTTAAAGAAAGACAATATAATCTCAAGACATTGTTGGAGAATTGGGACATACCCCTAGTGAAAACATATGAACTGTCCTATGAACTACAGCGTACTACAAAGACCAAGAGCAAGCACCAATGGAATTATGTTTGTCTGTCTACATTGTTGTTATCATGATTTGTTAGGGTATATAACCTGCGCACCGGTCTCAGTCAGTAGCCATTCTCTTGGATGACCACAGACCTCAGGATTGACGACTGTATACTGGGACTGGTGCGCATGCGTATGTATCAAGCTGTACCTTTTGTATTTAATTGTCTTTGCGCTAATTGTGATAGATCAAAGTGTGTAACTTACTTTTTGTTGCAAAAAGAACTTTTTGTGCTTTGGAATCACAATCAAAGTCTGGAAAGCAATTATTTCTAGTGATTTAGGGGTATTCATAGTATAACCATTAACATCATCCATCTTGGACACCATTATAGAAGATAAATTTCTGTTCAGCACGCGCTTGATGGTTGGAAGTTGAGGGAATTCTTCCATCACTACACAGGGCCTGCCAGAGCCGGCCCTAGTTAATTTGGTGCCCTAGGCAACATTTTGACTAGTTCCCCTTAGCAGATAATCCCACCACCATTGTTATGGCCGGTACACACTAGACGATGACTAGTGTGTACAGACCATGTTAGTGACTGGACCCGATGGGGTGCTCGCATCGGCAAGCGCATACATACTTGCCGATGCTGGCAGCGACAAAGTCAAAGAGGGGCCCATGCTGCATTCGGCAGCATAGCCCTCGATAACGATGTCGCCATTCAGACCTGCATGTTAGTCCGAAGAACGATGTCGCAGATAACGAGCAGGATATTGAGTATAATGCTCTCTCATCATCAATCTTCACAGAAGTGGGGTGCACAGCAGCTAGAACACACACATACTATATCTATAAAAATATACGTATGGAAATATGCACATTGCACTGGCCGCCAGGGTAAGCATAGGAGTGGTGAGGTGAAAAGGGGTGTTGAGATGGAGTCATTATGGGGTGAGCATCAAGACTTGGCTGCAATGGGGGGTGGGGCAGAGGAGAAGGACAGCAGAGCGGGGGTGGGATCAGCCAGAGAAAAGTAGAGCAGAGCGGGAAGGGGGGTGTCAGAGACTGAGGTGATAGGCAATTAAACTATATACAGTGTGATATATATATATATATATATAATATTTTTTTAAGCAGTCATTTCTATTTGTGCACACCATGGTGTGTGTATGTATATTATATACAGATACATACACACACCATGGTGTGCACAAATATAAATGACTGCTTAAAAAAATATAGGACCTCATTCAGAGTCGGTCGTAAGCGGCAGCTCGGCCGTACGCCTAATGACCGCAAAACTGAAGAAGGAAGCAATCGCACAGCCGGTCGGTCGCAACCAAAGTGACACTCATACGTGAACAATGCACCACCTCTAGCTAACTAGTGATAGCAGCTAGCGATTGAGTCAATCGTTGTCAGTCGTTGTCAGTTGCTGTATGTTAATTTTCTTCTGATGATTGCGGCCGCTTGTGTTGTGTGCAAATTACATAAAAAAATTAACAAAAAACCGCATAGAATTAGCCATCCCCATGAAATATATTTATTCTTATTATTCTCTGATGCAAACGCAACTGAACCAATTACAAGCCAATTGGCAGTGTTATTAGCAACAACAAACGATTATTAGCTGCTTGCATTGTGTGGCACAAAATAGAAACATCCAACATAACATCAGTCACATTCGATAGTATCGATTGTACTCTGGTGCTTGAGAGAGCACATACCCAACCTCAAGCTATACAATCAGCCAGGCCTCTAACCTGCTCGCAGAGTGACGTTTTGCTACTTCCGGCCTTCTATGTCGGTCGTAGCAGGTAATTTATGTACGCCCCTAAAACACCCTGAAAACGGTGAGGAACGCCTGCGTTTTTTAGACCACCACCCCCGTCAATACCCACAAACGGCCTTTTATGTCAATCAACTCTCGGGAGCCACTTCCTGCACGTAAGCCGTACGAGCTACAGCATTTTGGATCGCAAGGTTTCGTACGCACATGTGCACAACTAACCGTACGCATGCGTGGTTTGGAAACATTGGATGCATATGACCGAGCGGCCGCTTATGACCGACTCTGAATGAGGGACATAATTTGTCCAAGTGATTGCATACCTTCAATAGATCAATAGCAGCTGCCAGCAGTAAGCGACACCCGATCAGTAGCACTGTAGGACTGAAACTGAAGTCAGGAATCAGGCTCAGTCACCCGGCTGGTCGGACAGCCTTCACGGAGCGGAGGCTGAACTTCTGCTTGGCTCCAGTGCTCAATGACGCACTTGTGGGGGAGTCACCTAGGTGAGATCACATGGAGGTGCAGGTGGTGAGACACTATGTGGCACAGTGAGTGAGGGCTAGTAAAGCCGGTTGGTGGAGGAAGTGCCAGATTAAGGTCCTCATGAGCCTGGAGCTGAAATTTCTGAAGGCCTTACTGTATTCCAACACAGGGGGTGTAGCCAGTGCCACGGGAGTATGGCCAGAACTCCAATAAGAGCCTGTCCTGACTATCAGGAAAAAGTGATCACATACAATTAAACATACCAGGGATATATTTACCGTGTCTCCCCGATAATAAGACACTGTCTTATTTTTTTTTTGGTCAAAAAACTCCATAGGGCGTATTTTCGGGGTAGGGCTTATTTTAATTAACATTGACAGCAATATCAATAAACAGGTGTGAACAACAAAATCTACCTTTATTCAAAAATGGTCATGTCATCTTCTTCAACAACATCATCATAAGTGTCCATACCTCGAATTCCGGCCAGGATTTCTTGCACCTCCATTTCCTGCAGAAGAAGCGGACCCAATCTTCTCTACTCTCTTCCGCGGCGCTGCTGTAAATGACGCTGCCACGCACGCCAGCTGCCGCGCGCTCACTGTGAGAGAGTGAGACGCTGTAGCTGTGATTGGATGCCACTGTTAAAAGTTTAACAGTGGCATCCATTTCACATGGGGGGCGGGCATTTTAGTGTAGCGCAGGAACCGGACAAAATGGGGATTTTGTTAGGGCTTATTTTCGGGGTAGGGCTTAATTTGGACTGTTTTTCAAAAGTAAGGGTAGGGCTTATTTTCGGGGTAGGTCTTATTATCGGGGAAACACAGTGTATATACATATATATATATATATATATATATATATATATACAGTATATATATATTATATTTACACACACACGCGCAACTTAAAATCCCTTTGGTCATTGCTTATCTGATTTCTCTATATGGTGTTTTGCCTAATCTCAATGTGTGCACAGGTCCGTATCTCCATTACAGCAATAGCCCATCAACTCTACATATCACAGCAATCGGCAATACCTGCTCCACATTACAGCAGTACCGCACATTTCCTACACATTACAGCAATCGGCAATACCAGCTCCACATTACCGCAGTACCACACATTTCCTGCACATTACAGCAATCGGCAATACCAGCTCCACATTACCGCAGTACCACACATTTCCTGCACATTACAGCAATACTACTATCCCCACCCAATATCAATGCACCAATACTATACCACAATCACTCCAAAACGACCCCAAAAAGAGGTGCAAGGGAAAACTTGCAATGTTGGCATTGCTCGATGTCTGCACAGCAGCACTGTACACTGAACTGACTCGGCCACTATGGGCCGGATTCAATACCCTGCTGTTAATTACCATGCCGGGAAAAGTGTGGTAGCTATTCAAATACAGTCCCTTTACCTTGCACAGTAAATTACCCGCTAACGCACGTTATCCATAGGATCCAGGATAAGTTCCCAGAGCTATGGGATAAAAGCTTGCGATCAGGGCATTTACTCCTCAGGCTCAAGCTGAAATCTGTGTTAACTGCAGATCATGGGCTATAATTGAATAGCCCCAGCAGATCAATTAGCCGGTGGTAATTAACTGTAGCTAATTGAACCCAACCCTATGTGTTTAAAAGATGAGTCACTTAATACACAGACATAATTGGTATACATAATATAGGCGCGCTGTATGAATACTCTGACTCAGAGGCGTACACTGTTGCAGCTGTCACTGCGTCTTTTGCCCCAGCCTGACTGAATCTTTATGCTAATACCACGGCAAATGGTCTTCCTACTGACATGCCCACTGGCCGTGTCACTAAACCACCGCTGTGCATACAAAGATACACCACTGGTCGCACCACTGGACATTGCACCGGCCCTATGGAGGTGCAGAATGTCCATCTGAACATGGACCGGTGCCAGTGCAACTGTGGCAAAAGACTCGGTCGCTGGCCCTGACACACCTGCATTTAGCTAGCTAGCTACCGCCCTGTCACCTCTCAGGAACGCCACTGAAATTGCCTCTTTCTGCATCCAAATTCGTGCTGCATCTCCCGATGGTAACTATCTGGACGCATGTGCAGTGGGACTTGGACGCAAAAGCAGACTGAAAATATCGGGCACTTGCATGCGGCATCGCCATAGCGCACACCTCTGATTAGGCCTCTGTCTTTCGATTAAGGCTGTCTTGGGAAATCTACTAATAGTGGGAAAGTACTTTAAATACAAGATGCTAATAATATAGACTACCTTAAATTTAAAGCTGGGTGCACATTAAATGATGTGTACCCAGTGATGAGATTGACGACCTCCCCTGTACATGGGCCAATATATCGGGTGGCCGGTTCACATTAGATTATCCGGTGCCCAACTGCCTGATATGTCAGTCCCTGTTGCCTCCCGCTGCATGGGGTCGTCAGTCGCATCGTCAGGTTTAGCTGCATGTAGGGAAGACCTGACGATGCAACTGGCAACCCCACGGGAGCGCGCAATGGCCGACATAGTGGATACACATTAGACGATTTTGAAGATATTTCAGGCCAAAAATAGTCTAATGTGTATCTAGCTTAAAAAAATAGATCATATTCCTCTAACTGTCCTCTGTCACCCTCCACACTTCTTCAACGCCCCCCACTCCCCTCCACACCAATTCTCTCACTAGGGCATATTCAATTAGGTGAGAAAAGTCCCGTACTTTTTGCATGCCGGACTTTTCGCCGGCATTGCTGGTTTTCAATGCGAAAAAATATTGCGCTCGTCCCCGCTTTTACCCGTACTCAATTCGAAATCGGCGAAAACGGGACCTGGCGAAACTCTAACAGGCGAAAACTACTGTCAGATTTGGGGAAATCAGCCTGACACCCCCCAAAAGATGCACTGACATTGGGGATCACTATAGATACCCCGAATAGCCCTGCTGAAGGTATTTGTGGTACTTAAATGGTCTTAGTAGCTGCTATTTAGCGTCTTTGCACAAGTGGTGAAGAATAGCATTTAGCAGGTTTTTTTGTGAAAACCACTAGTCCCAGCAAATTTGGGGTACATGAAAATGGGTACTAGCATATTTTAAAGTTGCTAAAGTGAAGTTTTAAAAAAACCTAAAAAAATTCACCTTCCGCAACCACCTGCAAACTTAAAATCACATGGGGCATACTTGGGGACCCCCCTGGAGTCTATTTTGCTAGTTTTTAAGTTTGTTCCCCAACTTTGGACTTTTTCACCTCCAAAATGAAAGTACTTTTTTGGGGTGATCTAAAGTATTTTTTAAACTTTTATTGACGCAGTTTACCTTTGGTGGACTGTCCCAAGGGTGCAGGGGGGTTCTCGCAACTTTGCACCCCAAAACCCTAATTCTGCACTTTTTTTCGACAACTATTCATTGGCAAAACTTTTTCACAGGGTTCATTGCATTGACTTTCCGCACCAGCGAAAAGTCTCTGCAATTGAATACGGGGAAAAGATTCTGCTGGCGTCACCGGCGAAACTTTTTGCCAAAAATGGCTTTTCGCACCTAATTGAATATGGCCCTAGGGCAGGATGAGGTAAAACCACTGAAAATTGCGTTGCCGTTTTCAAAGAGGTTTTACTGCATTTCCAATATGTACTAAGCAACGGAATGATTAGAATAGGGGAGATGGGAGAAAAACAGGGAAAGACAAGGGGAACAACATGGAAAGACAGAAGGTACACAGGTGGAGATGGGAGGAACATGGGGGGGGGGCAGAACATATATAGATGCACCTCATTTAATTAGTCCTGGAATCTGGATTCCTGAAGCTGGATCACTTTACCGAAGATCATTGTGTAGAAGTAAGACGGAAAGGAGTCAGGCATTGAAATCTCCTGCATTGCCCATATCCATCCATCATCATTAGTTAGTTGCTTGCTGTGCACACTACTTCTGCATAGTGCACAGTCAACATGGGGGAGGGGCTGAGTGGAATAGAGCGAGGAGCTCCAGGAAGTGGAGTTGCGCCAATGCTCCTGTGACTGGTCCCCTCCAACCAGTAATAAAATACTGGAAGTCGCTCATTGCTGGGGGCCATTCAACATGCACCAATCATTGCAGACATTTTAAATTTGGTGCAGCTTCTATATGTTAAACTTAAAGGTTTGAAGCCCCTTTGGGATTTATAACAGTAACTATCATGTGTGGCTTGATTTACACATCACTCTCCCGAATTGGCCCTTACACACACAAATATAAAAATAATGGGCCCCAATCAGTGGGGATACTCTATGGTGTATCTTAATTCTTATTTAGGCGACACCATAGAGTATCTCAATCTGTGGTGTATCTTAAATAAGGATTAAGAATTCACTTGTGTGCCCACTGTCTTTCACACTGATTGTACCCTATATGTATATGTCACAACCCTGGCCAGTTTTTCACCTTTTGCCTTGAGACTTACCCCTGTCAGCTGTCCCGTGGATCGGTGTGTGCAATTCGCCTGGGAGATCTGCTCTAAAGCTGGCCACACATTATTATCTGTCTGATAATCTGTCTGGTTGGACAGATTATATGTCCAACCAGCCAACTAGTTGATTGGTTGGAATGAAAATCTGGTAAGATATGAAAGCAAATGACAATCAGCAATTTGCTCCCAAACGCTGGAAAATGGACCAAAACTGTTGTTTGAACAAATAGTTTAGATCAAACATTTAACAAACTTGTCTGAAAGACCATTTAATCTGTTTTCTGGCATTTAGGAGCAAATTGCTGATCATCAGTTACTCCTATACGTTACCAGATTTTCATTCCAACCAATCAACAAGTTGGCTGGTTGGATGCAAGTTGGTCTAGTGTGTGGCCAGCTTTAGTCATACTAGCTGTAACACTTCTGTGATTGCATTTGGACTGAGCTCCTTTCCCCATTGATTATTTACCTGGGCTCTCCTCTGTCTGTGAACACTGCTAGGCTTGATTGGAATTGCAGGTGTAGTTCTGACTCTCAGTGCTGCAGATATGTTTGCCCTCCACTACTCTGAATGCTACTGCCAGACCACCTGACTGTATCCACCAATTCCTGCTAGACCCAGAGTATAAAGATCCTCCTCTGATAGCACTCAGTGCCTGAACATCTCATTACTTTTCGTGGTGTATTGTTTGTGCTTCGGCCATGTACAAGTGTATTCAAGGCTCCTGCTGATTGCTATACCTGGCACATCCGGAAATCCTGCTGGTTCCTGATCAGTTCATTCAGCAATCCGGCTGATAGCTATATATACTCCAGTCCGGAGTGATATTCCAAGTCCATTCCACAATACTCCAGTCCGGAGTGATATTCCAAGTCCATTCCACAATACTCCAGTCCGGAGTCAAGTTCCAAGCTCACCAGTTCAATTCTCATTACTCCTGTCCAGAGTCAAGTTCCAAGTTCTTCAGTCTGATCCACATTATTCCAGTCCAGAGTCAAGTTCCAAATCCTCTAAGTTCAAACCAGGTTCAGCGATAATTGGAAGACTCTTTCCTTCAGTCTACTCAGCTAGTCTTCCTGTCGGTCCCGGTCCGGTTCCTCCAAGTCTTCTACTGGTTCCACTCCAACGTTACAAGTTTCCTGTTCCTGTCATTTATCACCAAAGGCAGTTCTCACTGCTATACAATTCTTTCGCAAATAGAGCTATTTACCTCAACCATGGTTCCAGTCAAGCCGGTCTACGCTGAATCCACTTCAACACCTGAGTCAGGTAAATCTCAGACTCCAACCATAACAGTATACTGGATAAGTGCTGATTGGGGGTCAAATTATTTTTATATTTGTGTGTTTTTGAGGAAAGTTGGTGAAAAATCCCTGGTGTGTCCACTAGCTGCTACTCCTGGTGTTTTAAACACACACACACACACAGAAACACACACACGCACACGCACACAGCGCTACCACTAGGCAAACTTAGGCAGCTGCCTAAGAGTGCCGGCCACTGCAGGGCGCCTCTGGAATAATGTGTAGTGCGTACTGCACATAAGTGCAGTCTGCACTACACTACTAGTAACAAACACACAGTCGCTGGCAGCTGTGTGTTTGTTTTAGCAGCCGAAGAGAGTCAGAAAGACTCTCATCGGCTGCTGCGCCCACTGCCGGAGCCGGGCTGGAGCTCACTCATGAGCTCCATTTTCCGTCTGCCACAGTGGGTGATGGGAGAGATGTCATGATGTCTCTCCCATTATAGACATGAAAGATGGAGGTAATCACTCTATGGTGGGTAGGTCACTGATTATAGCAGTGGTCGGGAACAGGGGTAAATTACCCCACATGGGGTAAAAATGAAATTCATGGGGGTAATGAACGGACAGCCGGGAATGCATATGAATCATTCTATAATATAGAATGATTCATATGCATGCCCAGCTGTGTTGCAGGGAGGCTCTAAACTGGACGCTCGCTGAGATGTTATTACCAGCAGGCGCCCGGCTCCTTCCCTGCAGCGCCGCGTTAGCCAGAGGCTGGAGTTCTCTCCTGAACTCCAGCTTCCGTCTCTCTCCATGCGCACTATGGGAGAGACGTCATGACATCTCTCCCATGGTTCCGACGAGCAGGACGGCGGCGGATGCAGGAGCGGGGATTAAGGTAAGTGGGGTTTTTTTGTCCAAGCGGCACTACAGGGGCATTATATGGGGGCACCACTACAAGGGCATTATATGGGGGCACTACTACAGGGGCATAACTATGGGGGCACTACTGCAGGGTCATTATATGGGGGAACTACTACAGGGGCATAACTATGGTGGCACTACTACAGGGGCATAACTATGGGGGTACTACTACAGGGGTATTATATGGGGGCACTACTACAGGGGCATAACTATGGGGCATTATATGGGGGCACTACTATATGATTTCCTTTCTTTCAAATCAAGGGGGGTAACATCAGCGTATCTAAATATATTTTGGGGTAAAAGCAAAAAAAGTTCCCTGACCCCTGGATTATAGCTATCTATAATGAGTTGGACTGTGAATAGGCAGTTTGTTTGTCAAGTAGATGTATGTAACTATGGATTTCCTCAGTGTAGTATGGTCAGTTGGAGTATTATGTAGGATAACTGGCGAAAACTTGAGGTTGGGACTTGGTTAGAAGTAACACAAAGTCTCAGGAGAAGAAGAAAAGTCTGTTTGGAATTCTGGTTGGCAATAACTTTTGGCTGGATATTCAGCGCGTGTTATATGTCTGTATATAGGTTTGGCGTGCAGTGATGATAGTGCTTGTCCAAATAGATAGTGACTATGGACTCTCATCGGCTGCTGCGCCCACTGCCGGAGCTGGGTTGGAGCTCACTCATGAGCTCCATTTTCCGGCTCCCGCAGTGGGTGATGGGAGAGACGTCATGATGTCTCTCTCATCATAGACATAAAAGATGGAGGGAATCACTCTAAGTTGGGTAGGTCACTGATTATAGCCGGGGAACAGGGGTAAATTACCCCACATGGGGTAAAAATGAAATTCCTGGGGGTAATGGACGGACAGCCGAGCATGCATATGAATCTTTCTATAATATAGTTCTAAGCCAGATGCCCGCTGAGATGTTATTACCAGCGGGCGCCCGGCTCCTTCCCTGCAGCGCTGCGTTAGCTGGAGGCTGGAGTTCTCTTCTGAACTCCAGCTTCCGGCTTCGCGACCATCGCTAGGCCACCTGTAAAAGCTGTGGGGTGGTCACCCACAGCTTAGCAAGCGGCCTGGAGGCCAAATTAAAAAAAAAAACCTGCCCTGATTCAGAGCGAGTGCTCGCAAACAGCAAGCGCCTCTGAATCAGGCCCTCTGTCCTTATTACTGTACATTGTACATTGTAATTTAGACTGTAACTGGAGTTACATTAAAATTACTATATTGCCAAACAGCCTTAGCATCCATCCATTCACACCTTCTATTCCCCCTCACTCACATGAATGCATACACCGGAGGATTTGCAGAGAAGTGACGGACCAGCAGATGCACACTGTTGGTAAGTACGACTTCTTACCTATATCATACTGCACCATAGTGTCATTATCACTCTGATACTGCACTCATATTCCCTGCGGTAACGTGAGCTGAGAGAAGAAGGATTACCACGTCAAAGTGAGCAAGACAATCGCAATATTTCTGAACACCCAGCCGCAAGTGTTTGCCCACATAGTCACTATCTAATTGGACAAGCACTATCATCACCGCATGCCAAACCTATATACCTATATATAACACGCGCTGAATATCCAGCCAAAAGTTATCGCCAACCTGGACTGCTGGGGTGACTACTACTGGGGACATTGCTGGGGGAGGCTACTACTGGGGGCAATGCTGGGGGGAATACTACTAGGGGCACTGCACTGGTGGGACCACTACTGGGGGCACTGCAGTGGTGGGACCACTACTGAGGGCACTGCATAGGTGGGGATTACTGCTGGGGGCAATGCATAGGTGGGGATTACTGCTGGGGGCACTGCATAGGTGGGGGGCTACTACTGGGGGCATCGCTGGGGGAGGACTACTACTGGGGGCACTGCTGGGGGGAACTACTACTGGGAGCACTGCATCAGGGGGACCACTACTGGGGGTACTGCACCGGGGGGTTAGCACTGGGGGCACTATATAAGGGGGACTACTACTGGGGGCATTATATAAGGGGCACTGCATAGGGGGACCACTACCTGGGGCACTATATAAGGGGCACTGCATAGGGGGACCACTACTGGGGGCACTGTATAAGTGGCACTACTGGGGGCACTGTATAAGGGGCACTACTGGGGGTACTGCATAAGAGCTTGTGTAGCTATCCAAGGGAGGGAGGGCGCAAGGTTGAAGAAATGCCTAGGGTGCCAAGAAACCTTGCACCGGCCCTGCACACACACACAGTCATATATATCTGTAATGCACTTGCACATTCAACCTACCTGTGGAGACATGAGGAGCCAGGACCAATAGAGTCAAAGACTGTATTCTGGATTGGCCATTTTACACTCTATCTGACATCATATAACCCACCTTCTTTCATCGTTCATTGGATGTGCAGCACAGTCCATTGTAGGTGACTCTATGCCATTAGAAGTGACGCTATGCCACAGGAGGTGACACTAATCCATAGGAGGTGACTCTATGCCATTGAAGATGACTCTATGCCCTTGGATATGATGCTGTGTCCTTGGAGGTGACACAATACCATTGGAGGGGACTCAATGCCATTGGAGGTGACTCTGTGCCATTGGAGGTGACTCTGTGCTACTGTAGGTGACTCTATACCATTGGAGGTGACTCTGTGGCACTGGAGGTGACTCTATACCATTTGAGGTGACTCTATGCCATTGGAGGTGAGCCTACAGTACAACTACAGCACATATGGCTTAACCTCTATAATTTAATGGTTGCAGGTATTTTATTTTGGCTCTGACCTGCATTTCTGTTTTGAATATAAAGTATAAACTTATATATCATATAATACACTGTATAGAAAGTTGATTTCTTCAAATATAGGTTTAAAAAAACATAAAAACTATTTTCTCAGCAGAGTCTAAAGGACCACATGTGGATTTGTTTTTCGAGTTTCTGTAGCAAGATCTTGAGACATTGAATGCGCCACAAATTAAGTACTAGTCAAATCTTTCCTTCAGAGAAAGAAAAACACTTGAGGACTTGATATTGGAGTAAAGTGTGGTGGTAAAACAAGCTGACAATGTAGGTGTCTGCTCATGATGAATACAAGTGATTATATTATTGAAGCATTGAGATTAGTTGGTGACATTGATTTTCATAATAAAAAACTTACAGATCTAACAAAACAGTTCATCAGTGACTTAGAAATTCCCCATACTTGAGGTTTACCCATGGACTATCTTACCAATAGTGAATTTACTGTCACATAGAGGATCTTTACATTTTATCACCTACCTAAGATTCAACTAAAAGTTAACCAATTCTCCCCAGTGTCCAAATGTGTCCAGTAGAATTTCACTGAGAGTAAGAGTATCTGATTTAATTGATATATTTTGTAAAAACTATGTGTTCACCTTGAACTCATTTTTAAAAGACTGATTGACTTTTGAAAACTATTATATTTGCATGCTATCTATGTTCAGTTTGCTAGATCAATTTTAAGTTCAAATTCAGGGTACTGCTATGGGCAGTCCATTTGTGCAGAGTTACGTAACCCTTTATACGGGCATTTGGGAGAAATCCATTCTTTATGAAAATGAGAAATATATGGATACGACGGTCTTTCACAAAAGATTTACAGATGAATATTCTGAATATTTGGGGAGGTACCAAAAATAGCTTGAAGAATCTGTTACTGATATAAGAGCTATCATATAGGAATTATATTTTATATAATAAATTGATAAGGATAAAAAAAGAGTGTTTTAACTTTATCATTGATGTTATTAATTATACAAAGTTTGGAAATGTTAATACCTATACTTATATGATAGAAGTAGATAGTAACAGCTACAGTTCAGTTTTTCATTGCTCAGGATGAGATATACAGTATCAATCCTTGGAGAGAGATAAAAAGTGGATCAGTTGCCTAAAGCAACCAATCAGTTTTTAACTGTCATTTTAAAGATGGTGCTAGATAAATGAAAGTCACAAACTGATTGGTTGCTGTCCACTTTGTGCCTCTCCAAGGTTTGATACATTTTCCCTCAAGCTGTTGCCCAGTAGAAAGAAGATAAGGAGGAACTGTTCCAGTCTCAAATCATTTGAAGAAAGTCAGCAACATAGTTTAAAAAGTTTGAGGACCATGGTTATAGGAAGACATGGATTTTAGATAATCTATGGAATTTGTATAGATCTGACCTCCATAGCTATAAAACTAAAGAAACCAACAAGTCTGGTTGTCCATTTTCTGCTAGTTACAATATACTAGAAGCTCCTATTCTTAAAGTACTGAAAAAAAAACCATTGAATCTCTTGCAAAATTGACCCTGTCCGAAAAGGCTACGAGGGAGAAGTACTAAGTCTTTGAGACTAATAAATTGGAGGGAGATAAAGTATTTGACAATCAGCTCGTAACTGTCATGTTACAGGCTATGTTTGAAAAATGGCAGTTAGGAGCTGATTGGTTGGTACTTTATCCCTCTCTCCATTGTATCACTTTCCAAGGCTTAGTACATATTCCCCCTATATGTGGGAGAGACCTGTTGTTATTTTCAAGAGAGCAAAGACACAGAAATACTCTAATTAGTTTTGACTTTCAGGTCTATGATAATGCAGTTGTTTTTTATTAACTTAATTTTGGTTTAACTTCTATTTAATCATTTTATTTATGACAACAACAAATGTAACACTTAAGAAAAGTTAAGTAAATTCTCACAATAGATACAAGACAAAATTAGTTACTGTACCGTGGTTATACACGAAAATGACTTAATAAATATAAATATTGCCAAATCAGAGGTTATGACCAAGGAGGGAGTTTGTTGTTGGATATTAACTTTAAAACTGCCACTGTATCAGCTATCCAGTATGGTAGTTTAGGCAAGCCTATAAATGAGCTCTAACTTCCTAAGGAAATAGGGGTTAATCTATGTTTTGATCTTTCGATTTACCATTTGTACATACTGTATAAAAAACATATTCTATATGCCACTACGTCCTATTTTTAGGGAATGATCTACAGGACAGGAATTTATCACAATTTATAGAGCCACTTATAGATGATAACATTAGACAAGGAATTGCAGCTCATATAACTACACTGATTGATTATTATTTCAAACATCTTGAGATCTGTTGTTGGAACCTTTAAATCTAGATTTATAAATGAATACTTTCATATTGATGGAACTTAACAATAACTGCTAGGACATGTCTCTAGCAGGATACAGGGGAGGATACAGTAATAGGTAGCTTATTATATTGTTCACAGAACACAAGGGCCTGAATCAGAGATGTACGCAAAGTAACCCGATGGTTTGCGTTCATTTCCGATATTTTGGGGCCTGCGCAGAATGCGTCCTGAGATCTCAACCGCAGATTCCCAGCCACAGCATGATTTACTTGTTGCAGTGTTTGGGGGGGAGTGGGTGTGTGGCTGGCCAGCATTCCCTGAAATGGGGGCCTGTTGCCCCCCATATTCCAGGAGGGACGAGGCCAGGATCTATGTCAGTGGACGCATATTTCCTGGCCTTGCAGGGTGACAGGAACAGGCCAGACTGAATGAGCCCCAGCGTACGCAGCCTGGCCATAGGAGCAACTATCATGACTGATGATGTAATTGCATCCGATTCATGTTATCAAACCCCAGGTTTGCCCCCACTTCATTGGGGAAGTGGGTAGCATGCAGGAGACAGGTCCACACTTTTGGGAGTTCAGGAGGGTCCCTCGAAATTCTGGACTGTCCAGGAGAGTTAGCAAGTATGAGCGTCACTCTGATTGGACAGAAAATCTGTTCTGATTGGTTAGAAGCTTCGAAAACTACTTAGGGTTTATCTGCAATGAAGTATATTCCTATGGCTGATTGTTGCGTACTGCGCACACATTGCAGTGTGCGTGAACGAAGGCACCACTGCAATCGCATTGCAATCGCAGAGACCACGCAGAGTCATCGCAGAGTGATTGACAGGCAGTGAGCGTTTAGGGGTGGTGATGGTGGAGCGGTCGGAGAAACGCAGGCGTGCCTGTCCATTTGATCGCCGTTGCAATCCTTAATGAATCAGACCCATAGTACTCAGTATCAGCCCCTTGATATATGTTAGTATATCCCATCTTGCCAAGTTAAAACATGTTCTTGCGTTTTTGTACAGGATCAAATTCGTTTCTGCGACCATCTCAGATTCCGCTGTTGTGCGGGGACAATGTTTTTGGGTTGTAAGTGTCTGTCTGTATGCAAGTGGGTGAGTACATTTCTTCTCAATACATTACCTTTACATTGCTACGCTTTCTTATTAGACCCATTATACAAGTTTATCATAATCCATTGCGAGAAACATAAAGCATGAAAGGTGTTTTCTCATCTGTCCAGCTTCCTGTGGTTATTTTCATATTACACTAACAAAACTGTGATTATATTATTGACTGCAAGCTGGAAACTCCATCTAGTGGAAACAACAGATACACGAGTGAAATAATAATGTGTTAATAGTTACAGGCTACATTGTGTATTTTACTTGGTGTGCTATAGATTTTATAATAGGCAACAGTTGGATATTTTCATCTCCCAAGTAGTTCATAGAAGTACAGAAAATACAATGAATACTCTGGGCATTAACATGGTTCTACCAAGGTTTATCTTTATTTATAACAGCAGGTAGTAGTCATGTATAATAAATGAGCACACATATAACTGCTTATGAACAATATCATGTAACATAAATCAACCACAAAATGAATGCATTACGGTAATTCCAGGGAACGGCAAACTGATGCTTTTGTCCTGCAACTGTACAACATCAGTTTTTAAGAAGATGAATAAGGTACATTCTGAATTTTTTTTTTAAAAATACAGATGTGGATTTAAAGATCTACAGTAATTAGACAGTCAAAAGGTCAACACCAACTGGTAAAGAGGCAATAGGTCAACAGGTACAAAAGGTCGACACACAAAAGGTAAAAAAAAAAATGTTTCAACCATTTTTGCATTGACCATTCCAATGTCGACCTTTTGACCATGTCGACATTTTTGCATGTCGATATTCATCCATGTCAACCTTTTGTGTGTTGACCTTTTGTACCTGTTGACCTTTTGTACCTGCCAACCTATTGCCTGTCTACCTAGACACTGTAAATCTTCTATTGTAAAGCTATTGATTGGAACCCCAAAATTACCTCCCCACACACAGACACACACAGGCACACACACACACACACGGACACACACAGGCACACACACACACAGACACACACACACACGGACACACACAGGCACACACACACACAGACACACACAGGCTCACACAAACACAGACACACAGACACACACACACATAGTCAAGTCTTAATGATAAACCAGCTACTTTCAAAGATATACATTTGTACATTTGTAAAAAACAAACTATAAACAAAGTAATTTTATCAGTGTCTGAAAGGCTGGAGTCAGCAGCTAGCGCGCATATAATGTATACTGTAAGCCTATTTATTATATTGGACCGCATGGGTTCAAGTTGAGAACATGGGACCCATGGGGTTAGTATAACTAAACTGCTTCAGAACAACAGTAACCTCGTTCAGGACATTAAGTAAACTGCTGCCTCTTACTAATGTAACACTTTTTAACACATAGGGTCCCATTTAACAAAGACATATAACGAATTTATCTCTTTCTAAAGGGGTTTTGTCATCCTTTCAATATTTAACAAACAGCGGTAATCTAATATTACCGCTGATGGTCACTGCATCGCTCTCGCCAACTTCAAATGGCGTGAGCGATGTGGTTCCCTTTGTCAGCTTTAGGGACCCAACAACAGGTTTTATGGCTTCAGTGAAGCCTTCCAGGCACTGCTGGCAGGGCTGGATTAAGGTCTGTGGGGGCCCCTGGGCAACAAACATGCAGGGGCCCCTATTAAATGTGATGAACTGGGGGCATGCGCAATGGGGACCTTATGTAGAGCCCCCAGTAGTGTCACTGCCCACAATGGCAGTGCCCCGTATGCATAGCCCACAGTAGTGGTGCCCTTTATGCAGAGCACCCAGTAGTAGTGCCCCCAGGAGTGGTGCCACTTATGCAGTCCCCTCTATGCAATACTCCCATTAGTAGTGCCCCCAGTAGTCATGCCCCCTGTAGTTATGCCCCCCAGTAGTAATGTCCCCTGTGGCAGTGTCCCCAATAGTAATGCCCCTGTATACAGTAAATGCCCCTAGTAATACCCCTGTAGTTGTGCCCCCAATAGTAATGTCCCCAGTAGTAATGCCCCCAGTAGTCATGCCCATGTGTGCCCAATAGTAATGCCCTAGTAGTAATGCCCCCTGTATAAATGCCCCCAGTAGTAATACCCCTGTAGTTGTGCCCCCAATAGAAATGCTCCCACTGTAGTAGTGCCCCCGAGTAATGCCCCCCGAGTAATGCCCACAGTAGTAATGCCCCCAGAGTAGAAAGCCGCTTGCACAAAAATAAAAAAAAGCTAATACTTACCTTAAGCCCCGCTCCCGCGTCCGCTGCCGTCACACGTCCGGTCCGCTCAGTTGCTCCTCTGCACCATGGGAAAGACGTCATGACGTCAATTGGTAACAATCACAGCAGGCGCCTGGCAAATGGAGCCTCCCTGCGGCAAGGGGTTAGGTTGTCGGAGGAGGCGTAACTGGTTCCGTCTCCTGTGGCCCACTTTAACCCCGATGGGTGTGGGGGCCCTTCACGTGTGGGGGCCCAGGGGCGACCGCCCATGTTGCCCCCTCCGTTAATTCAGCCCTGACTGCCGGGTCCCTGACCATCACACATGTGCATGACTGCTTAACCCCGGCAGTGCCTAGAAGTCCATTTCTGAGCTACAGGCTGCCAGCAGCTGAGCGGAGGACCCCACCGACAAGTAAGTAATGTTGAATACCAGTGGCATATTCGTTTATACGACTGCAATATTAAAAGAAATAGAGATGCATCCTCTCATCATTGCCGAACGCACTACAAACGTGCGCATTCATCGCGCCATGCGATTACCCATGGGTGTGCTATGGTATGGTATGTATATCTGTATGCCGCTAGAATTTAGCTTTGTCCTTAAACTGCTACTTCTTAACATGGGTACACATTAGACAATATTTCACCTCATCCGACGCGCACATCAGTTTGGTCGTCAGTAGCATCATCAGGTCGTCCCTACATGAATCTCAATCTGACAATGTGACTGACGACCCTATGCAGTAGGATGCGGCTGGTGCCAACATATCTGGCAGTTGGCTGGATTGTGTAATTTGTATCGGCCGCCCGATATGTCAGCCCGTCGGTGATACGGTCATGCTTCGCATCGCTGGGTACATAAATCATTAAGTGTTAACCCAGCTTTACTAATTTAATGCTTTAGTAAAGTGTACGATGCCTGGTCATTCATTTCCTGACTGACTGACTGACTGACTGACTGACTGACTGACTGGCTGACTGACTGACTGGCTGACTGACTGACTGACTGACTCTATATGACTGAACTGAAAGACCACCCCCAAGTGTTCTTTCCACCTCTTTACTCAGCAGCTGCTGCTGTGCCAATGTGACAACTGCTGAGCTGAATGGAGCCTCCTGCACAGTCTGCACCGGCACCACTAGAGAGGAAACATGTCTGCAGAGGACCCGGACTGCAGACAGTAAATATCCCCCTTCCACCCTTTCAATCTAATCTTGCCAACCAACGTGAAAACCCCCACATTTATATATGATCCACCTAGCTCCTCCCATCAGAATATGCAAATGTTTTTCACCCTCAGACGCCATCATATTAACATGCAGACTCCATTCATATGCATGGTGTAAAATCAGTCGCATCTTTGCCCAAATTAGCACATGACCATACAAAACTTTATTTACACTGTAAGCTCACAGTTATGCACTTTTATACACATTTGTGGTGTATGGAACTGGCATGAAGATGGCAGTTAGAGATGGCTGGGCTTTACATCAGCTCTGTGCCCTGCCTCCCCCATATTTATCTTCTCACAAATATAAAACAGTCAGTAATGTGTGAGGGTAGTGAGAAATTACATGATGCTGCCACCATACAGTAGTTTAAACTGTTGGACCCAGTGAGTTTAACTGTCATCGCTGTTGCCATATCTAATCCTCCTTTGGTGAGATACTCTGCCTCCTTGGTGACTGCAGCTGTCACCGAACATGGGGAACTGTTCTAGCAACCAGCATGACACTAAAGAACAACCACCAAAAAATGGCTACTCCAAGCCAGCCAATAACCGCAGACTGCCTGTGTGGTATGAAAGCATAAGCCTCCTGTAGCACCAAGAGTAGAAGGACAGTCAGCAAAGGTAAATGGCAGGGCCGTAACTAGGGTAGTGCGACCAATGACATGGCACAGGGCACCAGAGGGCAGGGGGCGCTGTTTGGGACTGTCACTTTTCCTGTATATTATCATTCTCACTTGTAGCTTCCTCTTCTTTAATCCCCAGCATCTCCTGGCCTCCCCTATCTCTTCCCTGGCCCTTCCCCATGAGGCCATGGCCCTTTTTCAGGTGCACTATCTTATGTTCCTATTTACAAAATGGGGAAGGCTCTCTCTGGCACAGGGCACCAAAAAGTCTGGTTACGGTTGTGGTAAATGGTGAAGAAAAGTTATGGTTGACATCAACTGTTTTTAGATTTCTACAATGACAGGTTCATGTTTTGTGTATTTGAACAGAGCTGTAAGTAGACCATTTACTGACTTGGGCTGAGCTGAGAGGTAAAAAATAGTCACCTCTGATGGTGGGGAACATATCATACCACCGTAGTTATGTCTCTGTTAGTATAATCTCTTTGCATTGTTCCTGTGTGTATGACACAGCCGCCTGTAGTTCTGTAATGTTCATAATGTCTTCACTGTTACATGTAGCATGTATGTAGGAGCAAATAGCAGAGACACAAAGGGATAAATTTACTAAAGTGAGAGTTTTTAGAAGGGAGTTTTAAAAGTGATGTTGCCCATAGCAACCAATCAGATTCTAGCTATTATCTTCTAGAAGGTGCTATTTAAATGTTAAGTAGAATCTGATTGGATGCTATGGGCAACATCACTTTTAAAACTCACTTCTAAAAACTCTCACTTTAGTAAAGTTACCCCATACAGTCAGTGCAGGATCAGGTGTAAGTGTTGCTGCCTATACTACACTACCCCACCCACCACACTTACCCCTTTCCACGTACACCTGCGACCCACTGATATACTGTATATCATCCACCAATCATTGCTGTACACAGTACTTCTTACCCACTACTGGTTACCATCACTCCCTTACCACACCCATTGAAGTAATAATCCTACATCTGGAAAAATAATACCTGACCATGGAAAGTTTTTTTACATGATTGCCACCATCAGGGATTGTGTACAATTGTATAACTGAAAATACAAATATTTGAAAATCTCTATATATAAGAAAACGTTATTTAAAATATATTGTTTTTAAAGGTGCATTTATTTTTTTTCTTTTTACTGATTTCATCATTACCAACATTTAAAACACTTTATAAGTCAATCCCTACACTTTATATCATGTGGCACACTGTTGGTAGACCATTGAGTCTTTGTGACGCCCAAATGTCCAGGTTTGGGGAGAGGGGCAGCCACGGCCGCTATCGCTGGAGTGGCAGCTGCTCTCACAGGAGCGGAAGAGGCTCCTGCATGGTCTGGTGGTCCCCAGCGCCCAGTCACAGTGTCCAAGCACCTCCCACCACAGGTCCACCTGTCAAGAAACTGCAGCAGCCTGAATCCAGTAGTACCCTGCATTCTCCCAAAGACACATAGCTGCCAGCAGCCAGCTAAAGACAAATCTGTGGAGAAGAACCAAAGTACGATAAGAACATTGGAACTTAGAGAGCTGAGTAATTAAGGCTGGAGCTGCGGCAGGACTGTTAGCACAATCACTTTACTCAACACAAAGTGGCCTGGCAAGGAAGCGGCTGAAGCTGGAACCCAGCCTGCTTATTTGACTGTGACTATTCCCACCAAATACAGAATGCATGACCTGATGGTGCTTACATCACCTCCACTGGAACCCACAGTGTTTCACTGTTTCTAAGGAAAGCACCACCCCATAAGGGTTCTAAAGACTAATTTTAATGACTGCATTACTATAATTCACCATCTACCAAATTGTTTTTCCCTGCCATCGATTTATATCGATGTAACGATACATATCACCATATTGATACAAAGTGAGAATCTGTCCCGGATTTTTATTTTTTACATATAGCAACCCTAAGGCAGGCATAGGTGAGAGTCGCCAGAACAAGCAGCATCTCTGCTATACTCCAGCATTGTGGGAATCATACTCTTTTGGAAGAAAAAAGAACTGCTATCAGGTAGTTGCTTTGAATGAAGAAAAGGCTCTCTTGTGTACCGGTGTGAGTTACTGTAATGGCAAAATATATTTTGTTCCTGGTGATAATCGCACCGTTTCAATACTCCCAGATTGATCAAAAAAACCCTATTGATCCTGCATCCCTACCTAGTTTATAACTTTATTTAGTATCTAACATAACAGAAACTATTCTTTCCAGATATATTATTTTTGAAAGTAAGTTTATTCCAGTTACTTGAGCCATTTAGTGTAGCTCAATTCACACTACTTTAGATAGAGATGTATAATTTGCTGCTTGAGTCACATAATGTGGACTATATTATACTTCCGAAGGAGTTATTTTGTTTGCAGCCCATGACTCAATTGAGAAACCATTGAAAGGATTGAGAAGCACACAATAAACTAAAATGCATTTAGAAATATAATCAGACCCTGTGAAAAGATATTAAATTGCAAGGACAAGGCTCATCGGAAGAAACAGTGTTGTTAGAATAGTCGGGGAGAGTGAAAAGCAGAGATGTGAAAGGATTGCTATAAAACTGCGCTGACAGCCATGTCTACCTGGTGAGAGGAAGTTCTTTATGGAAGGCCTCTAATTACAAGACACATGGTGACCCAATACTTGAAATGACATTGCTTCATAAAAAACCTGTACATGTAAAACGCTCATATCCAGGCAGGAATTAAAGGATAAATCCATTTTCCCTCAAAGAGGGGACTTTTTTAACTTGAATCATGCAGAAATTGTAGTTTCAAGTACAGGGGCTATGTAGCAATAGCCTAATACATAATATACCACAGAAATCTTCTGCAACAGGTGAGTAAGCTCTCAGGCTGCTGTCCCCATTATTCTCAATTGGGACTGCAGTCTGACCCCTACAGTATGTACCAAGCAGCCCGAGCAGAGCCTTTTCTTCCATCAGGCGCGTTGAGAATATCGTTGAAGGGGGCACAATCCTAAATGCATCCAGATAAGATGTTTACCTCACCTCCTGCTTCCTTTTCCTCCCCAGTACCTCTGGTCACCACACTGCAATAATCGATTGTTGGAGTGTGATAATAACCCAGTCCCCTGCACTATTTCTAGAGACAGTGGGCCTGATTCAGAGCCGGACGCTCTGACAGAGCACTCGCTCTGAATCAGGGCCGGGCATTTTTTTTTTCAGAACGGTCTCCTGGCCGCTCGCATAGCTGTGGGTGACCACCCACAGCTATAGCGAGTGGCCATGATGATGGTCGAGATGGTCAAGACTATTGCGACCATCGGGCTTGCGACGAGACCCTTGTGGTAGGGTCTAACAGAGCCGAAAGCTCTCCCACTGACATCACTTGTGATGTCAGTGGGGCCGGCCCCAGACGGTAGGCGTTCCCATGGGAACGCCTCCGTCTGGGCAGCTACTCCCCCGGCCCACCCACCAAAGGGGACGTGCTGTCACTCAACATCGACAGCACGCCCCTTTGGTATGAGACCCGGAGCGACGGATTGCCCGTCGCTATCCGGGTCTCGCGCATGCGCACGACGGAGCCGGCTCCGTCATGCGCATGCACACTAGCCTACCATCGACCCGGTTGCGAGCGCACAGCGCTTGCGACCGGGTCTGAAACAGGCCCTGTGTCAGCTCTGCTGCTCCTTCTTCACTTAGTTGAGCTCTCAGTGCCCAGGTTTGTAACTGCAGGAGTTACCACAGGTAATTTGTATGTCAAAATGAGTGACTGCACCGCTTGGTGACTGGAGGAGGTGACTGGAAGTATCAGAGGATGGCTCAGTGTTAAAAGAGCCTCCTTTAGCAGCAAAAAGAAATGACACACTTCTGAGACTGGGTATCAACTGTCTTGCTCAATGCCAGTTGCTCCTATGTCTGATATGTTGGCAAATCTTGCTACTCCATTTGACCACTAAATGACCGGATCAATTACTGATACTATTCTTGACCATTCCACATTTCATACATCACCAGCTTATAGTTAAATTTCACTGAATAATCCTCCCCCAAATAAAACTCTAGCCAATGCCTGCCTGACTGTTACTGGGCTGCTTCCAGGCTGCCTCCTATCCTCCTGGAGCTCAAATCAGATCGGAGAGGGTGTTAGACCCTGGTGACAAAGTCCTGGACATAAGTTTGGGTGGGAAGTCTAATAATCCTAGCAAAGACTAAGGGGTATATCTACTAACTGCCGGTTTTTAAAAAATTTTAAAAGCGACGGGTATCGACGTCGGATTGCAGTCTAAAATAACCAGCATTTACTATGCATCAGTTTTGTGAAAGTTAAACCCTGCACATATCACTTTGATCTGTGCAGGTTTCATTAGCCAAAATGGGACAAAAATGTCTGGGGTCTTCCCCCACAAAAAAAATCTGTAAGCAGCCCTGGACCTCAGCTGGTATTAGAAAATTGGGTGAAAAAATTGTATTATTTTCCCATAAACAGCACCAGGCTGAGCTACCTGGGGGGTTGCCACTATAGCAGGGGGATAAACAGAGTGGGTTCCCCCTGCTATTACAACAACTAGTCCCAAACTGGTCAACCCAGTGCTGGAATCACTATGTAATTAGAGACCCCCCAATAAAGGGTCTTCCCCAAGGACAACCAGCCCTGGTCTGAAAGCTCTACTCTACTGGCGGCAGTAGGTGTTAATAGTCATGAAATATGAATATTGTTTTTTACAGGTGGATTACATGTCCCAGTCAGCCTGCTCCAGCACTGTGGCTGTACCCACACTCTGACCAATCAGCACGTCCCCACATTGCCCCAAAAGTGTGAGTGGCTACAGGTTCCGGCGAAGATACTACAATGATGAGTAGTCAGTGACAACCTTTTTTTGAAGGGTATACAATCGGGAAACCGGCTGCCTTAATACCGACAGCCGGCTTCCCGACTGTCATATCCCGGCGAGGGTGAAATGCCGGGCGTCTAGATTTAGACGCCTGACATTTTCCTGATGCCGGGCGCCGCGAGCGGACAGCCGCGGGAGGAGGGTTAGGTTTAGGGCACCCGGGGGGGACTTAGGGTTAGGCACCCCCCCAGGAGGGTTAGGGTTAGGCTAGGGGGAGGGAGGGTTAGGGTTAGGCACCCCCGGGGGGGACTCAGGGTTAGGCATCCCCCTGGGGGACTTAGGTTTAGGCAGCAGGGAAGGGGGGTTAGGCACTTAGAGGGGGAATTAGGGTTAGGCACTTGGGGGGGAGGTTAGGGTAGGTACCCCTAAGGAGGGTTAGAGTTACGGGGTTAGGTTAGGTTAGTTTATACTTACCTTAGCGACGATCGGGATTTCCAGCGCTGTCGGGCTTCCGCTGCCGGGAACTCTGCTTTTGTCGGCCAGGCGCTGCCAGGAATCGAACCGGCCATGCGGCCAGCAGTATTTCATACCGATTCCTTTTGAAGACCTTCCCGTGACACTGACACAGATCTGTTTGACTTTGAACTGATCTAAGTTGTTAATGTTGACACATGAATATTTACAGGATTAGTGAGGGTTCTGCTTGGAGTAGAATGTTGGGTAAAAATTACATTTAGGCCCAGATTTAGTGAGTGATATTCTTCTTATCAATCGTTACTAATCTTAAATGGTGCTCCAACCAATCAGATCCTAAATGTCATTTTTTCAAACATATGACCGCAAAGCCAGGTACACATTATCCGACTCACCAATGCAATGGCCGATGGTACGATATATCGGGTGGGCAGTGTCCGACCGATCGATACATCATTCACCCGCCCAGCATCGGCAGCTGGGTTGCTCTATCTGCCATGCATGCACGGCCAATGGAATGACCCCGATGTCGCTGCGCGAGAGTGTGCATAGTGCATACATAGTAGATGATCTGGACGATATGTCGGTCCAAATCACCACATCGTCCTAGAATTTATGTAATGTGTACCCAGCATTAGGAGCTGATTGGTTGGAGCACCATTTAATATTAGTAACGAGTAGAGATGTGCGGGTCCGGTTCTCAGAGAACCAACAACAACCATATTTGGTGGTTCCGAGTAGAACCTTGTCCTAGTTCCGAATCACTTTGGCGTACCAAGTTGAACCGAGTCCCGGTTCGGATATTCCCGCGGTTCGGAACTTCGATTTAAAAAACGAACTCTGGTTTCGGATTGCATGCTAACAGGTCAAAGTGACATCATTTTAGCTGTTTTTTATTTTATTTATTTTTTTAAATACAGATCCAAAACCAAAACACGAAGGTGAAGACGGACCCGAAACCAAAACACGGGGGTCGGCGCACATCTCTAGTAACGAGTGATAACAAGAATATCGCTCATTGATAAAATCTGGGCTCAAATTTGTAGTTGTCTTATGAAATATTAAAATCCAAACTACTGTACTTGCAGTGATAAAGTTTCCAGTGTAGAAGACGTAAAGACTGGCTAAAGATTGTAGTAGCTCTGATTGCATAATAGCAAGCTCAAGGTCTTAAGCAGCCAATTAGTCTTCAGTGATTACAGAACCTGAACTTCCATGATCAGGAGAGAGCTGGCAACTTGACCTGGGGGTCAAACACAACTAAATAGTCATTGGTCCAGCACAGACACCTACTGTACAGTACATGCTTACAATAACAAGCTATTATATTAAGAATGCAGAGTTTGTAACTCATGATGAGCTGGCAGCTGCTTCCACTTGCAAGCTAATAATGGCTATACCCATTTCTCAGGCACACAGAGATGTTCAGCCGCTTGTCAATTCTGCTCCACGTTTCACAACCCTTCATAAAACCTACTTGAAAATAAAAGTCTCATATCAAAGGAATTATGTACAGGACATCACTTAATGTCATTATAATTACGCCATTAACTATTATCAAACATATTCCTCGGCCCTCAGGAGGACAGCAGTAGGATTTTAAAATCTTAACAACTTCATATTTTATGGCCTCTCAAAAACCAGAATAACTTAACCTATTAGTGGCCGGATCAGTGACACGTTCATTTTTGTATGTGTGTCTTTTCTTTTCCATGAGAAGGATTTCTTGCTGGCAGCCATATTACGCCATCCTATAGACCGGCCCTACGATGCCACTCATTTTCCCCATATAATGTATACTTAGCCAATTCATGCTTTAATGACAGGAGCAATATTCAAATGTTGGTGGGGTTCCTGTTTTCTATGACTCTATCCCAAGTTGCGTTTACCCAACTAGTGCAACTCCAGGGGGTGTATTTACTAAAGTGCTGCTTTTAGAAGTGGAGATGTTGCTCATAGCAACGAATCAGATTCTTGCTATTATCTTCTAGAAGGTGCTAGATAAATGTTAAGTAGAATCTGATTGATTGTTATGAGCAACATCTCCACTTCTAAAAATCCGCACTTTAAAACATATGCCCCAGATATTTAAGCAGAATGTAAGTATAGAGATAGCAGATAAGTGTACTTTATATAAAGTGTGACATGATTGTACTTTGTATAATCATATCAGGGCATTTTAGTTTTAAATGTTTTTTTTTTCAGTGCTAATGCTTTGCTGCCCCAATTCAGCCTAGCGTTCCCATAGTATGGGCACAAGTCCGTAGGGAGGAAGCAAGTGGGGATAGGGCTAAGGTCTGCAGGACAAATGTCAGGGAGCTGGCACCATTTATGAAGTCCCGAGACGACCATCACATCCACCCATTTTTATATGAATGCATGACACTCAGGGGAAGATGTATCAAACCTTGGAGAGAGCGAGATAAAGTGAAGCATAGTAGTTGTCCAAAGCAACCAATCAGCTTCTGTCATTTCAAAGAGTAGATAAGTGAGTGTAATGGTGCATACACACGATCAGATTTTTTCTTCAGATATGGACGATAACGATTTAAAAATCGTTCAGTCGTTCATATCTGAAGGAAAATCGTTCATATCTGACATGCCTGAACGATGGACGATCAACGATGCGCGTTCCCGTTTGTCAGATAACGATATCTGACATCTGATGGGTTTGCAGTCAGACTTGGACGATTCCATTCATTTTAATGCAGTCAAAAATCGTTCAATCGTTCAAATCGTTCAAATCGTTCAAAACTTTGGTCAAATCGTTCAAATCGTTCAGATCGTTTAATCATTCAATCGTTCATCTGACAAATCTGACAAGTCTGACAAATCTGACCGTGTGTACGCTCCATTATGGTGCATACACACGATCAGATTTTTCCTTCAGATATGAACGATAACGATTTAAAAATCGTTCAGTCGTTCATATCTGATGGAAAATCGTTCATATCTGACATGCCTGAACGAGGGACGATCAACGATGCGCGTTCCCGTTTGTCAGATAACGATATCTGACATCTGATGGGTTTGCAGTCAGACTTGGACGATTCCATTCATTTTAATGCAGTCAAAAATCGTTCAATCGTTCAAATCGTTCAAATCGTTCAAAACTTTGGTCAAATCGTTCAAATCGTTCAGATCGTTTAATCATTCAATCGTTCATCTGACAAATCTGACAAGTCTGACAAATCTGACCGTGTGTACGCTCCATTATGGTGCATACACAAGATCAGATTTTTCCTTCAGATATGAACGATAACGATTTAAAAATCGTTCAGTCGTTCATATCTGATGGAAAATCGTTCATATCTGACATGCCTGAACGAGGGACGATCAACGATGCGCGTTCCCGTTTGTCAGATAACGATATCTGACATCTGATGGGTTTGCAGTCAGACTTGGACGATTCCATTCATTTTAATGCAGTCAAAAATCGTTCAATCGTTCAAATCGTTCAAATCGTTCAAAACTTTGGTCAAATCGTCCAAATCGTTTAAATCGTTTAATCGTTCAGTCGTTCATCTGACAAATCTGACAAGTCTGACAAATCTGACCGTGTGTACGCTCCATTAAGCTGCATACACAAACAACGATTTTTTAAACGATTACTGTTAAACGATATCGTTTAACGATAATCGTTTGTAAAAATCATTCACTTTCTGAGTCAAACGATGAACGATTTTCATTCATGCGCGTTCACGTTTGTAGTTTGTAGTTCAGTCAGACTTGTCAACTCAACGATTTTCAGTAAGGGAATATGCAAAAATCGTTTGTAGTTCTAAAAAATCGTTCATTACACTTTAAATGAACATAGTAAATGAACAACTTTAGTAAACGATTTTAGTTCATTTTTTCAAAGGAGAAAATCATTTACTAAAATCGTTCATTAACTAAATCGTTGTGTGTGTATGCAGCTTTAGAAGTTGATTGGTTGCTTTGAGCAACTTGATGCTGTACATCTCCCCCTTCAGATGAATGTGAGTCACATAAAATGATTGATGGGGATTTAATATGCAGGCATCCACCTCCCGCCTATTCTCAATTAGGTGGGACCAACCAGTTTTGAGGGAATAATTCAACTGTGCTGCCAGCCTGAACCTTTTTCCCAAGTGACGGAAAGTATTGAAGTATGTTTCCAGGTGCCACATGCAACTGCCGCCTGTGCGTGTGGCAACTCGTAGGCCTTTTGTTACTCCAATCAAGAGAAAGTAAAGAAGTAGATCTCCCAGCCACATCACAACATTTATCTTGGTGCAACAATGGACTGGACAGCAATAGCACGTGCAGCGTGATTGGCTCACATCCTACACTGGGATGATCTCTACAGCCCGATACATTGCTTTGTAAGCATTGATGAGTTGTGGCCAGGAGTCTTCCATCCTAACAATGAATGTTAGTCATAGAGTGCTTTAGTAATGTCAATGGTTTTTTAAAATGGATACGTTGCATTCTAACACGGATCAGGTCCAAAAAACTTTTCTGTCTTCTCTGTGCCTAGGTGGCAGGTGCTTTATTATTACCATGCATAAGGTTTTATGCAACCGCCACTAACTTATTTATCTGCACACCCAAAGGTCTTTTTAATCACGTTGCACAATTGTGCAATATCTTATAGCAGCCAATCAAGTTATTAGTCTTCCTTATTCAGATTTGATTGATTAGAGCAGTGGTTCTCAAACTCGGTCCTCAGGACCCCACACAGGTCACATTTTTCAGGTCACCCAACAGGTGCACAGGTGTACTCATTACTCACTGATACACTTTAAAAGGTCACAGGTGGTTATAATTATTTCACTTTTGATCCTATGAAGAGACCTGGAAAACATGCACTGTGTGGGGTCCTGAGGACAGAGGGCCTGATTCAGAGCCGGACGCTCTTTCAGAGCGCTCGCTCTGAATCAGTGCCCGCCTATTGTATTTTTAGAGCGGCCTCCTGGCCGCTCGCATAGCTGTGGGGGACCACCGACAGCTAGTGCGAGCGGCCAGGATGATGGTCGCGATGGTCAAGACCATTGCGACCATTGGACTTGCGACGAGACCCTTGCGGTAGGGTCTCGTTGCCGCAAGTCCCAGTGGACTTCTTGCTCTTACAGAGCAAGAAGTCCACCCACTGACATCACTTGTGATGTCAGTGGGGTCGGCCCTAGATGGTAGGCGTTCCCATGGGAACGCCTCCGTCTGGGCAGCCACGCCCCCAGCCCACCCACCAAAGGGGGCGTGCTGTCACTCAACATCGACAGCATGCCCCCTTTGTAGCAAGACCCAGAGCAACGGCTTGCCCATCGCTATCCGGGTCTCGCGCATGCGCACGACGGAGCCACCTCCGTCGTGCGCATACGCACTGGGCCAACATCAACCCGCTTGCAAGTGCTCAGTGCTTGCGAGCGGGTCTGAATCAGGCCCAGAGTTTGAGAACCTGTGGATTAGAGTGATCATTTGAATAATCACTATGGGTTACGGCTCAGTGGTGCAATCTGCACCTTGTTAGGTAAGCCTTTCAAAATTGCATCTGCTGACTTTATAGAGTGTCACATGACAGAAATACATCTTTATGTTTAGAACATCGAATGGATTTTTTTTTCTCTGCAGAAGTCAATAAATCACATTATTATTTCCCTGTGTTCTATTTCTGTTTCTTCTGTAAAGTTCTACTTTTTGGCTAGCAAATTAAGTTTACATCTATTTCAGAAAAATGTTTAGGAAAAAATAACTTAGCAGATAGAGCAAAGAAAAAGACATACATAAAATGGTACGCATGCAAGTCAAATATATTAATTTATTTTCATTGTTATCTTCTTCATTTTTTTTTGTCTTAACGTAGCATTTGCACTTTCCACCAGTACAAAGGCAACAAAAGATAATATAATCCTCCTCCTTTCTTTTCTCTCAGTGGCAGATGTGTCAACGAATCCAAGGCTTTTAATAAATCACCTTCAATGCTACTTTGCTTTGGCCCTCATGCTTTAGACCATAGTTGCAGCTGTTACAGTTTAATGTGCTGAACATTTCACACCATATTAAATGTTTACTCAGTGTATAATAATGTCTTGTTCCTTTATTACTACTGCCTATGCAGCTCTTGTGCAAATATAGACAATCATTAATATGCTGAAACATTGGCCAGCCAGTTACGGAATTTGTGGTAATGGCAATCTGGGGCCAACATAGAATTCAAGTAGAAGAATTCAACATTTTATTAAAGCAGACATAACATTATCCATAGGCGGCTATTTTATATTTTGTTCCCCTAATAGTTTGGATTCATAATTACATACGTTTTATGGACAGATATAACTTTAAAATGTGACAAAGCACATTTTGGACAACAGTCACTTTTTTTTTGCCAATTTCAAAGCACCGCACATCACCGATGGATTTAATATCTGGTGTTTTGGAGTTAAAATCTTAAAACAACCAGTTATGTGGCACTTTCAAACCAGCAGAGGTTTTAGGCAAAACTGGCAGCACTAACTTTTGTTTGATCTGTCTATTCAGAACATAAGAGGAGGCCTAATACACTTATTAATTATGAGGGCAACTATTATTGCATGTCACTATCAATACAGCACACATCAGGAAAAAGTAAGTGTTGTCTCCATCGTAAATACATTTTTATGGCACTTATTAACAATAACAATCAAATAATATTTTATCCATAATATAAATAATAAGACATTTTCTGCCCCTAATATATTCATAAAGTAAGTTTTCCCCAAAGGATAATGATTCATTGTTTTGGCCTTCTTAATCCATAAATGATTGCCCTTATAATGAATAAATGTATAATTCCTCATGTTCGCAAGATAGGGCAAACAGTGGTTTCAGCACTATAGCTTCTCTCAATCAACTAATTTTACTGGTGCTTTGTCGAACTGCAGCCTGGTAAATTTCACAGTATGTATTCTTACAATGTAAACAATTGAGATGGCAACTTCCAACGCGGTGTTTTGTAAAACTATGATTTTCTTGAGTGGTGTTTTTTTGAGTGGTTTGACCTTGAGTAAATCCGGCAGTTTGAAAAACACTGGATTACAAAAATGTATTTTAGTAAAATTTGTCCTTTAACTGCTGCAATAGTGCAAACAGGGTTGGTTTTGGCTGAGGCCAGATTTTTGGTATTCTTTTGCAGGTATATAATTCCCTTGGGAACTTCAGACTGCTGGTTTTATAAGTATTTAATGCTGCTCATCATACTGTATCACAGTAAATTTGAAAGCGTTTGTTAGACTGGAGCAATGTTCTGCAGGTCTCTAGAGAGGTACAAATAAATTGGCCTGCAACTTATTAGTACAATAAATAAAGTTCTCTATAATGGTATAATTATTCAAGTAACTTATATCCCATTCCCACAAGAAAAGTAACTGCTCACTAAACTGTATATCATTATTGATCTAAAGAAATTGACAATATAATGGTCTTTAAAGGACGGTTATATATTTCTATCTTTGCATTTTTATTAACAAGGTGCTACAATTATCTATAGTGTTGTTCACAAAACAGAATACAAATTACCACTATGTAAGGTCATAAACACCAGTTTGGGGCTTAAGGGATTACTACACCCACCTGCCGGCAAATACTGTAACTAAACGTTTTCATGCACCTTAGAGGTGGCAACTTGACTTTATCCAGCACTGATTGAGTGCATGAGAGGCAAGACCAGACTGACTTATTTATGGGTTAGTCCTGGGAACTGTATTTAGCCCCATTAACCTTAGCAGTGTAGCTGCAGCAGACTCATAAGGACAGTCCTGTAGTGTTAGGAAGATCTAGTCAGACAGTGAACCTTTGTAGTTCTTGATTTCGTGAGGACATCTCTCTGTTCCCTGCAGTGGTCTCCACATGAATACTCCTACTGTTTTTCAGATGATTTCATTGATTAACCGTTTCATCTCGCTTGAACTAATTCCATTTCCCACTAAAATTAATTAGCATCCTCTTAAGCAGGGCTTCTGTGCACGTGATGATCTCTAGCCTGAATAATGTATTGTTATAATAATGCATGGTTTGCTTAATGCATCAGGTTACAGTTATCCTATAATTGGCAGGCAAACTGAGTTGCTCTTATATAAATGTATACTTACAATATATTACTCAGGCAAAAGAAGCATCTTAAAATATAATCTTATGGCTCTAGAGGTTTAATGTAAAGAAGGTAATGGCCAATTTATGCCACCATCTTATTAGAAAATGGCATGCCTTATTTTCATATCTAAATTGCTAACACCTGCCTGGGTTATATGGAAACTTTATTAGGATATAGATTGAGAATAAACTTTACTGCCACTGCAAATAGAAATCTAAGTGGGGAACGTTAATTTTGCAAGAGAATTATTGGGTAAGAGTCCTTCTTATAATCCAACTGGTGTGGTTGAACAGTGGTTAAGGAAGAGCGAGAAGTCAGTTGCTCGCTGAGGAAACGGAGGTGAGATAAGGGAATGTGAGTTGGTGGAGGTTGCGAGATAGATATAGAAATGGAAGGAGATACACGGGGGGGGGGGACTGTAGAGGGAGGTAGAGAGAAGCGAGAAACAGTATGTCTGTATTTGAAACTACCTCATTATGGCCCACAAGGAACATAGAGATATTTTTGAATAACAGAATGGGAGTGAAAATTTGGGCTGAAGTTGGAAAAGAGAGAAGGAAGAATATCAGGGGACAAGTCAATTTGGAGCAGTGTGCACAAAGTGTCACTGGAATGGTCAGGGCAAAGGCACTCTGCAACCAATTTCTTTGCTCATATTTTTTGCATCCCTACCATATTGAACAGCCATGTCCACCTTAGGAAATAGCAGTGATATCCAGCTCTTTAAAGAAAGAGTCTGATAAAGTGGGACTGATTCTGGGTTGGGAGCAAAGCAAAAGAGAGCCAGTAACTTTGTACCCTGGTAAAACCATGTTTCGCTGCAGGTGGGGCAGATGTGAAATGTGCAGAGATTTAGATTTGGGAGGGGTATGTCCTAGCTCACATCTAAAGTGCAGTGTTAAAATAAAGCTGCCCAGCATTTGAGGGCTACGGTATGTAGTCACAATCCCATGAGGACCTCTCTCTGTTCCCTGCACTGGAATACCAACACCTGTCAGAATCCCAGCACTGGCATCCCAACCGCCGGCATCCTGAAGGTAAGTAGTGGGGGGACAGGGAGAGTTACATTTAAGGTTAGGGGTTAGGGTTACACACTAAGGGGATGGTTGGGGTTAGGCACTAAGGGGGGAGGGTTAGGCACTAGGCAGGGAGGGTTAGGCACTATAGGAGATGTTATGATCAGGGTGTGGAGAAGGAGGTTTAGGGTTAGGGGTAGGAGAAGGGTTAGGATACCTACCGACAGGTGTCGGTATTCTAACCCTGTTGGGATGCCAGTGTCAGGATTTTAATATATATAACAAGTATGTGCCTGCGCTCAGCTTGGTGGTGTGATTTAAGTACAAATCGTAATACACTAATGTGGGGCATTTTTGACTGCCGGGATACCGAGCGCCGGCATCCTGTACCCAACCCAAGGGCTACATGCAAAAGCAAACAGTTTTTACCTAGCATCACTGGCAGAACTTTCAAGTGGTGGGCCCAGGTGCAAAAATATGCTTTGGGCCCCTTCCCTTCTAAGCCCCATGCTGAGTTCATAATATGGCACACCAGGGCCGGCTCCAGGGGTCGGAGCACCCTGTGCTGGCTCTCTCCAGTGCACCCCCACATCGCGCTTGGACAGCAGCGTGCATCTGAAAATGGGGGTGTGTCCTAATTACCATATGCCATGCCTCCTATGTAATGTTATTTGGAGGCGTGCCCGCATGGCATGCCTCCAAACAACATCGGGCTGGGTGGGGAGCCTCACTAGCTGGGCTTCCCCCAGCCCTCTCCTGTCACTGAATGGATTCCGCGCGCATGCGCGCATCATCCATTCAGACTCCACGGTCCGGCACCACCCGGTGGGGGTCCCCAACCTCCCGATTTGACCACCCACGGTACTTCAGTACTGTCCCACTGAAATGGGGATGTTGGGGAGGGGTGCACCCTCTATGGGTGGCGCCCCTGTTTGACCACACTGGTCGAACACCCCTAGAGCCGGCCCTGTAGCACACGGTAGGGCGCCACATAACAGCCAAACAATACAGACAGCATCTATGTGTTTAGTAATAATCTATGCTTGCTTTAATTAAATAATAATATTCAGTGCTCTCTTTAATTAAATAATAATAATCTGTTCTTCCTTTAAACTCACCAATGTGCACAGATGGGTCTGCTGGCAGAGAGTGACGTGGAAAGGCAGAGGGTGACGGGGAGAGGCAGAGGGTGATGGGCAGAGGATGACAGGGAGAAGCAGAGAGTGATGTGCAGAGGGTAATGGGGAATGGCAGAGGGCGATGGGCAGAGGCAATAGGTGATAGGGAGAGGCAAAGGGTTACAGTGAAAGGCAAAGGGTGATGTGGAGGCAGTGGGTGACAGGGCGAGGTAGAGGACGATTGGTAGAGATGGAGGGTGATGGGCAGTGGGTGACAGGGCGAGGCAGAGTGTGACAGTAAAGGCAGAGGGTGATGGGGAGAGGTAGAAGGTGATAGCGAGAGGTAGAGGGTAATGGGCAGTGGATGATGGGGAGAGGCAGAGGGTGATGGGGAGAGGTAGTGGATGATGGGGAGAGGCAGTGGGTGATGAGGAGATGCAGTGGATGATGGGGAGAGGCAGTGGGTGATGGGGAGAGGCAGTGGGTGATGGGGAGAGGCAGTGGGTGACAGGGAAGACAGTGGGTGACAGAGGGAGAGGATGATAGGGAGAGGCAGTGGGTGATGGGGAGAGGCAGTGGGTGATGGGGAGAGGCAGTGGGTGACAGGGAAGACAGTGGGTGACAGAGGGAGAGGATGATAGGGAGAGGCAGTGGGTGATGGGGAGAGGCAGTGGGTGATGGGGAGAGGCAGTGGGTGACAGGGAAGACAGTGGGTGACAGAGGGAGAGGATGATAGGGAGAGGCAGTGGGTGATGGGGAGAGGCAGTGGGTGATGGGGAGAGGCAGTGGATGATGGGGAGAGGTAGTGGGTGATGGGGAGAGGCAGTGGGTGACAGGGAAGACAGTGGGTGACAGAGGGAGAGGATGATAGGGAGAGGCAGTGGGTGATGGGGAGAGGCAGTGGGTGACAGGGAAGACAGTGGGTGACAGAGGGAGAGGATGATAGGGAGAGCCAGATGGTGATGCAGATAAGGAGAGGTAGAGGATGAGGAGGAGAAGGTGATGGGCAAAGGATGATGGGGAGAGGTAGAGGCTGACAGGGGCAAGTAGTGGAACCAGGGGAGGCAGTGGGTGACAGAAGGAGAGGGTGATGGAGAGAGACAGAAGGTGATGGGCAGTGGGTGACAGGCAGAGATAGAGGGTGACTGGGAAAAGCAGAGGGTGACAGGGAGAGGCAGAGGGTGATGGCCAGGGGGGAACTTGGAGAGGTAGATGCTGATGGAGAGGCGGAGGGTGATGGCCAGAGGGTATAAGAAGGGCAGTAATTACAGGGCACTGACATACTTAGGTGCAGTGTAAGATGGCCAGTAAGTGAAAAAACTGGGCAGTGACCCCCCCAGCACATATATAGGTGCAGTGTAAAGAGAGCAACAGTGCTGAGTGTAGTCTGGGCAGCTGTGTCTGTGCAGCTGATGAATGTACAGCTTCATATGTGTGTCGGTGGGCAGTAAAGGAACAGCAGTACACACGGAGTGTTTCCTGCATGGGAACCAAATGGAGCTCTGCAGCACTAACAATGCAGGTACTCCTACAGTCAGGGCTGTGGCAGGGAGACTAGACACTGTGAGGACTCAAAGTGGCCCCCTCCTTCCACGTGCAGCACTAGCCAGATCACCTCCCCAGCAGGCAGTGCATGAGCAGCAGCCTAGGGCACCCGTAATTGTTGACAATCTAGACTGTGCAATCAAATCCCAGACAGGTGGCAGCCACTGACAGCCGTCACTCAAACAACTGTCAGTGATGTGGATCATCAATGATGAGGATCTGATCGTCTGTGGGCCCCCTACTCCTCAGGGGTCTTGGTGGAAAGCACCGGATGCACCTGCAGTAGTTCTGCCCATGACCTGCATGCAGGGCCGGATTAAGGCTTTGAGGGCCTGGGGCAACTAAGCTTTGGGGGCCCCATCAATAAAATTGTCACAGCCTCATGCAGCGACTACTATGTCTTTGGACTCTCCACTGACTGGCAAGGTGGCAGTATACTACTTCATGTCGGCAACACTGTTGGAAAACAACTCACGGCAGCATAGCGGTCATGATCTAGAACACTGCCAGGGGCAAATGCAGGATTTTGAGTGGGGAGATATATAAAGATAGAGATATATGGATAGCTAAGATAGACAGACAGATAGATAGATAGATAGATAGATAGATAGATAGATAGATAGATAGATAGATATGAGATAGATAGATAGATAGATAGATAGATATGAGATAGATAGATAGATAGATAGATAGATAGATAGATAGATAGATAGATAGATAGATAGTGAAGATATAGGGTGGGAGCTAGAACTGCAGTCAAACCACAAAAATGCGGGTTTCACCGCATTTCTCATATGCACCAAGCCATGGATTGTGATGCACTCTGGGGCTTGGTTGCGGTGGATAACGCCATCTTCCTGATGGCATTACCCTATAGAAGCCTATTGGCTTCTATTGGGAGAGTGATGAGAGAGGGATCCAGTCGGATCCCTCCCAGCACCCCCGTGGTTCGAGTGTCCTGTGCATGCACAGAAGGATGTCAGAGGGGCTTCTGGGTTATATTAAGTCCCATCATCGCAAAGGGCCGGTCTTAACGAGAGAGCATTCCTTTGCGGTATTCATCATGCATACCGGTGTTGCTAATGCCGGCATGCTTGTGAAGAGTGGCGGGATGCATCGCATCTCGAATGCGATGTGTCATGCATCCTGCCCATAAAGAGAGAATGGGAGATAGGAACAGGAAGGGAAATAGTGGGGAAGGGAGAGAGAGTGAGAGACATCAGAGAGGAAGAGAGAGAGAGGGGGAAGAGAGAGTGAGGGAGGAGGTGACAGAGGGAAGGGGGGAGGAAAGGACAGGGAGAGAGAACAGAAAGATAGGAAGAGAGAGGGGGATGGAGAAAGAGAGAGGGAGGGAGTGGAAGTGTGATAGAGAGGGAGATAGAGGGAGAAGAGAGGTAGGGTGGGAGGAGGGGACAGAAAGGAATGGAGTAAGGATGGACATCGGCAACCGATGGTTAGCAACCATCAATGTTTCTGATTCGACGGAAGTACTTTTTCCAACGAATACCGAGAATTCGATGGTTGCCAGCCATTGGATGCAGCTTTCTGATGCCCATCTAATGGCTGGATGCGGGGTTAATGCACACACGTCTGCTCTGCATAGCAGAGCAGCGGGTGAGCAGTGGGAGAATAGATGCCTTGCTCCGCCGCCATACACAAAGGCTCCGCCCTCTGCCACTAGTCATATACATAGTTTTTGCCATCTAATTCTTTTGATGTGATAGTTAGCTACCATCACATCAAAAGTTTCAATGGTGGAAGCCCAGCCATCATTTGATGGTGAGCTTTCCGATGTCTATCCCTAGAATGGAGAAAAGGAGAGAAAGAGAGATAGAGGGTGGAAGGGACTTTACCTGTTACAGCAGCAGCTTTTTAATGAGGTTGGACACTTAACAGCATTAGGCCCCACCCCCTACCCATACACCCATGAATTGAGGCATTATTACAGCAAAGAGGTGGGGCTTCCATAATCAGCCACGGTCAGGTACCTCAGTGAGTGATGCTGCCGGGAGGCTGTAGCCAGTCAGAGAGAGTCTAGAGTGGCCAGGTTCCAGTCAAAGTTTTGCAGCAGTGTGGGGACCCCCAAAGTGTGTGTGGCCCATGAGTGGCAACCCCATCTTCCCCTCCTATGCATGTAAAGACAATATATGTATTTGCAACATGGTTTGTTCTAGATACAAAGCTACTTTTTATTTATTTGTCCCCAACTCAGAATCAGCCCCAGAATGAGAGAGGCACAGAGATAATATTAGTGACAAAGGCACGCTTTCAGAGGAGGGATTTCAAAAACTGGAGATATCATTCCCACAGATACATAAATTTAAAAAATATATATTATTGTGAGATATACTGTTGAGTTAGACATAATACTATGCAACGGGAACACATATAACTGGGAGTGTCAATAATTGAAAGCTACCATATATATCTCTCTAAAAATGTGGGCCACTTATAGGAGGAAGAGGAGGAAAAGATCCTGAGAGGATGATGTGTGCATTCTATAATATAAATATATTGCAGGCTTACATGTAGGTATGCCTGCACCAGTGACTGGTCTAACCCTAACCCTCCCTTCCCCTAGCCTAACCCTAACCTCCAGGGGGGGGTGCCTAACCCTCCCTTCCCCTAGCCTAACCATAACATTCCCCCCCAGTGCCTAACCCAAGTCCCCCGGGGGGGGGTGCCTAACCCTAACCTCACCCCGGGGGTGCCTAACCCTAACCCTCCCTCCCCCTAGCCTAACCCTAACCTCCTGGGGGAGTGCCTAACCCTAAGTCCCCCCCGGGAGCCCTAAACCTAACCCTCCCCACCCGTGGCTGTCCGCAGCGGCGCCTGGCATCACTTCTATCGGGATGCCAGGCGCCGGTCTCCCGGCGTCAGTAAAATGACAGCCATCTAGGTTTAGATGCCTGTCATTTAACCCTCGCCGGGATAAAGCAGTCAGGAAGCCAGCCGTAGGGATTACGTCCGACGTCTTCCCGACTGCATACCGGTGAATAGTGAGTCACAACTGGGAAAATAAGGCTTTAGGTTATTCACTCCATGATATCCACTGCCTCTGATGGAACTGAAGAGCTGCCAGCAGCGCAGGGGAGTCACATGGGTCACATGACCCTGCGGAGGTACCACCAGCTCTATAGGTCAATTAGAGAGAGGGGTCAAATAAATTAAAGGCTTTTGCTCCAAATGGAATACAACAGCATATCAGCTATTGCACTGTGGGATACTGTATAACTAGGCATAGGAGGGAAGTAAAGAGTGGAAATGAGTAAGGAAAATAGAAGACATAGAAAAGACTAGATAGAGGAAAATAGAAAGAGCTACATAGAGAGTAGTAAGAATACAGAGGGGAGAATAGGGAGCGGTGGTTATGGAGAAGAAGTTCTAGTGAATATAAAAGAAAGGGAAAGAAAATGAGAGAGTATAGAGTGTAGAGTGTGGGGAAATGAAGAGAGAGTGAATCGGGCCGGCACAGGGAGATAGAATAAGAGAGCAGGATGGAGTGTGGTGTGGTGTGGAAGAGAGATTACAGAGAGAGACAGTGGAAGGGGGGAAACAAAAATTTGCTGGAATATGAATAAAAGTAAAGGGAAAGAGAGAGAGAGAGAGAGAGAGAGAGAGAGAGAGAGAGAGAGAGAGAGAGAGAGAGAGAGAGAAAGGTATATAGCAAAAAAAAAGAACCACTGCAAGAAAAAGAGACAGAAAATATAGAGTGTATAGTAAATGAGATAGACAAGTAGAGAGGACAGAGAGTAGGAATATATTGAATTTCGATGGGAAGGGAAGAGTCTGAGAGAAAAAGAACATAGGGGGTGGGGGAGAGTAAAATAGGCTACAGAGGCTTGGGAAAGACAGGGGGTATATGGATAGAAACTAGGGAGCAAAAGGCACAGAGAGAATAGACTGAGAATATGAATAGAGGAGTAGGAACAGAGTATAGCAACAAGAAATGGAAAGAGGTAACAGAAAAGTTAAGAAGTGAGGGAGCCATGGGGGAGAGTCTGATATACATGCAACAGCTAGAGAAAAATAAGACAATAATAAAAAAAATAAATCTGTAAAATAAAGTATTGTGAGTGTTTTAAACAAACCAAGATATACAGTTAAGTGGGAGAGAGAAGAAGCAATGTGGCTAATTAGGACAGTGGCAATAAAGGGGCATGCAGCATAACAGATAGAGAAGAGAGAGAGGCAATATTTTGTTATATGACATATAGGCAGCGGATGAAGAGAGCAGCGGCTATACAGCGGGAAGAGTGGGTGGAGGGACATTTCTCACAATGCACATCTATTTATTCCTCATCCCTCCGTCTCTGCCAAGCAATCTGATTAGGAACCGTATGCTTTAAGTTCCCATTACGCACCATTGGATCAACATGCTGTTTCTGTTTAACTTACACAGCCCTCCCCTCTTCCTCCAGGACTCCCCACAGTAACCCAGGGAGGAAGGTGCTACTGGCTGAGAACTGCCTCCTGAGCTGCATGGCACTGGCCCCCGGAATTCAGCCGGCAGCTCTCCATCAGGACTTGCTCTGCATTCATCACCTCGCCTTTCATGGATCTTGGAAGTCCTTCCACTTGACGCAGTGAGGAGCTGCGGATCTGCTATCAGGCCGAGTCCAGCCCTTGGATCTGTCTATGAGAAACGAACAGTCTCCATAAGGGAGCTGCTGTGGAATGCACAGGGAACCGATGTCCTAAGGGGACCTGAACGCCACCCGAGAAGCCTGGATGTCTGCACCAGGTAAGTGAGGCTTCCTTGCCGCAGTACACTACTACATGGCATCCAGTGCCCGTAATTGCAATACATCTAGCCAGTCATGTGTTATGCATCAGCCCTCTCTGTCTGCCCGTATCGCTGCATGTGGATTCCTGCTGAAGCCATTCTCCTGCCAGGGCTGCAATCAGCTGTGGATCGTCTTTAATATCTACTCCAGGGGGCTGCCAGCCAGCCCGGCAGCCAGGGGGTTAATTCTTCCACCCACATCTGTGGCACCAGATGTGATAGGAGACAGGCTGGCTGTGGGGGGGAAGCTGGGAGATAGAGGGGACATGACAGATAATAGTGTCTGAAAGGGGATCTCTAGACTTCTCCTCCGAATCCATCCAACAGCCCAACTCCTGGATCCTCATTAGCCCATGGATTGGTGAGTCCTGTAATGCTATTATTCCAGCTACTGTAGGGTGAGAGGGGGCACAAACTGAGCTCCCAACACACACAGACACATACACACACACACGGATCCGTCTAGGAGCATAATAACTCATCCCTGAAATTTCGAGGATAATCACAGTATTCTTGTTATTTTTGGTTAAAGACTAGTGAAAGTCACAGTCCAGTGAACCAATAGCTGTTTGATCATTATGGTGAGGAACTGGCACTTGCGCTATGTTTGCGCATCGCATTCCTTCTTGCGCACTCCTCACTGACTCTCTGCCCGCCTCTATCCATATGTGTATAAGAGACTGATGGCCTCGTAAAACTTTAACAAGGATCCATAATTTACCAAGCCCCATCCTTCCCTCAAGACTGAGAGCAGCAAGGGCAGTTTGCTGGGTGTTGGGTGGAGGGGGGGAGGAAGCTCTGGACTCAGAGTGTACCCTTACTTTATTTTTATTATTTTATTCCCAAGAGGGACCTGTCTACTGTTGTGTGATGTGGATAGTCCCGACTTTATCTCTGGAGATGGCGATGTCCTGAGAGGTGAGAGAGATAGAGAAGGTTTCAGCACCAGCGGATTGCGGACAGCTCCTAGGGGATCAGCCAGCGTCCTGTATCCCGATCTCAGCCCTGGAGCTGTCCAGCAGGTCTCCCCTACATGATCCAACGCACAGCCAGGAGCTTCCCCACCGCCTGTCCCCTGCTGGGCTTTCATCAGGTACTTACTCCACTTATCACTGTAAAATATATATGATACCGAAAACATGTAAACATTCTAATAAGCAACTATTGCCAGTATGTTACATTAGAGCTAACAGAATATATATACTGTGTGTGTGTATATATATATATATATTTATATATATATATATATATATATATATACACATATATATAATTCTTTTATTAAAAGGCCACATCTGTGATCCATTTCTCAAACTGTATTTTTTTATTTTTCTCATAAGAGAACCAGCTTTGCTTCTATATATAGCACTTTGCCTTAAAACCTAGCTCTCTCTGGTCTTCAGCCACTAGGAGGGTTAATACAACTGTTGCAATTTAGAATCTACGCATTTTCATTGTCTGTTCCAAAAGCTATTAAGAGTATGTGAGATAGAGGGAGATCTGAGATTCCTGTAGGCTGTAGTTCATTTATGTATTTTTCTGCAGAGCTGTGGGATGTACTGTATAGCCTATAACATGCCAGTAACCCAGTCTGGCTGATCTTTAGGGCTTTATATATTTTTTTGCACAGATTAAGCTGTTTGCTGATCAGTTTAGAACTTGTCGAAAATGAGTAATGGCCTTGATTGCAAACGGTCCTCTGGAGAATGGAATCCACCGCCTGCTGATCTTGAATACTAAGCTGTGCCTCATCTTTATTCAGGCTACTTTGAAAAAAAAACCAATCAATTTGGCTTAATTTGTTGTGTTAATTCTACTTTTACATTTTCTTGCATGTCATATTGGGTTTGTATAGGTACTGATAAGAGTAATGTATGAAGTAGTTGTTAAGATGAGACCAGTAGTTCTTTAGGAAGTACTGACTTCTATGTGCACTTATGGAAGAGAATTGTGTGGTCCTGACAGCTACATAAAGATGCACTACAGTATAGGTCTACTAACCACTGACTCTAGAAAATCTGTTTTTATTGCTTGGTTTTGGCTTTATATATCTATTTTTTATATTGTGTATTCAGTTGTTGCTTCTTGCTCCTTTCAGCAAAAAAATGTCATGTAGTAAAATGCTATATATGGGACACTTTATTCCCATTGACTAATTTTCTAATCATGTCTAGGAAGCTCTCGTACTGAGGAGCAGCTGGTCAGGGTTGTAAACCAGAATTTTCCCCTTATCCACAAAAAACTTAATTTTTCAGCAGTGCTGTAACTAAGCTATGCTTACAGCTTGACAGGACCCAGAAAGAAACTTGCAATTGTATCCAGAATGTATTCATTGCTGCATTCTTATTTATTAATACTGTCATCCAATACTTTTCGTCTCCTATTATTCAGATGTTATAAGTGGCGTGTATACCTTGTGCGTATTCCATGTTTAGACAGGCATACTCAACTCTGTCTATGTGATGCTTAGCTTACATACAGCAGACTGTTCTGTTGCTTTAATAAGAATACCCCGTGGAGCCTAGCATGTCACTTTAATATATTAAATGGAGCATAGCATTGTTGCTTTAACAAATATGACCAATGGAGCATAACACAGACTGTACTGTTGCAAATTGAATGCAATGTCTCTTTAACAGATTCCATGGACAAGGTGTATAGTATTGTATAGTGCTCATCAATGGTTAGATGGCCTCTGGGATCATTACAGTGTCAAACTCGTGTACCAACATAGAGCTTCCCCAAGCCATGTTCGCAAGTCAATTCAATGCGAGTAACAAGTCAAAGAGAGTCAAAATGTTTGATATATATCCAGACAGAGATAATGGAGCAGACAGTCACATGCTAAATCTAGACCTGGTCAATGACATACCACCATCTGTGATGTCACACATGAGGTCATCATGAATTTCCCCTCTAGGTTAGGGTTTCCCGTGATTACGAAACCACTGAAAATGTCCAATTATTTAGAGGTTATCAGCATGGCTGTACAGTATTCATAACAGCAATGCAGGGATCATGTGCTATTTGTGTGACTTTTTTAAGTATATTTACATGAGAAAAGAGATTGGCGTCCAAACTGACAAGCCTATCTAACTGTAAACATTAATTCATCTTTAGATTACAACGCTTATTCAGTGCAGGTCATAATTAAAATCACAATTCCCCGGAATTCCATTCAGTTATTGTTACTCATCACTTTGCCATTACCATGGGTTAGAAGCTCATGAACTTGTTTTCTTGCCAATGTGTAGATTTCAAGGATTATTTTCCAGGGACCAGGGATGAAGCAGACATACCTACCGTACAGACGGGCATCTGTGACTCCTGGCATCACTCTCTAATGCAGAGATATTTTTTCCCAATTTCATTTACTTTTTGCAGTTTAGGTTGCAAAGGAAATTTCTGCACCATCCACTTGATGCATTGCAGCCTCAATTATAATGACAGATGCTGCTGTAGTTTCCATTTGAGTAAGAGAATTAATGATAGGCACGGGGAATGAAATAGCTTGCCAATCAGAAAGACTATTGTTTAGCGGCAAATTCAGTTGCCAAAGCATCTTGATTGGATTTTAATGAAGCGAAAATAATATCCCACATGTCCAGGGCAGACAGGACCTATCCCAACATAGAGGACAGGTTAATACAGGTAACAAACTGCATATGATTATGTTGTCTCTACAGGAGGGAGTCGTACATGTGCCCAAAGATTAATGACCTATCCTTCATTAACCACTTGTCCTTGCCATCTCTTATCTATTGCATTATTAGTTTGAATTGTCTAATGAATCTATTGATGTAGCCATTGTCCTGGGTAATTTGAACAATCTGTTAATATTTGTGGCACCAGTGGAATTCTTGCTAATCTCGAGTTGTAGGGTTTCAAATAAGGTTTCCTTTTAACGGCATATTTAATTTGTGATAATAAAACACATGTAGTTTACTGTTCCTATTTCTTTTTCTTCAGAAAATTTCACATCTAACAGCTTGCCACCTGCCCTATCAAATATAGGGATGTGATAATTATGTGGAGATTCCAAAAAAATACTTCCAAATTGCTCAACATTTGATGTGTTGAACGTCACCTTTAGCATTAGGATTGTTCATTAATTCTTTTTATTATAGATTTTTTCAGCTTATTTATTTTATTTACATGTTGTTTTAGATTCTTGCAGATAAAGTGTTATGGCTCTGGTACTGCCCTTAGTTGGCAACTGTCAGCAAATATACTGTGAGTTAATAAGAATTAAGAAAATGTTTTATCTGACTGTTTTAGATACTGATGTAAAAATGTTTTAAGTCATAAGCTGCAGTCATTTAATACTCATCATTAGTAAATATTTATAAATTTCAAATCTATGACTGTTTATGAGGATATTTAATAATGGCTCTTTTTCATAACACAATGTATGCATTAATATATATCAGTCACACGGTATCTCTAGCAAGTGACAATCCACCAATAGTAGGTGACAATATATGCAGTGTGAAACACTTGACGTATCTTTTTATAGCTCAGAGTTTAGTGTAAAATATATCTACATGTTTTGATGTTTTAAATTGCTCCCAATTTGCAATCCCGGTTATTGTTTTTAGCATCCTCACAATAATTATTGTTTTTAATATTCATTATTCATGAATTCTGATGAATATCATTACCTTGTCTTCCTTGTCTTACCTAATAGTCTTATTAAGAAGTGGGATCATTCTTAATGGCAGTAATAGTATTTGCTCAATTAGGGCAGGGTCATGACAGTAATCCATCAGTAGAATAGCTCAAGAGGGACTTGAGTGTTAAATGTTTTATTCCTGTATTGTGTTTTCTGTTTTGTTTTTTTTTTCCTTTTTTTTTAAATTCTGGATGTGTTTATGCTCTCTGTCTGTAGAATTCTTATGCATAGAGAATCTGAATATAACCACTTTGCTGCCTTAGTAGGTCGTAGAGCAGCCACTTCCCTAATGTAGCAACCTCATTATCCTAGATTCATCTAGATGAAGTTCATGTCTTTTTTCAACCTATCGACTATATGACTAGTTATGTTCAGCAAATCGGTGCAGTCCAGCATTGTAGCCAGCCACAGTGTGTATAAGGAAAACATACAGGATGTCCTTCTTCCTGACTGGATGAAAAAGTTATACTTTATGTACACACAGGTGCAAATGCACACACGCACTTATATGTATCAATTACATTTATTGTTATGACTAATGGATATCAGGTAAGATGCAGAACTGTTCCCTTATGTTTATATACTTGCATGAATCAACCTAGAATTGAAAACTGGTATATGCAAGAAGGATTCATGTGCTTGATAGTGTTAGTGGGCAGGATTGGGCTCTCTAACTTTTATTAAAATGAGCCTGACAGCCTCAGTCAATCTCTAAGCATGGATTCTAATAAGATTATGTAGTCTTCTTGAGTCACAGTCACTGGACATTCTGCACTGTAGCATTTGGTCAGTGATGGTGGTGGTATTATGGAGACATATTAGAAGTCCATCAGGGAATGATGATATGGTCTGGTGTGGTTATTACTGCACTAGGATTGTGTTTACTGGGAATACAATCCAGGCCTGCTCATTTATCTGTTCCTTGTGACCTTGGACTATCAAGTCTATCTTCTCTATGTGTCCCACAAAGCCCAGACTTTGATCTAACAGAGTCACCATAACTGTACATTTCTGAGTAAATCTAATGTTCCATAGAGATAGCAACTTGAAAAAATGATTAAAACAATATGATGTGACTGTCCCAGACCTGTGGGATAATAATTTTGGCTAACACACAAGAGAACTGGGGGATTTGTTTAAAGGCAGCAGGGATTGTAAACTAATGTAAAAGCCGATGTAAAGATATACATCTGTACTGGAAGATACTTGAAGTCAATGATGAAACCCTCATAAGTCATAAGGTTTGCAAATGTTCAAGACAGAAGACTATGTAATAAATGTACAGTAGCTGATAAATTTAGTTGCCAATCTATAGGTGCATATGGATTAGTAACTGGGGGAGATGAAGCGACTGAGTATGGGAGACAACATAGTGCTCTGTTGTATCAGGTTCTGAAGAAGAACTGGACCTTTTTGTATGTTTTAACAGTCAATGGGGTAAGTTTCCTAAAGCAGCTGGAATTGGATAAATCATAATCTGAAGCATCAGCAGAAGCTACAAGAAAGGAACTTGTTCTGTATCTTACCATTCGTACTGTTCACATTGGACAGAAGTGGGGTAGAATAAGGGTCAGAGGGGGGGCTTTGAGAGAGCAAAGAGTTTATCTAAAGATTGGAGAAATAAGTATAAAAGAACGTAGGCCCATGGCAGTTGAAGAAAAGGTATTTAAATATAAAGTCTAACAGATTAAAATTTGTTTTTGGTAAATTCCCTTTTTTTTTTATCCAGACAATTTTATGTTTGGGAGAAGTTCTGCTGGTGAATGTAGCACAGTGAAGCATAAATAAAGTCCACCTCCCTCTACATTATATCTTTGTGCAGGGATGTGTATAAAACAGGTAGTTTATATAAAGGATATTTGTAGATTAGGTTGGATATTACTGCGTGTAATATTGGGTAGTGTGTTTGTGCAGGTAGTGCTTGTGTTTGGTGCAGGTTAGTATGGGTAATCTTTACTGATGGAATGGGTACTGTATATCGTTTTAAAAAGGCCTTCATCGGTAGTGGTTACTGACAGTCTAAAAAATATTAGCCTATCAAGGAGTTTTTGGGTACTTCTAATATGTATATACCTATGGTTTTATATAGTTACTTTTGGAGGGGGGGGATTTTCAGTTTTCTTTATATCAATATACAGAGTCTTGATTTTTGGGCTCCAAAGCTCAATGAAATTCAAAGGATCTTATGAGCTTTCCAAATCATTTCACTCATCATTAGAATTAATAAGAGACTGAGAAAAAAAACGAATTGAGATGAGTTTCAAACTGGGACAAAATGCAATAACTTAGAGAAAAGAAGTGAATAGTTAATGTTTATCCCTACTAGTGGAATATATACATACATTAGAGTAGAAATGTAAGGTCTTAGGGGGACAGTTATCAAAGCCTGGAGAGAGATAAAGCGGAGAGAGATTTACCAACCAATCAGCTCCTAACTGTCATTTTACAGGCTGTGGGCCTCAATGATCAACGAGTGATATTCTTGTTATCACTCATTACTAATCTTATATGGTGCCCCAACCAATCAGCTCCTAGCTGCCATTTTTCAAACACATGTATTTGAAAAATGACAAGAGCTGATTGGCAGGTACTTTCTCTCTCTCCAAGCTTTGACAAATATCAGAATATTGCCAAGAAAAATCCCATCTTTTTCTAGTCATTTGTTGACAGGTATCAGAGCTGGATTATCAACAAGGCAGCTGGGGCAGTCACCACGGGGACCCCACACCGAGCTCATCACCAGTATGGGGGGCACTGTGCCATACTGTATGTCAACTGGGGTTTCTGTGTAGCATGATGTGAACTGAGGATACTACAGTGTGTTTAACACATTTGTGGTGCTTGGAGTATTTACACATTATACTTCCTAATGACATCGCCGGCATAACTTATTGACAATTTTTTTTTGTAGGATCCCCACAAGTTAGTTACCCTGGGGCCCCACAAACATTAATCCAGCCCTGACAGGTATATAATAAAAACTCAATTAATTTTCATTTATATAGCTAAAGAAATGACAGCAATGTGTAGCAAATATCTTTTTGTGTTCTTAGATCGCACCCAAATGACTCTTATATAATACATTAGACAAGGCAGGGAGAGACGCTAGTCCTATAATCCTCACACCTGAAGAGACGCATTTTCCTGGAAGACATAATGTATACACTGCTTCTTGGCTCCTGCCCAAAACCAGCTCCTAAGGACGCTGTCCTGATTACACTATATCATTTCCAAACGAGAAGTAGCTTAGACAAGTCTCAGTTATGTGCGATCACGATTCTCCAATAGAACATTTGTTTACCACCAGCATGAAGTGCTCATAAGGGGTCTCCTTCGCTTCAGTTCACAGCCCGAGTCATGGCCACTTCTGCATTTCCACAGTCATAAAAAGTTGTTTTTTATCAGGTTTTCAATTTCTAATATCAACAGGATTTCCCAGCTGGGGAGGAATAAAAAGAAAGACGGACGAAAATGACCTTTCCACTAAGTCTCCTTTAGAGTGGAGTTAGCTTGCTCTTTCTGTAATTATGCACCTTAAGATCCACTTGTAGATATATTATTTGAAACAAGAGCTCACGTCGCCCTGTTAGGTTTATTCTTCTCATTGCCTGTTTGCACTAAATTAAATATTCAGGAGCTTGCAGTGGTGAGTAAACAGATCATTAATATAAATTGATTCTAGTGTTCTGGATGGGTTTGCGTTGCATATACATAAATGGTCTTTATTAGGAAAATATGTAGGCTGGGCCATTGTCTCATGTCAATAGGAAGTGATTGCAGACAGAGCCAATCCACAAATAAACAGTTTACTGTGCACTGTGGAGCTAATTCACAGTTGCACACAAGTCCGTTTTGCAGACGGATCTTGCACTTTTTCGCACCGCACAGAGCATATGCAAATTGGGCAGCCATGGATGATTCAAACCGTATGCATTTCAGCCGCGTCTCCACTGGTGGCTGAGTGAGTATAACTGGGGGTTTTCTATGTATGCTGAGGGACTGCCGTGGATGTGTATTGGCGGAATTGCGGGCTATGCTGATTTGGGCCTACGTTGAGCTCCATCTGATTTTAGATGCATCTCTTGCACCAGATATAGGGCAGGTGCCATTGCATGCTGATAGTAATGACAGCTACTTTCAGAAGCAGATATAAAGGAGCAGTGTGGCAAACTTGTCAGCCAAAACCATAGGGCTGAGGTTCCCAAACGCAGTCCTCAAGGCACCCCAACAGCTCAGGTTTTAGAGATATCCATGGTTGAGCACAAGTGATTAAATCAAATTGAGTAAGGTACTCATTAAGTCATCTGTGGTCAAGCATGGAAATCCTTAAGGCCGGGACTATTAGGGTGCCATGAGGATCTAGTTTGGGAACCACTGCCATCCCGGAACGTTTGTATGTGGAAGGCACCTTTAGTTAGATAAAGACTCTGGGAGTTGCGGCTCAGCTTCCTTTGAACGCTGACAATGACTGCAGTTTTTCTAATTAGGCAATTGAGGCAAACGACTGTTGTACCTCCAGGTACTGAATGCTATCCTTACACCCTTTATACTAGTGTTTATCTAAAAATCTGATAATATTAATTATACCTTCTCTCATGTTACAGTTACTGTGAGCATTATAGCACAGGCGATACAACCACAGTGAAGGTTTCAATGAAATCCGTATATCAAAGTGTAAAAATATCTTGATTTACAATTGAAGCCAGTTTCTTTTATTGGACCAGTTTTACAGTTATCAACTTTTCTCTGTAGTGATTTCCTACAATCATATTAGGTGCCCTGCTTTCTTTTATCATCACTACTCATCACATGGAGAGCCTCTTTGGCATGTGCATGGGTGATGTGGTGCCTTCTTTACAAATATATACCATGTTACCCATTTTTGGCATGGTCATGGCTGGGTGTCTTGGGCTGTTGCCTTGAAGTATATACATTTCACCCTTTGGTGGCTTGGTCATGAGTAGCATGGGGCTTTGCCTAGAAGCATTATCCATATCATTCATTGGTGGCATAGTTATATGTAATATGGTGCCTTTTCTATGTCTATGTCTATTACTATAAGTGGCATGTTCAATGGTGACATGCTCATTGGTGACATGGTGTCTTGTCTAGAAGTTTACAGTGTATCATTGTTGCAACTTGATGGTATCTTTATGGGTAACATGATGCCTCATATAGTAGTATATGATTTCAGCCATTGGTGTCATGGTCATTGGTGACATAGTGCCTTGTTGAAAAGTATACAGTATATCATGTTACACATTAGTGGCATTCTCAGGGTTGACATGCCACCTTGCCTTGCTTAGAAGCTCATACAGGGGGAGATGTATCAAGCTTTGGAGACGTTGCCCAAAGCAACCAATCAACTTCTAACTAACATTCATCAAGCACAGTATTTGAAGTAACATTTAGAAGCTGATTGATTGCCTTGGCCAACTTCTCCACTTTATCTCTCTCCAGGGCTTGATACATTTCCCATTCAATCTTTACTGCATAGTGTATGGTCAGGTGTGATGCGAAAAAGAGAAAAGGGGGGTACCAAGCACTCACTATGGGGGTGGCAGCAGATCCAGAATGACAAGGTCCCTTACCCTCCTAATTGCAAATATAATAGATACTGAAGGTCTGCGCCTTAGTGGTAAGTGTTTAATCTGAGGTGGAAACAAAAAATGTGCAAATGGACTAAACCTTGTTCTATAACAATGATGGGTTTGATGATAATGCAGATGGTGGTCAAGCCCTAAGAAGTAGTGGGTGTAACTGTCTGGTGTCACAAATAAGAGGCAGACAGGTATCAGTGTACAAAAACCCTTTTATTGATGTCACAGTGCTCAAGGGGATTCATACCTCTTAAGTGGGTGGGTGGGGAGGGAGTGGATGGGTTGTTGGGGGGAATATTACTTCTAATATATGAGGATAGCAGAGGTGAGTGGGGGTGGTGATACCTGTCTGCCTCTCATTTGTGGCAGCAGACAGTTACATCCACTACTCCTTAGGGCTTGACCACCAGCCGCATTATCATCAAACCCATCATTGTTTTAGTCCATTTGCACTTACTCTCTTTTTGTTTCGGCATCAAATTAACCACTAATGCGCAGACCTTCAGTATCTATTAGGTGTGATAAAGTCCCTTCCATTGCTCTACATGCTGTCAGTTGTTTACAAGCATAAATGAAATACAGTAAATGACAAACAGTATACCACATTACTGTACTGTATTTCTAAAATACACATAAAAAGAGAAAATCAGTGAAACATGACACAGCTCTTAGACGTAGGCTAACCAGATGGCTAATGTTCTATTTTCTATAGGTGATTAACTTCACCCAAAACCAAGGACAAAAATAAAATAAAAAATAATATGATTCTGGCCTAATGTCTTTTGATTAACAATTGTGCAACATTAACTCACAATCAAAAGAAAGAAAACTGTTGTGCAGTCATTTTATAAATAAGAACGGCTTCTTTAAATGGTATTTCATTTATTTCGTCTGCAAGTACTGGAGGATATCCCTGAGCGTATAATAAATGTCAGCCATGATGACACTGACTAGCTGCTCCAGTTGGGGCTGAATGTTGACGGAAAAGCCAAGCAGAGGTTGTATCTTTCAAACATATTAATAAAAATCATGATATCTTGTTTGGAAATGTGACGGCTCCCGTTGACAGTTGAGGAAAACCAACAGCGAGATGACATCAATAAGACTCATTATATCTGGGACCCCTTTTGCTCAATTTTCATTTATGTATCTATTTATTTATAGAGAAATAAATACAGAACTTGACAAAAGAGACTGTGTAATTTTGCCAGACCAATCAGCCCCATTGTTTCAGCACTCTCATACAGGGAGAAACACGACCATTATAAAAAAAAATACAGCATTCAATTGGCTCTTCCACTTGCTCAATTGTTCATCTAACAATACAATGTAGCACAATAAGTGCGACAAAAATAAATATCACATTAAAGCATGGCCCTGCCTGCAACCACTGAATGCAGGTTCTATATATTAATTACGTTCTCTATATATTTTTTGCTGGCATGTGTTATAGCAACGAACAGTGCGGAACAAAACATATGTATGGTAATATTCATGTAAGTGGATGTGTTAGATTTGTGATTGATTGTAATCGGTGGTATCATGATGTTAATTCACAAGGGAAACATTTCCAGATAATGCTGTGCTTTTGAGTTTTATATTATTTAATACTTTTTTTCTGCATTTTGTATTTCAGTTTGTGTTAATTGTGTTAGGAGTCTTTTATCGTAAATCTTTTGCTCGTTATTGGTCAATGTGATCCCAATCTGTATTCCCTGTATTTTCATACCCCAAATTGCAGATAAAATGTAGATAGTTCATTTTTATTGCTCATCCCAAATCTCTAAGGGATTAATAAGATCCACATGATGATATGTCAGATAAGGGTGTTCCCTACATTCCCTACATGCAGTTGTAGTGCTTGCTAAGCAACAAATTGAGTTATTTAGATATGAGAGAAAAAAAAGCATCTAAGGTTGGTATTCTCAGAAATGAGAGTATTTAACATTTTATTGACAAGTTACAGTATAGGGATAGCGTAACAAGACTAATATCTAGATGTGCTCATTGTGTAAGTATACATGTCACCGGGGGGCTGTGGGCCAAGTATGTAAAGTGTGTTTTGCCCATTACGCTAATATAGTGGTTCTCAAACTCGGTCCTCAGGACCCTGCACAGTTCACATTTTCCAGGTCGCCCAGCAGGTGCACAGGTGTACTCATTACTCACTGACAGATTTGAAAAGGTACACAGGTGGAGCTAATTATTTCCTTCGTGATTCTGTTAGGAGACCTGGAAGACATGTCCTGTTTGGGGTCCTGAGGATCGAGTTTGAGAACCTGTGCACTAATATATCAATTCCAACTGGTGTGATCTCTGCCTTCTCCTTCCACATAATTCATGACTGTATCAGAGCACTGTATTAGTGCACACAGGTTCAGTGTTGAGAGCCATAACAGACCTCGTTTCAATTATAATTATGCATTCCATCATGGAACACTTTAACATCATAAAAGAATATAAATATGGTCACCAACCGGCTTCCATTTAGCTTGGAGTGTTACATAGCGCATCTCTATGGGGTTTCCATTCCCTCGACGCGTTTTGTTGAATCCAAAACGTCAACTGACTCTACAGATTTAACTTTACATTTATGGCCCTGTTAGGCCATTGTCTCTGTGCTGTCGCATTCCTCCTTTCCCCATAGCCATGCAGTAGTTCCCCCAACACTCACCTCATCCTATCTGTATAAAATAAATGCATGGGAATAAATCGCTATGTGTAAAACCATGGTTAAATTAATAAAAAATAAAAAAATGAAAGGATGAAATAAATAACAGTGTGCAATGTAAGCAAAGAGAACAGAAAGAGCTGCTGCATTGTCATCCCTGGGCCTCTGCGTCCATTCCATAAATCTAGCAGTAGCACTGCCCTCATCATATATTGCTTATTGCATGACATAACGACGTACAGATGACTTCAGCACAGAGGTCTTCTCTTGCATTTACCAAAATACCCAGAGCAAAAACATTTACTTAATAAATGATAAAATCTGGGAAGTATTTGAAATATGTCCATACTGTACACAAGCTGTTTGTAACGAAAATGTAATTGTATTGTAAATATTATAGCTGTTTTCCATGAAACAGAAATCACTAATGCTGGCCATACACGCTGCAATTATCGGGACGATCCGCCCGATATCGGCGGATCGCCGCGATAATTGTAGCGTGGGGGGGGCGACCGAGGGTTAAATATTGCTCGGTCGGGCATGCTGGATTGACCCGGTAACTGTCGGCCGCATCGGGCAGTGTATGCCCAGCGCAGCTGACAGACAGACATTTCCTGTGTTCATTCCTATGGAAGGAACAGGGAAATGTCTCCTCCCCCGGGGGCGGAGCGCGGATGTCGGGCTGATACACTGTGAGATTTCTCTCACAGTATATGCCGCGAACATCTGTGGCTGTGATAAAATGTCTGTCGGTCTGACAGACATTTTATCTGGCAGTGTATGCCCAGCATTACAAAGATCACAACAATTTTTTTGTTTGTTTTACTATTGTTTCAAACTAGGGGCCTGATTCAGACCCGGTCGCTAAGCTGCGCTCACTCGCTAGGGGCGATTATCGCACATCTGCGCATGCGTATGCATCAAAGTACGCATGCGCGAAACAGTCACTGCGGCCGGGAATCGTGCGCTCGCAGTACACAGACTGGACGCTACTTTGAGTGACAGATAGCGCCTTTTGTGGGTGATGACAGGGGAAGCTAATTGTGAACGGGGGAGTGGATGTGCGAACGCAGGCATGTCTGGGCGTCAAAATGGGGTTTAATGGGTGTATATAATTAGCAAAGTTGCGTCATTGAACATGTCACTTGCTCGTATTTGAGCCTGAACTGATCGCAGTGCTTGTGTTGGGGTAGGGGCTACCTCAAGGTCTGCGAGCAGCTCCCATGGCTCTCGATGTTACCGATTAATCATATACTTCCTGGAGATGACGTGTGCTACGAGAGAAAGGTGGGCAGCTTTATACACCTGCGTACGCTCACTGCCGTCGCTCTCTAAGACACAGAGGGCGTCCTTAAGTCACACAGTGCGATCGCGGAATTTGCTTACCCCGCCCCTTTTGGCAACGAGCGATCGTGGCTTAGCGAGCAGGTCTGAATCAGGGCCTAAGGCATATACAGTATGTGTTAAATGTAATATGTTGGAAGGAGAGGTGCATTGATTACTACTGGACAACAACATTACATAGCTGTATGCCCAATATGTAGGCTGACCATATTATCCCAATCATGAATTACACAGATTCTGTGTCTGATTAAAGCCAGGTGAAATGCAGGCGTGAAGTCAGCCAGCCACACAACTTGTGTACTAGTTCATGAGTGTCCAGGTTTGAAGGGATAGTATGGTAAGCCTACCAATAAAGGAGTGAGTGGGAATCAAGGCGCACAGACATGGTAATGGGATGGATCATTCCCATGAGTCTTATGGTTCCGCTCTCTCCCCCTTCCTTGTGGCACATTCTGTGTCACCTCTGATGTGGCAGCAGCCAGCTCTGTGCCGTTTTTGAGCAGCGTTGCATTATATGGTGCAGAATGCATGGTTTGCTCAAATTGGGGTCTATTTACTAAGCAGTGTTAGGAGACAGAGTGAAAAGTGATAAGGTGCCAGCCAATCAGCTTCAGAAAATATTGAAGATAAAGTTGTTCTCATAGTGGAGGAGGAGAGAAGCAATTATGCAAACTTTAAGGGGTCTATTTACTAAGCAGTGTTATGAGACAGAGTGAAAAGTGATAAGGTGCCAGCCAATCAGCTCCCAACTGTAATTTTTCAAACACAGCCTGTGAGATAACAGTTGGGAGCTGATTGGCTGGCACCTTATCACTTTTCACTCTGTCTAACACTGCTTAGTAAATAGACCCCATAATGCCTAACTGCCATAGTGGATCATGCATAGTGTTAAAAATCTTACTTGTCCAGTAATAAGGTAAATATTACTAATGATAATGCTCTGCCCAAAAAAATGGAGCCCTAAGTATAGTGACATTAGCTCTGATTGCTTTTATGTGCAAAACTTGCACTAACCACATCAACCAATAAGCTATTAGCTTTTTCTCTCCCTCCTTCAAGTAAGACAATAAAAGCAAGTCTAAGATTGGTTGGAAATGTTGCCCCTAAATGCAATGCAAGTAAATGAGCCCTACTGTCTGCAGTGACTCTTTTTGGAACTCAGGTTTTAAGGATAGCCATAGTTGAGCACAGGTGACTTAATTAGTACCTTAGTTATTTTGATTTAACCATCTGTGCTGAAGCATGGATATCACTAAAACCAGGACTGTTGATGTGCCTTGATGACCGAGGGTGGGAATCACTGGGTTAAAAGAACCATTGCAAAAGCTTTGATGACAGAGAATGAAACTGACTTCATCACAGCAAACTAATCAGTGCTATTGTTTTCCGCTATACAGTCCTTCAATGCATTGCAAATCTAGCACGTACTTTAGCCGCTATAGCACGCAGCTCACACTAATATACATTCAGCGATGATGCATTGTATTTGCCAAAGCATTTAACTCTGGAACTCATTTTTCCCTATAAACGAGGCTGATTCCTGTGTGGAGGTAGAGTTACAGGGCCTGATTGAGGGACGGACGCCAATGCGAGTTTTACGCAGCTCAGCTATTATCAACGGTCTGCGTATGTGTCCAGATTTATTACCCTCGTCACTCACAGCGAGGATTTATTCGCAAAGTGATTGACAGACAGGGACTGTTTGTGGGGAGGCGACGACTCTAACACAGGTATGTCGCTACTGTTTTCGGGGTGTGCCTCAGACTGCGATCCCATACGCAGTGAAAATGGCTCTGGTGCTTCAGTCTCCCATGCGGTTATTCAGCAGTCCGATAATCGACTGCTCTGCAACTGCCGCCGCATCTTTGTACACAGCCGGTGGTGGGCGTCTAGGTACAAATCCCAGCAGCTGTGACATTTTCATGTTTTCGCACAACCACTGCATACAAATTCTCAGCGGCAACATTAGCATTCATCACTGATACAGACTCACAATTGTGTAGCAATTTTAGCAGTGACCTTATGGGGTCTATTTACTAAGCAGTGTTAGGAGACAGAGTGAAAAGTGATAAGGTGCCAGCCAATCAGCTCCTAACTGCCATCTCACAAACTGTGTTTGAAAAATGACAGTTGGGAGCTGACTGGCTGGCACCTCATCACTTTCCACTCTGTCTCCTAACCCTGCTTAGTAAATAGACCCCTATGGTACTAACGAGACCCGGACTGAAGTTCTATAACCAGTTATCATCTATGGGACTGGTTACACTGACTTTTTGCTCTCTTACAGTTGGACTGTAATCATCAGTGCTGGAAAAGGAAGGGGTGGGGGCATGGGGGTAGCTGGTCCCCCTCCCCAACATTTGGGAGAGGTACCAGTCAATGTACTAGGGCACGGGGTGCCAGTTAATGCAGGAACGATCAAAACACACATGTCTTATTATTAGGCTGCCTTTCAATGATTTGTCTGGTTTGATAAGGTTAGGAAAGCAGCCGGCTTAGCGTGGATGGTCTCTGCAGTCCTAGAGTGAGGCTCAGTGCACAGTAGCGATAAGCTCATAAAGCCTACGCCAAACTACAACTCCCAGCAGCACGCGGTAACCGTCCTCCTCCTCTCCCAGAGCTGGTTGGATAGCTTTGGTGTACAGGGACGCACTATTGGCTGCATGTGTTCCCGGAGCTGCGCTGTAGTGCGGTCTCAGGAGTTTAGGAGAGAGCAGCGATGCCTGAAGAGAGCGGCCAAATAAGCAAAAGCGAAGGCCCCTCAAGCTTACTGATCTCTGTCGCCAGTAGGTGGTGTGGGTTACCCCAGCTGCCCCCGACGGGGCAACATTAAGCGAATTAGGGGCACCACAATTAAATTGTATTTTGGCTCTCCTGACTGTAATAAAGCAACTATGTAGCTAGTAACTGCTCACAAGTGGTCAGATCTGTAGCGATGGTGGCATAGAGTTGCCTGCTACACAAATTCCAGTATTACCCCTTATGTAGCCCTGCCCTGAGGTATAAATGTGCAGTGACCTCAACGGGTGGATTTTATGTATTCTACTGTGTTAATGACATAAAGATGAGTGACTTAGAAGTACAACCTCCACATTTTTATTGACCTGTAAAAAACTATAGATTCTTTGAGAACATATAGCTTATATGTACAGTATGTAGTAACATATGTTTAAGGGGAAAAAATAAGGTACTGTATGAGGTAAGCTGTACACTAATGTCATATTTGTTTCCTTAAAATAAACCCCCATTCAGCTCTCGTCTGCCCTGTGCGCGAGTGGAGAGTACCGGGGAAGGACCCTATGCATCCCTCTCCCCATAATATTGAGATGTTAGCCTATAGAGATGGCATTAGTTTCCGAGGCCAAGCTTCAGAAAGCGAAGCATTCCAGAACTTGGTAAATTCGGCAATTAAACAGCCCCCGTGGATTAAAATTGGATCTGCTTTTGCAATAGAAACCGGAGTTTGCGGTTCCCCTGTAGATACATTTAGGGGACACTTAATATTTGTGGGTTCCTTTCAGGGTAAATCTGGAAAATATTACTTTATAAATAGGTCCCAATCAGATGTTGAGATTTGGGAACAAGAGTTAATAAGGATTTCTTAGAAAAAATGCAACTACCATAGTATGTGGCTGAACAATACATAGGTATTATTTGAATTTCCTTACTGTGTGTCTTTTAAATAATAACTTACAGGCTACTGAATGTAGGAATTGATTCAAGTGACCCATTTTGACATTTAGTGTATGTAAGATTACATCTATGTTAGCGATACCTGTCAATTCCCTGGAAGGTTTCAGCCTAAAGCACATTTACATTCTCTGAGCTTAGAAGCAGTCTCTCAAACACTGACCTGACATCTTTCAAAGCAGTAGCTTTATGTTACAATAGGCGATTGAGGGTTCCCCCATTCCTCGTGGCATGGCTGCCGTACTGAAGTGCATTTATATACAATGGAGTCTTGGCCCTTCTGCTGGCTGCAAGCTGGTAATTTTCTCTTCCTATGAAGTCAACAACAATGTGAGGATTCTGAAAACCTGCTATCTCTTTGTATGGCTGACAATAGCCGGTATCTGAACATAACATAGCTAGAATAACATGGTGTTGTTGAAATAATTAAAATGTCGGCTATGTGTACTGTAAATGTATGTGTGTACATATGTGTGTGTGTTATATATATATATATATATATATATATATTATATATATATATACACATACACACACATACTAATAATAATACTAATAATTATTGAAGCTACACTATATATATATATATATATATATATATATCCCAGCAGAGTGGACAGCACTCCAAGTCTAGCAGTGGCGGAAATGACCAAGACCAAGACACAAGCCTGGTCATTTCTGCCGCTGCATTCTCACATATATAATACAGTATATATATATATATATACATATATATATATATACTGCACATACACACACATATATATAATATATATATATATGCATGAACATACACACACATATATATATATATATATATGCATGCACACACACACATATATATATATATATATATATATATATATATATTGCACATACACACACATATATATATATATATATGCATGCACACACACACATATATATATATATATATATTGCACATACACACACATATATATATATATGCATGCACACACAAACACACATAATAATTGTGGAAGCTACACACTATATATAATTATATATATATACACAAACACTATGGGTAATAGGGTGAGAGCTTGGAAAATGTGAGAGTTTAGCAGTAAACTTTCACATTAGTTGACTTTTATCTTTGAAATGGGAAAACATCTGAATGAGAGTTTAAATCATGAGAGTTTTTTAGTCTAAAAACAGGCGAGTTTGCATGTTCTCGAGTTTAAAAAGTGTGAAAGTTTACTGCTAAACTCTCACATTATCTAAACTCTCGCTCTATTACATTTGGCCCCCTACATATTTATATACACAGAAACACACACACACACACACACACACACACACACACACACACACACACAGACAGACACACCCACGCACAGTAATTGTGGAAGCTACAGTACACTACATCGTAGTAATTTCATCTCTCTGGGAAGTAATAGTGCGAGGTTATACAATATGTGAGGTTAAACAGAAGACAATTATCCTCATTCATTAGAGATATGATTTTATTCCCTGTTCTGTGAATATCTTACACTCTGCTCACCCAGTTTCACTGAATTATGCATTAATAATAATAATAATAATATAATGTACACAATAATAAATGCTATAAATAGTACTGAATGAGAGACTGGAGCATATGGCAGCCTGAATCCCGTCATGCTGAAATAATCATTTTCTTTTATGCTGTTTACACAAACCCCTGTAATCACCGGTGATATCAGCCATCCAGATATAGGGCAGTTTTCAATTAGAGGCGATAATTTCGCCGCCGTCGGCGGAATCTACTTTCCGCCTACATCGTGTGTTTTGGACGCGGAAACTTATGGGGCGCGCCCCCGTAATTCGCCCTATTCAATTCCAAATGACGCGTAAACGGCACCCGGTGAAACTGAAACAGGCGAAAAGTCCTGTCAAAAATGGGGAAATCAGCCTGACACCCCCCAAAAGATGCACTAACATTGGGGATCACTATAGATGCCCCCGATTAGCCCTAATGAAGGTATTTGGGGTACTTAAGTTGTGACAATTGGTGCCAATTATCGCATTAACACAAGTGGTGAAGAATAGCATTAAGCAGAATTTTTTTGTGAAAATAACTACTCCCAGCAAATTTGGAGTACTTGAAAATGGGTGGTAGCATATTTTTAAGTTGCTAAAGTGAAATTTTAAATCAAATAAAAAATCCACCTGCTGCAAGCACCTGCAATAAAAAAAACACCTGCCCCATACTTGGGGACCCCCCACAAGTTTATTTCACTAGTTTTTAAGTTTGTCCGCCAACTTTGCACTTTTTCGCCCTCAAAATGAAAGAACTTTTTTGGGGTGCTCTAAAGTGTTTTTTAAATTTTTTTTAACACAGTTTATCTTTGGGGCACTGTCCTAAGGGTGCAGGGTGGTTTCCAGAAGTTTGCACCCCAAAACCGCAATTCGGAACTTTTTTCTGCCTGCTATTCATAGGCGAAACTTTTCCACCTATTCCATTGCATTGACTTTTCACGTACGCGAAAAATCTTTGGAATTGAATACGGCGTAAACTTTCCGCCTGGCGAAATGACGTCATCCGTGATACTTTTTCGCGGATTCTGACTTTTCGCCTCTAATTTAATACGGCCCATGGTCGCATTTGTTTATGGCAAAATTTCATAATGATTCTATCTCTCCGCACCTAGCGCCTGTGTCAGAGCTGTACGCTATTCTCAAGTGTGCGGAGTTGAGTGATTATCAGTAAAGCGTGCATGTGCCTGAGTCATAGGGTTCACACTTCAAGGTACATTACCGTTGTCATTCGCAGCAACTACTTATTTACTCGCAGTGTGATTGATAGTCAGGAAGCGTTTGGGAGAGGTATCGGGGAGTGGCGGCAAAGACCGGCCGCTTGTTGCGATTGTTTCGAGGCAGTGTCACACCCGGCGGCTGCGATCCCACAATGGCTCCGGCGTCTCCATTCCCATGTTTATTCTGCAGTACATAGACTCACTCAGGACTGCAATAGTTGTATGATCAGTAGCACATTCCTCAGTGTCTGCGACATTTGCATATTTTCGCACAGCAGCTGCGACGGCATTAGCGTACCTTTCTGGGGGAAAAAAAAAATGTGGAGGAATTTCCCATAGCAACCAAGTTGTCATTTTATAGAGGGTACTAGATAAATGGGCCTGATTCACAGTTGTACGGTATTGCACAGTCGCAGACAAACGGCTGTGTGATAGCATACAACTAATATGCTAATGCAACAGGAGGCGTCTGGTGTAAATAGCCACCTCCTGACTGCATGGCAGATCCGAGTTCTGCAGCCTAAGACGCAGCATCCGATGATCTTCGAGACCATTGGGAACCTGAGTAACCCTGAGGTTACTCAGATTGCCCCTCGCTGCTCCATAGCCGAGGCCAGGAAGTCTGCGTCAGAAGACACAGACCCTGGCCTGGCTATTCCGACAAAACGGGGGTGACATGACCCCCCATCCCTGTTTTGTAGAACTGTCCCAGTCTCTGCCTCCCAAACACCACAGTATGTCAATCATGCTGCGGCTTGTGGGAAGTGCGAGTGATCTCGCAGAGGGAGACCTGCACATGTGCAGTACAGATCCTGCGCGTGTGCATGTCTCTCACAATCTGAGTAGCAAGCATCCATCAGGTTTGCGTACTACTCTAAAACAAGCCCAATGATGGGTAGAAACTATGAGCAATGTATCCATTAGTCCTACATACATCTAACCCTATGTATCTCAACTGACCATAGGCAGGGGTGCAAACGGGGACCTTGGGGGTGCAGCCACTCCTCTATGATTGCATGGCCCCTCACACTTCAGTGGCACTGTCCCATTTACGCAGGTCTATTCAGAATGGAATAAAAGAAATAGGGAGAGCGCTGGACAGAGGTATAATATTTAACAATCACTTACAAAAAACATATGAATATAAGAAATTACAATATAATATACAATAATAAAAATAAAATTAATATAAATCCAAGGACCCGTCAGATCAATTAATGCTAAAATGTTAATTAGGAGGCACCTCAGTCAGTCAAAAATAATCAAACAATAGTTGCATTTAAAATCACATAGATAACAGCTAGTGTTAGTAAAACAGGATTAGCTGAAAAGCATCTCATGCACTTCCAAAAACCACATACAGCCAGAAGCGTTAGTAGATTGCAGTTAGGTATATGGCAAAGTCCTGCATACGTGGTTAAACTCCAGCTGGTTAGTAAGCAATAATGTCTCAAGTAAACAAGCCAGGGAACTTATGTAAATATTGGACAGCGGTAACCTTGTGTAAGGACCGCCTATCACCTGTGTTATACAGAGCTGTCTGCCGGCATCCCGGTCAGAGTCAGCTGGGTGGCATCCGTCCTGCGTCCCACGAACTCTGGCAGCGTAGTAGCTTTCAACCACCTGGGAGGGAGAGCCGTGCTGTACAGTAGGGTCCCAGCAGTGTAGAATCCCAGTAAATGGAGGGGTAAAAGGCACCTCCGTGGATAAAGTCCCGGCGGCTGAGGAAGCACAGCAGCGTCTCCGTATGTGTGCTCATGCTGGTGCAGTGCAAGTAGGACCGGCTGCAGCAAAAGGTACGTAACCTATCGGTTCGGGTGCTCTCTTAAGGTGCCCACACACATACCGACTATACTCACGTTCCAACGATGTGTCCCATTTCCCTTGAAACTCTCCCGGCAGCTCTGGACACAATATCCTGTCCAATCTTCGCCCAATCTTCATCCGATCTCCTGCAGCCAGACTTTTTCACAGTGCATTTGAATCTAGATCGTCAGATCTGCCCTACAGCACAGCAGATCTGAAGATGCGATGTGCGACCTGCGGGGGCGCACATCACATCGTGATCGTGAGAGGGGAATCACGATTTGGTCATTTTTTACCCGATCTGTCTTTCCAATGTGTCAGAATTGGTCAGATCAGGGAAAAAATCGCTATGTGTGTGGCCAGCTTTAGTCAGTGATCTTGGAGGCAACAGTTGACGCGTTTCTCGGCCAATAGGGGGGGCCGTTTCATCAGAGGTGACTTGCATGCCCAAACACACACTATTTAAACTGGTGATTGATTAATGAACGGTAACACATGAGATAGTTTAAATTATAATCATTTAGTATAACAACTCATATTATCGCAGGAATCAATGTTAAATAGATGTAAGTACATGAAGTAAAAGCTTAGAACAAAATTAATGATATTAAAAGAATTGGACACTTATACAAACAGAATGAAACATAAGTATTATATAGTTTCAATTAAATTGACAAGGGATCAATCCCGTTATTCAAAAAGGATAGGATCAGTCTAATTGTCTGTTCCAAAGACAAATATCCTACATTCGACCCATTTTAGACACATATGTATATATACTTTAAGTGTAGGAAGAGGCAGCTGGTAAAAATAAAATATAAATATAAATAATACTAAGGTATATCAAATAATGAATAGAGAACCAGAGATATATAAAAAAGAAAATGATTATCATTATTAGAAAATAATAGACAGAATGAATAATAAAGATTACTAACAATAATGAATATATAAATGAAAAATTAGTAATAACAATTTTAAATAATAATAATGTATAGAGTAAGTAATAACATGATGAAGGATTACTCATAGATCTATTTGCACAGTATTAGTTGTAAGGAATTGATTGAAAACAATAATACTAATGATAAAAAATTGTATAATGTAACAATATACATGCTAAAAAACACATATATATATATATATAGATATATATATTCTGTATATATCCTGCAAAAGTATTCGTATAAAGTATCAGATTAATACTGGTGTATGTGGACACATCTGAACATATATATATAATATTGGTTCTGTAATAGAAATGATAATTGTCAATATAACTAATAATATTATATTCAGAATGGGGCATGGCCAACCACTTTTACACTTGGCCATCCCCATCAACCCCCCCTTCTTAGTACTGGGGCTCGTAAAGTCTCTTGGCAGGCCCAATCTTCAGCTCTCATGTCTCCAGCAAAGGAATGATGTACATGACCAACAAATGGCCAACACAACCAGCGGCGGCTTCTGCCCTCTCAGATAAGGGGGGCTGCCGCCGCTGAAAAACACTCACCTGACAGACTGCATTGTCTGCAGCCCAAACGGACCGTGTAGGGCTGGCGGAAAGGCAGAGAAGCGGCTTCCTACTGGAATCCGCTCTCTGCTAATAGAAGCCTGGACTGGCAGTCCCAGGGGGAGGAGACTGCCTGTTGTTTATGTGACTGGCAGGTAGCGCTTCCAATGGGAAGCCACTGGCAGTCACAGTGTAGAGAGTGCAATCACGGATTGCACTGACTACACTGAGGTGGTGGATTTTACTGGGAGGTGGGGGGGCAGCAGCCCCGCAGCCCCTAGGCTAAATCCACCACTGAACACAACATTGATCACATCATCTCAGTGCACTGTTGATTCAAGCAATTTTCATTATTTACCATTAAACTGTAAGATAGACACTTCTATTTACTATTCTGTTACTTAGCACTTTTTTCTTCTTTTGCCACAGCCTGTTTGTACAATACATTCAGACATGGCAAGTCACGGAGCTTAGGAGACCCTTCCTGACAGTATTGCCGTATACCGTGTCTATTAGTGCTTACAGCAAAGTAGGACTGCATTCTGTGATCTGTGCTATGTGAGTCACTGAATCCCTTCCATCTCCTGCTAATTGCTCCCCTCTGTATATGACCTGACACAAGGGTGATGTGAGTGCAGGAGTCGCCAGAGACAGAATCACTTTAAGAAACTAATGGACACCAAATAAAGAACAGATCTGCATGTACCTTTGTCACAACATTAGAGACAAAGGTAGAGTGTATGGCGTTGTCACAAGAGCGCTGTATGAGACAAGAAGAGCATTTTTCTTACATTTCCACTGGCACAAATATACAGAGGTTTACTTATATTTTTATATTTGGGGGAGATGCATCAAACCTTCTACAGAAATGTTATACAAAAGGTTTCATACTACGGGGCCTATTCATTTTTCAGCTACGATCACCTCCTGATAATTAAGTATCCAACTCGCTGCTATTTGCGGTGGTTAATACTAAAGTACCATAGCAGTATTGCTCCCATTATGGGACATCTACTGTGAAATGCAGCTGTTTCCCAAGTCCTGATTGTTAGAGGTGAAAGTTTACGATACCTGGTTTCACCCAGTAGTGTTACTGATAATGTGTGATTCCAGTTCACTCTGGAGGTATATGGATCTGGACCTCCTGCCCATAAGAAGGAGTGGGGCTCCGGGAGCTAATGCTTAGTCTTAGGCGTCTATTTACTAAGCAGTGTTAGGAGACAGAGTAAAAAGTGATAGGGTACCAGCCAATCAGCTCCCAACTTTCATTTTTCAAACACAGCCTGTGAGATGACAGTTAGGAGCAGATTGGCTGGCACCTTATCACTTTTCACTCTGTGTCCTAACACTGTAAATAGACCCCTTAGTCTTAGTTTTTGATTTAATAATATAATTTTATGTCTAGATTTAAACCTTGGGATTGATTCAGACCATACTTACCGACTTTCTGGCAGCCCCCTCCGGGTCGGTGCAGCAGGCATGGTGGGGGCAGCTGAAGTGGGCAGAGGCGTGTCCGCACGATCGCATCATCGCTGCCCCGCCCACCACTTTATAATGCCGATATTACCTGCATTACAAAGCAGGGGGCGGGGTGATGATGACGCAATTCAGCACGAATCGCGACATTGCCCCCTGAACGCCCACTTTCATGTGCGGGTCGGGAGGTCACGGACAATGCGGGGGACTTGCCTACTGTTGCGGGGTGCCGGTAGCAGCACCAGATTTTCAGGAGGCTCCCGACAATCCCGGGAGAGTGGGCAAGTATGATTCAGACTCAAGACTTGAGCTAATGTCTGTTCTATATAAGGATCAGTACTAAAACTATTAGGCTGATGTTATTTATTTTACATATTTTATGCTATTTATCCCAGCAGTAAATGAATAGTAACTACTCACATCTTTGACACAAGTGATTTTTGTGCCCTTATATACAGTACTTCTTACAATGAGTCTATGGTATTTCTTTATTGCCTTTCTTACCTTATTTCAGGTTCTTTTGACTTTGTGAAAAGATCGCAGTGATCTTATACCTGTTGCAAAATAGACTGTTGTCTGAAACACACTTTGGGTTTGTACAATTACTGTTGTGGATGGGCGAGTTTATTCCCAAAACCACCTGTGAATCTCCACTATCATTAACACATTATAAAAGGCAAAGTTTTATATTTACCTATTACAAGTCTATTGTTGTTTTAATAATAGTTTTATTTTCAACCTTTGCAAGAAGAATTGCTTTATATTGTATGCTTAACCGGAACCTCTGTCTCTGTAATCTGGTTTCTAATCTTAACAGAGGAATAATTTATTCACTCTATAACAATCATTTCTAGAAGAGAGTAGAAACGACATCTTATTTCTACGTAGAAAAAAAAAAAAGAACTCCTGCTTTTAAAAGCCAAGTAAGTTCATTAGGGTTAATTAATATACATTTCTCAAATGATTTGTCTATCTCCATCTCACTTTTCCTAATGTGAGCACAGGGTAATATACTGCCTTTCTCCTTTAATGCCTGGGATTTTTTCCTGACTCCAGAGCCTGTGTCTTTATGATGATGAGCTGCAAGAATTCCCTTCATTTTTAATGAGAAAATAGATCTCGATGTGAGAGGCGTAATTCGCTGTGCACAGAAGCAGTTACTATGCGCAGGGATCGATTGTAGACTGTCTTTGAATTTCAATAAGAGTCAAAAGTTATAAAATGCAGCAAAGTTTCGGTGTATTTTTAGCAGGTTCAAATTCTCCGCCTTTGAAGAGTGAACCGGGTGTTGTTACATAAGATGTACAGTGCTGTGAAGCAGTGACGGACAGCTCTTGACTTGGAGTTATTTTCCGAATACAGATGTGTCCACATACACTATTGCTGCAGTCACACCAAACAGACCCTCTCGCTGCGCCAGGTCCTGTGCGACTTGGCTTGCTGCAACCATAATTATTTGGTCTTTTTCACCCAAAAAACGCTCCGTAGGCACAATGGGATGTGACGAGGATGCACAAGGCGACTGAGCTGATTAATTTGATATGTAACACTTGCATATTTTGCATGCGGCTGAGTCTCAATCTGTATATGTAGTGCTACGATACAGCAGCCCGCAGCTTTTTTTTCATGCTAAACCCCATTGTTCCTCATTTACAGACTCGGTCACAGACAGATATGTAAGTGTCGCATATGAAATTAATCAGTGCAGACTCCCGGTGCTGCCGCGCCATATCACATTGCGATTAAGACACATTTTCGGGCAGTAAGGACGCTCGGCACAAGCAGACTCACACAGGACCTGCTGACTCACTCATGTAGCGTGGCATATTGAGGCTATTTGTATTAAAATAAGTAATGGAGGACACAGAGCAGAAATTACGTCTTGTGAGGTTATGTGCCCATTTTTTCATGAATGAGCACATTTTTATGTGAAGCACATAGATTGCATGGTCTGCGTCAGGGGGAGGGGGTGTGTCCACTTCTGATGGGAGGAGCTGAGTGGCCTGATGCATGTTTTACTAAATGCGGATTAAGCACATTAGTTTTATGCCCATTTATGGAAAACATTTTGTAGCATTTTTTTATTATGTGATTGTTTAAAAAAAAATGTTAGGCAAAGATTGTAGCAAATTTGTACAAAATGTGCTGCGTACCAGTATATCTCACAGGGGGATCGGTATGATCCGGCGGTTCAAATCCCGATGCCGGAAGACTGGCACCAGTGAAGATCCCGACTGCGCTAAAGGTAAGTATAAACTAACCTAACCCCCCCATTAACCCTAACCCTCCCTTAGAGCTGCCTAACCCTAACCTCCCCCCCCCCCAAGTGGCTAAACCTAACCCCCCCCTTCCCCGCTGCCTAATACTAACCCTCCCGGGGGGATGCCTAACCTACCCCCGGAGGTGCCTAACCCTAACCCCCCCTTCCCCTAGCCTAACCCTAACCCTCCCAGGGGGTGCCTAACCCTAAGTCCCCCCCCTGGGAGCCCCTAACCTAACCCTCCCCCCCCCGCGGCTGTCCGTGCCCGGTGCCTGGCTTACCTTCGATTGGGATGCCGGGTGCCAGGCTCCCGTTGTAGTTAAAATGACAGGCGTCGGGATTTCGACACCTGTCATTAGACCCTTGCCGGGATTAGACAGTCGAGATGCTGACGGTCGCCATTTAGACTATCGGCATCCCGACTGCATACCCTCACAGGTTGTAAACCACATGTAGGGGGAGATGTGTCAAATCTTCTAAAGAGGACACGTGGAAAAGTTGCCCGTGATACTATGTGTCAATTTTGGAATATACTAGATACAGTATATGATAGCTTCAATCTGATTGGTTGCTATGGGCCACTACCCCACTTGTCCTCTTTAGTTTTGATACATCCAATGAGTTAACTTTAAAATCGATGACCACTGCTGATATTGTATAATAGCTCCCTGTGCCTCACGTATGGGGACATATCTCCCTAAAGTCTCGGAACCAGGACAAAAGTACATATAATCCTAGTAAAGTAGCATTTATCTTTTGCTAAACTACAAATTCCTTAATGCTTAGTCCACATTCCATATTGCAGGGGATCATGGGAGCTTCAGTTCATCAGCAATATTTGGCTGATGACCCCTATTGGATATAAATAAAATGTTCCACTTATCGCTAAATCATTATGTATAATGGCAGTGCCTGTACTGAAAAGGATGATAAAATTAATGTAAAACAAAGCTTTACATATGGCTCCACAGAACAGTAACTCTAGCCAAAAATCTAAATGAGGGGAATGTTCAAAACAGATTGCAAAATGGGCAACCTACCTGGGGCACAAAGCTATTTCCTGTTGCAAACATCTACATACCTCTGCTTATCTATTTCTATATAATTGCTAGATCTTAGGGACATTTACATCAATCCTGTAATATAATATATTAAACTTGCAATCAGCAGAAGTACAAAGAGAACTATATATATACAGTATATATATATATATATATATATTATATATATAGTCATAAAAAGTCAGCACTCACTTAGGTATAGCCATCACGCTGGGGTGATACACAAGTAGTTGACATGAAAATAGTCCAATCACAATCTTTATTCCATCATATTAAAATTATATACATATATATATATATATATATATATATATATATATATATATACACACACATACATATATATATATATATATATATTATAGGCAATCATTAGTAAAAGCTGATTGGAAGCCAAATTCCGATTTCCCAACAGACAACCTCCTTAATCATGTTATTAATGGTCACCATTAAATCACGATCTGTCGAGCATTTCCATCTTGTCACTTGAGGAAATAGTCCATATATTCCCCTACGGAGATCATCAGAGGAATGCTGGTGTAGAATAGTGGGTATGCACGGACCAGGTTATTACGGATGTCTGGGTGGTTTAAAAAAAAATTGGCCACATTTTTTGGTTAGCATTTTTTTTTTAATTAGTGGGGAGTGGTTAAAAAAAAATGATGATGTTGAAAATGCACAAGACCTCCCCTTGATGATTGCATTGGCCTGATTTTAAAAGTGATATCTCATTATAATGTTAAACTAAAGGAAACAGCAGAGTCTCAAAGAGCTCCCAAGAGAAATTGATTTTGTTTTCTAGCTGGCTGTATCTTCATTAAACACTAGAGTGCAGTTTCTGCAAAAAAAGAAAAAAAAAAACCTGGATGGATTGATAAAAGGGCTCAGCCCTGTGTACTGCCAGCAGCTCCAGCTCATCCATCCTGCTCTCTGAAAAAGATCTCTCAGGCTGTGTACGGGATAAGCAGCACACAGCACAGGCTTACGCCTGCATCCAGAGCCGCAGCAGCCAATTCTAGTTTCAAAGCATCAGGACAAATGAAATACTTGTTGGTGGCAATGAAAATTCAAATGGCTATTAAGCCTTTTTTACATTTTATTTGTACACGTTATTGCCTTTTTTAAGCAGTTGTTCTATGGAATGGATATAGGGACATAAAGGAAAGGAGTTATTGGAAACATTTTCACTCCCCTTTCCAGTCTGTTCTGTGCTTGATGAGTAAAATGAAGAATCCTTCGACAATGAGAAGAATAAGAATACGTAGAACCTATGTGCTATGCTGAGGGCGTCAGCATGATCTTGGCCTACCTAAGTCATCCTGCAGGCATAGAGCTAGACATGTTAGATGCTCCGGCATTACCTCTGTCTCATGTGGATAAGAGTTGCAGTTATGTCACTTCTTTGAAACAAAGTTTAAACATGGACGATTTCTTGCAGCATAAGATGAGTAGTTTATTGTAAAGATGAGTACACACTATACGATGTATCATACAATATATCGTTCTGTCACGCATCGGAACAACATCGTGTACTGTGGACGTTCTGATCCGTCATTTGCGGCGGTCTTTCATCGCTTCGTCCCATCTGTTGTGACGCATGGCAGATGAGACGATGCAATGAACAACATGGTGCAGTTACATGCAGCATGTAACGATGCATTGCGCTATCGCGCGGTGGATCACGCAGCATGTACGGTGCGTGCAGTGTATTGTTACATCGCATTGGGCCGCACCATCGTAAGGCTACATGTTATATTAACTACTGCTGGATGTAGAACAGTTGCAGGGATAAGCTGCAAACACATATACCTGGTAATGACTCAAATTGGGGTGACAGACAGGGCCAGATCAGCAATGGAGTGTATGGGACTACACTTCCAGGCCTGCACAGAAAAGTATATACTCACCATCAGGACAACGAGATCTTAAGTATTAAAATTATATTCCTATTCTCCTCACAGAATTAAGCAACTATTTTTTTGCCTACATAGTGGGAGATGTGTCAAATCATTGAGAGAGATTAATTGGAGATGTTGCCTATAGCAACCAGTTATCTTCTTACTGTCATATTATAGACTGTGCTAGATAAATGATAGCTAGATGCTGATTGGTTGGTATGGGTAACTTCTCCACTTTATATCTCACAAAGGTTTTGATATATGTTCCCCTTAGCATACCTCCCAACATTGACGAAGCTGGAAGAGGGACATAACCAATGCCGCCGAAAAGAGGCGGGGCATACAGTGGATGGGGCGTGGCTTAGCACAGGTGGGTGTGGTCTCATCACGCACCCCCGTTTTGTCACTCTGGGGGCATGCCCAGCAGTCCCGAAGATGCTGGGCTGCCCTCAGAGACTTATTAGGGGTCTATTTACTAAGCAGTGCTAATAGACAGAGTAAAAAGTGATAAGGTGCCAGCCAATTAGCTCCTAACTGCCATCTCACAGGTTGTGTTTGAAAAATGACAGTTGGGAGCTGATTGGCTGGCACCTTATCACTTTTCACTCAGTCACATAACACTGCTTAGTAATTAGACCCCATAGCCAGCACAGTAAAGAAGCCATGTGAATACAAATGACATCTACTCACCCGCTGCTCTGCTATGCAGTGTGCTCTCCACAACTTCCCCCCCACACCACAGGACACTGCAGCCCAGTGGGACAGCAGGATAGTCCCAGAAAAATGGGACTGTCCCGCCCAAAGCCGAACAGTTGGTATGTATGCCCTTAGGGAGAAATTGGGGCTGATAGTGTATAGAGAGTACACACCCACATGGCACTTGCCACACCCACACAGCATGAGTCACACCTCGTCCACTTCTCACAAAAGGTCCTTGACCATCTGCAGACCCAGGCCCATCTGGCACTTAATCCAGCCCTGCTGACAGCGGTACAGTATCACATCAGCATCCTGTGCACTCTGCATATTATAGATATGGTATATTTTATATTTTCTGTATTCATAATGCATTATTTGATCTTTAAACATATAAATATTGGCTTAAGTAGGTACAAACTTGCCATTCACGTATTTTATGTACATATAGGGTGGATTTGGGTCCATGGAGATACAGTATATAGTGGGCAGGTGGTTGCAAAGATTCGCCTAGTGGAGCTATAGACAGGCAGAGAATACATAATGCCGAATGACAGTCTAGAAGAAACTGCATATGAACTTTATAATGTGGACTATGCAGTATAGATGATAATACTATTATCCTTTATTTATAATATGAACTGTAGGGACTGTAGGGCCCCTTTCACACTGCCAATGTGTTTGCAAATGCATCAAAAAACACAAGCATTATCGAGCTTTCACATTTATTTAAATATCCCATTCATTTCAATGTATATAAATACCATTGAAATGAATTGTCCATTGAAATGAATTGGAAAGCATTGGTAAAGAATGATTGAAAAATTGAGAAGTGCACCTCTTCCTGCATTCCTAACCGACTCCCAGCGCCAGGCTGCATAGACTGGTTCCCACTGAAACAGGGAAATCACCAGCAATTTATGCCCGTGTCATTGTGTTATCCAACCACTGGCTGCTCAGCACAGGACTGAGGTGTCTGTAGGAAAGGGGGCTGTAGTTTATATTTGCAATCCAATGGGATTTTCATGTGTATTTGCAATTCACTGGGATCTTTACTTAAGAGTTGGGTATACAATCCCAGCACTGATAATGCCAGCGGTCAGAAACCCCGTAGCTTAATCCCAACATTGGACATTCTGACGCATGCATGTAAGTATTCTAACCCTTCCCCTAACCCTAAACCACCTTTCCCGCAGCCTAACCTTAACCCTCCGCTCCTGCAGCCTACCCCTAACCCCCCTCCATTGCCTAACCCTAACCATCCCCTCCCAAGGCCTAACCCTATCCCTCCGCCAAGTGCCTAACACTAACCCATAACCCTAAACCTATTCCATCGGGAGTGTAGCCAGCGGGATTCTGGCGCCGGAATTCTGTCCGCCAGCATTGCCTGCACCAGGATGGTGACTGCATCCCTTACTTATATATTTTATCTATTGAAATGACACCACATAAATCACTGCACTATGGTGCTCCCAGTTATATGTGTATAAGTAGTATAAAATATATGTACCTGCTTCTTATTAAATGAGAACACACATGTTTAAAATTACAGTATATTTGATTTGTTTTTTACTTTTTTCAATATAGGTCATATAAAATACATACAAGTATATCAAATGAAAGACAAACATATAAACAAAAAAATAAAAACACTGATAGTAAGAGAATAAAAATCGATATCTGTACCATCATCCTTCAAAAAGACATAGAGGTAGAGGGGTGCATATACCAAGCAGCATGTTAGTAGCACGTAAGCTGTTAGATATAGTAATTGTTTTTTAATTAATGTCCCAGCAGGCCTTTATGGTTACCGATAAAGTAATGAAACTGATAGTTACTGTATGTCAAACATCTGAAGTGTGGGGCAAGGGATAACCTGGGGGCGTTGGTTGGCTGGGACATGCTCAGATAGGCTCACCATCCTGTACTTCATTGGATGAACTGTACATATTCAGGTTCCCCAATGCCGTAACCCTGCATCAACTTACCGGACTGAGGGCCTGATTCTGACCCGGTCGCAAGCGCTGAGCGCTCCCAACCGGGTCGATGGTGGTCCACAGTGCATGCGCACGGCTAGCAACGGGCAATCCATCGCTCCAGGTCTTGCACAAAAGGGGGCGAGCTGACGATGTTGAGTGACAGCTCGTCCCGTTTGGTGGGTCGGCCGGGGGGGAGCTGCCCAAACTGAGGCATTCCCAAGGGAACGCTTGCTATTTGGGGGCGGCCCCACTGACATCACGAGTGATGTCAGTGGAGAGCTTCCAGCTCTGTTAGAGCTGAAAGCTCTCTGGGGCTTGTGATGAACGAGACCCTACCACAAGGGTCTCGTCGCAAGCCAGATGGTCGCGATGGTATTGACCATCGCGACCATCATCATGGCCACTCGCTATAGCTGTGGGTGGTCACCCACAGCTATGCGAGCGGCCAGGAGGTCGCTCCTAAAAAACCAGCGCCTGCCCTGATTCAGAGCGAGCGCTCGCTTTTTGCGAGCGCCTCTGAATCAGGCCCTGTGTTTCCACAACACCTGTGGCTTCCTCAATTCCAGCTTCTTCCAGGATGGCTCCAGGGACAATGGTCTCACTGCTTTCTTCATATAATTGTCTTCCTTCAGTGCCCCAGTAGTGGAGTCTTCCTTTTGGTGCTCCATGGGTCACCCACATCTCCAAACATGTATAAAGTGGACTGTATAATAATAAAAAAGTATGAGTAATTTAGGCTGTAACAGAACCAGTGAAGATGTATAAAATGTACTATAGGGAATAAGTATTGATGCGTAATATGGACAGTACAAGAGTCAATATGAATGTGCAAGGTGGCTGTAAAATAACCAGTGAAGGAGTATAATGTGTATTATATTCATTAGGCAGGGATGTAACTAGGTATTTGAAGGCCCCAAAGCAAAAGTTTAAAAAGGCCCCTATGTACTACCCAATGGTGAAAAATGGATATAACACATGTAACTTTGCCCCCTTCAGCTCTGGCCCCCATAGCAGCTGCACTCGTTGCACCTATGGTAGTTACACCCATGGCATTAGGCATAGATGTGTAATATGGATTGAACAATAGGTAGTATGGACATGGATTTTTTTCTGTACGAGAACCATTGAGGATGTAATACTTATATAATATGTGTTAGAAGAGATCCGCATAATGTAGATGTTTAGTGAGGACAGTATAATACCCAAATATAAATATGCAATGGGCGCCATAATGGAACCAGCGAAGAAGTATAATATGTGTAATATAGGTTATAATATAATAGAAGAGCTGTTAAGGAGCCAATATATATAGCCAGTATATATGCGTAATGTTGGCTATTAAGAAACCAGTAAAGATTTATAATAGGCATAATATGGGATTTAAAGTAGTCAATATAGTCCTGTAATGCGGACTGTAAAGGGACCGTTAAAGATGGGAATACCGGCAGCCGGCTTCCCGATTGTATACCTAATAATGCATACTCTACAATGCAAATCACCAATACAAATAATTTAAGCTGGGATTAGAGGCAGAAGAGATACAAACTACAAGAAATCCAACACGTCATTTCTCTTCTGTTGCAGAAGTGCATCAGAATTACAAACCTTTGATTAATGTGTCAGTAAAGGCGCCCATACACGGGGCGATTTATATCAGATCCGATCTCGCATACGATTCCCTTGAAAATTCTTCCCTTGACATTCTGTATGATTTGTATTTAGAAAAGGTACGAGTATACAAACGACCATACGATCCGATGTATTAAGATGTGTCACATCGTACTGCTCCTTTGAAATCTTTCTGCAAAACCATCTGATCTACGATGCCGATACACGACTGCGAGGACGCGCATCGCATCGTAATCGTGTCTGAATACACTACTTTTCACACGATTGGTTGTTACGATCAGTCGAAAACGGCCAAATTGTGTGAAAAATTGCCCTCTGTATGGGGGCCTGAACTCATGAATTGGATATAATCCAGCTAGTAGGTTATTAGAGGTTTACAGTATCAGCACTAGTGAAACTCACCTGCCATGGCATTTACCTCTTGTGTAATGCAAATAAAAAGACACATGTAAGTTTACAGGTACAATCCAATTGACATTGAGGCACAATTGTCACATGATTAAAATGCTGAAGTAAATGACCTAATCCTAATTGCTGATAACGGCCCTGTCCAAATTCAAAGTAATGAACCTAATGCTAAAGTCTCTGGTTGAAGTCTGCTTGCCAGGGAGCTTTCTCTAAAGAAAGAAGTAATTGTCACTGATCAGTAAATTAAGCAGCCCTTTGTAAGTGATCTGTAAAGATGGGGAATCTGACCTAATGTTCCATTGTATACAGCAAAAAGCGAGTGGTTTCACTTGTCATTACAGATCAGATAGACACAAGTATCACTTGTCAGCATTGTGGGGTTCACGGAGTACAGTGGTAATTGTCTGCTCACTGTCTTACCTCAATCAGTGTAAAGTGGAAGCGGGGAAAGTAGGTCTGTTAATATTTTACAAGAGCAATACTCTCTCCTATACATTCTTTTTGCGAAGTGGATTAAATGGTGCCCATCATCAATATCAATAATTAAGTAACAGCGGTTAACATGGCTTGGTGACACACTGCACAGTGCATTTGTTTAGCTGGGTATGCATTTTATACAATACTACTCCAGCAGGATTAGCTGCAAGTGATGCCTTTAAACATTATCATATACCCCAAAGGGCACGATAAACATAACGACTCTGTCCAATGTCTCTCCATGTACCATCACAATTACAATACATATTTGTAAATGCTGCTAGATGCCTTTATATATTAGCCCAACTAGTCCGTTTGGTTCACTGAACCTTTCATCATTGTTTAACTCTGAGGAATGGTAGGACTGACTTTAGAAACCCATTAGGTAACAGCCTATTGTTCTCCCTCCTTGTTGAATAATTTACAGAATGGTTAGTAACAAGAAAAGCAATTGCAACCATAGCAGATGAAGTTGGTATATTTAAATATATTTAGAATAGAGCTCTGGATCTTTTCTCATGATAACAGGCTATATAATCTGCATTTAGGCCATGATACTTAGTTTCTAAGAATTTTCTGCCAAGCACATAAATATGTAACAGAATGAGTGGTACAGTACTTGTACCAGGCCGGTGCTCCCTAGAGAGATTAGTGAACTACTAAACTAGTAGCTCACATTTTGGAAAAAGCTTCTTTTGATGCATTCAATGACATGTACATAAATGTTGGTGAACTATCAGATATACACAGCTGCCAACACCACATAGCATTGAAACATGTAATATAAAAGGTGGATTTTACTAAAACAGGTTAAAGATGCACTGCAGCCTGCTTGATACATTGTACTGACCATCTTCTTCCCCTAGCCGGATCTCTGCTGTCTGCTACATGCAGCCATTTTTCTGGAGCCTCGTAAGTACTTAAAAGAAACTGTCTGAGGCACCAGGGTTACCACTAGAAAAGTAAGGCCCCTGGTAGTAAGGGGGCGTGACCATGTGCATGAGGGCCATGACTTTGCCACATTGTGAAATTTGGGCTTCTTCTGTTCATGACTGCATAATGTTGAGGGTATGGAGGCACTGCTATGGTAGGCCCAGGGCCCATAGGCAGGCTCAGTGCTCTGTACCCCCTCTTAGTGCCCCTGGTGGCCAATAGCGAAGTTAATTTATATACAGTCACGTAAGGTTGTCAATTTAGAAGGGTAATGGTAAAATCTGAATTTGGCCTAAAAGGGGCACCGTCCCTCCTAAGCCACATAGTTGTAGGAAGCTAGGATAGCATTCAGTAAATTATTTGGTTGAAGTGAAGTATTTTTGCAAATGCAACCCAACATAGACCTAAGACCTGTCTTTCTGCTCATTTGTATCAAGCATCTATTTACTTAGTAAAAGTTATTTATACAGTATAAAGCACACGTTACGCAGCACTTTACATACAGTAGAACATTCATTCACTTCAGTCCCTGTGGAGCCTGCAATGTACATTATATTCCCTATAACACACAAACACATAGGCACTACGGTTATATTTAAGTTTTTTGTCAGAATCCAGTTAACCTACCAGTATGTTTTTGGAGTGTTAGAGGAAACCAGAGGACATGGAAGAAACCCACCCCATCATAGGGAGAACATACAAACTCCACACTTGCCGTGCCTTGGTCAAGATGACCTCAGGGCTGTGAGGCAGTAATGCTGACCACTTTGCCTACTGTCCTGCACACAATGTAATGCAATAAACACATTTGTTTGTGCCTGTAGACAGCAATGAATGTCCAGTAAAAATAACCTTCAGCTTATGTAATTGTCTGCATGCTTGGTTAGCATGGTTCCATGTGATTTACATCTGGTCTAAATCCAGACTGCCCATAATGTATGTTAGGGCGGGGGAGAACCACAGGTCATGCACAGTATATGTCACCAGTTTCATGATGCAAGTGACATAACCCTCTTCTCTATGTAGCCGCTATATCTAAAGCAGAGTCTCCCAGCCACTGCTGATGGCTGCAGATGTTAAGGGCATGTGTGTGGTAACATCCGGAGAGATATTTTCATCTTGCAAGTAATAACCAGCTGCCTGCTCTATCCCTTGTTACTGTGTATACTACTTAGAAGCATTGCAGGGAAATAGATTTTGACAGGTCTGGAATGCTGCCAGTAACTTTAGTAATCCTTTTGTACATAGGATGAGCATATAAAAAGATGTAATATAGCAGCTAACGTAGGCACTGACGCCGGCCTCCTGCGTCCGATATCCATAATCGCTTCTTTGCTCAGTGATGTAAAATTAAGACAACAGTTTATGGGCTACAAACATTTTTTTGCTGAATATATGCAAGCGTCACGTGGTGCCTTACTGAATGCAAGTTTTCCTACTGAATTTTTCATCAGCCATCCCCTCTGTACTGTGAGCATGCATTAAGTACAGCAGAATAAACATTGTTACTATACTTTAGTGGCTGAGGGAACAACAACAAAAAAATAAATGCTTTAATAAAAATCCACATCCAAATGTCTTTATCAATAATTCCAGATGTTGCTTCTTAATATCCTCTATAAAAATCAGTTTGCGGTAACAGGGGTTTAACTGGCTCTCTTTCTTTTCCGAGTCACTGGAAGCAGGTGCATTAGTATCAGTGAGCTGCATGCAGTGATCTATAGATCCTGGGGTTAGGCTGGGTATTTCATTTCATAGGCAGATGACTACTACAGTACAGTATGTCGATATACATTTGGCAGACAATAAAAGTATTTATTGGAGGGTAAGAGCCACAGGGCTTAATAGTGAAGCAGCCGACATCCAGAAATGAGGTCGCAGAGGGGGGAAATTTATAAGTCGAGTTTGGTGCGTTGACTTTTCAGAGGTTTGCACAGCAGACTTAAAATTGCCAAACCGCCAGCGGTTTGTGGTATCCAGCAATGGCTTAGCGGAATCCTGAGACATCTGGCATTACTTGGGGCAAGCTAGTCCCCTCCCCTCACAATTGTCCCAATGCTGTATAAAAAAAAAATATATATATATATAATATATATATATATATATATATATATATATATATATACATATGATCTGCTTGCTTCAGGTCCTTCCACAACATTTCAATAGGATTAAGCAGAAATTCTGAAGGGTTCACCACGGTGTATATATATATATATATATATATACAGCGTATAAAGAAAGTGGTGCAGCACTCCAGGCGTCTTAGAAATGAAGAACTCTTATGCAGCATATGTGAAAAAGGCAACGTTTCAATGCCGTTTATTGTGGCATTTTCGTCAGGCTAAAGACAAACAATTACATCTTACCTTAAATAACCCCGTGAAGTGAACGCCGGAAACGGGACCACACGCCCGTTCAATCGGCGCACAAAGGATGACGTCATCAACAGATGCGTCATCAAAGTGCTACCATCACCATAGATACAAAAAAACAAAAATAAACCAACACAACAAAAAATATGGGTAATAGGAACAAAGCGCATGTATATAGATAGAATAGATGATCATGTCAGGGACATAAAGCCATGGAACAATATTATATATGGCCAATAATTATAAAGTAAACAACAATATAAAAAGCGATTGCAATATAAAGATCAATTAGATTAATAATAACTAACACAAAGATAATAGGTGCAAAAAATTATAGAAAATTACTGAGTCCTAATTGCTCATTAAGTCCCTAGGGAACAAGAGTACCCAGGCGAAAGATCCAGAGAGTTTCTAGTTGAAGCAGCTTAAGTGACCTATTACCGCCGCGGACAGATAATGGAACCTGGTCAATCATCCTATATTTCAAAGTGGTAAGGGGGTGATGAGCCTGGCAGAAATGACGTGCAACAGGCTGGTCGCTATTGCCACTGAGGAGAGATGCTCTGATGGATGACCTGTGAGCTGCCATACGTTCTTTGAACATACGTTCTGTTTTCCCAATATATGACAGCCCACAGGGACAAAGCAGTTGATAGATAACAAATTTAGAACAACAAGTCAATCGCTGGCGTATAAATAATGTACGTCCCGAATGGGGATGTTGAAAAGTGTCACCCGGAATCATGTATTGACAGGTGGTACAAGTGCATTTAATGCATCCTTTCTTTGACGTTAGAAAAGTTGTTTTGTTAATAGGTATGCGTGTAATATCAGATTTAACTAATATATCACGAAGATTCCTACCTCTAGTATAGCAGGGCATCAAAGTTGAATCACTTAATCCCAAATCAGGATCGGTTTTTATAATCGGCCATAGGTTCTTGGATATACTATTAATTCCTGAACTAGCAGGATTAAATTGACATACCCAAGGGATCCTGGATGCATTGCCTGTCTTACGATTATATTGCAATAAAGTATTGCGATCTAATTGTAATACTTTTTGTTTAGTTTGTTCCAAAAAACCCATATTTTTTGTTGTGTTGGTTTATTTTTGTTTTTTTGTATCTATGGTGATGGTAGCACTTTGATGCCGCATCTGTTGATGACGTCATCCTTTGTGCGCCGATTGAACGGGCGTGTGGTCCCGTTTCCGGCGTTCACTTCACGGGGTTATTTAAGGTAAGATGTAATTATTTGTCTTTAGCCTGACGAAAATGCCACAATAAACGGCATTGAAACGTTGCCTTTTTCACATATGCTGCATAAGAGTTCTTCATTTCTAAGACGCCTGGAGTGCTGCACCACTTTCTTTATACGCTGTGTATCTTACCTTGTGCGGGCACCCGACGCTGCTGTATGTCATAAGGGAGAGCCGGACCTTCCGCTGTATATTTATGTGAGTTACATATATAGCATTCATATGCTAACTCTGTCAAGGCTCCCTGCTATATATTATTTGGATTCTCAACGAAGTGGACTTATATCGTCACCTATCTATGCAGGAGGGTTTATACTGAATCCCCTGCTCATTAAATATATGCATTGAATTTTATTTTAATATACATTTTTTTGGGACTATGTGCAATAATTGAGTTTTTAATCATACGTTGATCATATGATTGGGACTGTTTGAATTTTTCTTTTTCTTGTTGATATATATCTATTTGGCATTTTTTGGATATAATATCGATCAATTTTGATACCATCTATTGACATCATTCAATTTATTTGCTTTTTCTCTTGATCTACTACATATATTTATATAATTAAGACATGACAGATGAAACTGGTTTGAATGAGGCTAGTGGTTATTCATTTATGACGTATACCATAGGAGATGTACACAGTTACTCTGAAGCTGAAGCTGATGATATCCTTTATAAAGAGATTCTGGCTGAACAAGTTGAATCAACACCGGTAGATGATCTATATAGGACATTGTTAAAACTTAAACGTAAGGAAATTGACTACTATTACCACTGTATATCCCTCAGTGATTACCATCGCGCTAAGAAGATTCCTCGAGGGCTTCGAGTAAGAAACTCACCCACGATAGGGCGCAATGATCCCACCTTTTGTAAAAAATGGGTGGGAATCCTTAACAAATGTTCCATGGATCTCATGTTATTAATTATTGAACAATCTACCAAAGAAATGAACTGTCTTAAAACAAAAATTGCTGATTTTGAATCTATACATAAATCCATCATTGAGGCTGATACAACTCAGAATTGGTACGAAAAATTGAATGGGCAAATAAATATTTATAAGCGTGACCTAATCAAATTTAAATCTGATAAAAGAACAAAGGTAGATTTAGATTACGAGAACCATAATGTCTATCGGTGGACCGATAGACCAGGTAACTTTGGTGTCAAAAAACCATTTTTTCGTCGTAAACATCGTATAGAGAGAGATCCTGATTCATCAAACAGCTATACATCTACAGCGAGTGAATCGGATAGTATGCATATTAATCCTGTTGATAATCGCCCTTTAGGGGTTACTACCAGGACAGGTGGTGCAGGGGGAGGCGGAGGCGCCCGTACACTAGACGGGGGCGGCAATGGCAGAGGCAGAAATCGAGTGGGCAGACCGCCCAGGGGTCGGAGACCTTAATAGTCAATTTATCGGACTACAAATTAAACACCTATGAGGAACAGTTACTAACTAAAGGACTGTCATTTGTACCCACCTATCGGCAAAATCCTTTACAGTGGGAAATTGAAAAATTCCGATTACATCGACAGTTGAAGTTAAAGGAATATTTTTTCAAAAATCCTCCGATGCCATCAGCTTTACATGAGGTGCCCGCACAAGTCTCTAAACTCCTCCCTAAATCTACCTTTGAGCCACAGTCACATAATGCCTCTATCCGTACTTTCATGAGATTACTTGAAAATCAGACTAATATCTATGCCTCACAACAACCAACATTAAGGAGTAATTTGTCTATTCACGAGAGAAAAGCATTACAGTCTTTAGCGTCCAATAAAGACTTGATTTTTAGACCCGCGGATAAAGGGGGTGCCCTGGTTATCCTTAATTTCCAAGACTACAAGGATGAGATTGATCGCCAGCTGTTGGATCTTGATACTTACAGTCAATTACCGCGGGATCTGACTTTTTCTTCTAAAAAAGAACTGTTTGATCTCTTGGATGGTGCAGTACAAGGCGGTTTGATATCAAGTAAAATTAGAGATGCCCTGATTCCGATAGGTCCTGTCGTACCATTGTTGTACATAATTCCTAAAATACACAAGTCTCTTGTGAAACCTCCGGGCCGCCCGATTATATCGGCAAAAAATTCTTTATTTCAACCTGTGGCTCTCTTTTTGGATTCTATCTTACAGCCTTGTATTCAGTCACACCCCAGATTTCTACTTGATACCACGAGTTTATTGATCAAACTTAATAATTTGCCTACATTTAGTGATGATATTCTGATGTGTTGTATTGATGTTCAAAGTCTTTACACGGTGATCCCTCATGATATGGGCGTGGCGGCTGCCGGCAAATATCTTGCGGGTCATCCAGATTACCATGGTCCAGATTTGAAACTTGTTCTAGAATTACTGCGGATGGTATTAACAAAAAACTTTTTCTATTATGATGGTCGTTTTTTCCTCCAGGGCAGGGGATGTGCCATGGGTTCTAGTGTGGCCCCCGCCTACTCTAATATATTCATGTTCGAAGTAGAACAGGATATTTTCTTTACAGATGCCCATATTGCAGCTAATATCGCCCTTTACTATCGTTATATCGACGATATCTTATTGTTCTGGAGAGGTTCTAAAGATAACCTTATTGGGATCATCGATCAACATAATATTAAATCTCATCCTATCAAATTAACGTATACCATGAGTAATGTTTCAATTAACTTTCTGGATGTTGAAATTTCACTAACTGAGGGTAGAATTAACACAGCATTGTACTCTAAACCCACTGACAGGAACAACTTATTGCAATATAGTAGCTTTCATCCTAAACCATTAAAACGTGGCCTTCCCTATTCCCAACTACTAAGGATTAAGAGAATTACATCTGATCCTATTGTAGCAGAAAGACAAATGGATACCATGATAGAAAAATTTAAGCAAAGAGGATATCATTCTAGTTTTTTGGAACAAACTAAACAAAAAGTATTACAATTAGATCGCAATACTTTATTGCAATATAATCGTAAGACAGGCAATGCATCCAGGATCCCTTGGGTATGTCAATTTAATCCTGCTAGTTCAGGAATTAATAGTATATCCAAGAACCTATGGCCGATTATAAAAACCGATCCTGATTTGGGATTAAGTGATTCAACTTTGATGCCCTGCTATACTAGAGGTAGGAATCTTCGTGATATATTAGTTAAATCTGATATTACACGCATACCTATTAACAAAACAACTTTTCTAACGTCAAAGAAAGGATGCATTAAATGCACTTGTACCACCTGTCAATACATGATTCCGGGTGACACTTTTCAACATCCCCATTCGGGATGTACATTATTTATACGCCAGCGATTGACTTGTTGTTCTAAATTTGTTATCTATCAACTGCTTTGTCCCTGTGGGCTGTCATATATTGGGAAAACAGAACGTATGTTCAAAGAACGTATGGCAGCTCACAGGTCATCCATCAGAGCATCTCTCCTCAGTGGCAATAGCGACCAGCCTGTTGCACGTCATTTCTGCCAGGCTCATCACCCCCTTACCACTTTGAAATATAGGATGATTGACCAGGTTCCATTATCTGTCCGCGGCGGTAATAGGTCACTTAAGCTGCTTCAACTAGAAACTCGCTGGATCTTTCGCCTGGGTACTCTTGTTCCCAAGGGACTTAATGAGCAATTAGGACTCAGTAATTTTCTATAATTTTTTGCACCTATTATCTTTGTGTTAGTTATTATTAATCTAATTGATCTTTATATTGCAATCGCTTTTTATATTGTTGTTTACTTTATAATTATTGGCCATATATAATATTGTTCCATGGCTTTATGTCCCTGACATGATCATCTATTCTATCTATATACATGCGCTTTGTTCCTATTACCCATATTTTTTGTTGTGTTGGTTTATTTTTGTTTTTTTGTATCTATGGTGATGGTAGCACTTTGATGACGCATCTGTTGATGACGTCATCCTTTGTGCGCCGATTGAACGGGCGTGTGGTCCCGTTTCCGGCGTTCACTTCACGGGGTTATTTAAGGTAAGATGTAATTGTTTGTCTTTAGCCTGACGAAAATGCCACAATAAACGGCATTGAAACGTTGCCTTTTTCACATATGCTGCATAAGAGTTCTTCATTTCTAAGACGCCTGGAGTGCTGCACCACTTTCTTTATACGCTGTGTATCTTACCTTGTGCGGGCACCCGACGCTGCTGTATGTCATAAGGGAGAGCCGGACCTTCCGCTGTATATATATATATATATATATATATATATATAGTGATTTAGCCTCAAAAACACAACATTGACGTTGATCGATTTTTATCGATTTTTAATCTATTAAATTCGACCTTTAGTAAATATACTCCTAAGAGCATCAAGCATTTGGTTCTGTCCATTATTGTCATGATAAGGATCATGTGCAGCCTGCCCAGCATAGGATTGGCTGGATTCTATTCAGGGCGGGCAATTCAATTAAGAGCAAGTTGAATAGTGCCGGGTGGTTGGTCCCAGAGCTATTCAATTCACCTCGCAGTTTAGTCCGACTAGTCTGACTTAAATCAGAGAATGCCGGTTCTCGCGACTAAAGCAGGGTGTTTAGTCACGAGAACCGGCATTATCCGATTAAAGTGCCGGCTTCGAGGCTGTTAGTGATGCGTTCAGCCAGAAAACAGCCCCGCGGCCGGCCCTTTAGTCGAGAAAAAAATAATTTAGTCGACCTAACAGCGTGCTGATTTGAATAGCTCCGGGAGATCCTTCCGGGCGCTATCAACAGGGCGCTCAATTGAATCAGCCTCAATATAAACTGAAGTGTAAAGACAGATTCAGTACGTCCTTTACTTCCTGCAAAAGGCAACAGACAAATTTATGTCAATTATCTGAAAATTAAAGTAATAATTTATCGATACATATGAAAATGATTAATTATTCACCTTTCTAAGTTAGTTTTTCTTTTTTTATTATGTGTGTAAATGTTGTCATATTTGAATATTTGCCAATAAATGTATAATACTTTTAATATGTTAAGGCTAATGCAGGGACAGCGCATGATGAAAAATATAGGGCCATAGAATGGACTTTGTAATAATTCACCAGAAAAAAACCACACAAAAGATTACAAAGAATTAAAATGCTGCATATTCTCGGTTTTAATACAGGTTTCAATGGAAAAACAGCAGAAAAGGAAATCCAACAACTGGCAGGAAATTCTAGATCAGAATTTCATAATGTCCTGTCAGTTACCCTTCTACAGTCTGACTCAGATATAAGACTTTTTAATATCCGCCTGGCAGAAACTCCAACATGAAAGTTAAATGTGTAATTTAGGATGATACAAAAGTCGGAAAATAATGTATTGCTGGGGAAAAAAAAACATTTGTGGCAAAAAAATGACTTCATTCTATTGAATGTTAGACCTGCTCTCTCACTGCACCTTAGAAAGTCACATCGCAAGTGAGTCAATTGAAGAAAAGAAAGCATTCTCTAGACAAGTAACACTGCCACTACATACTTACTGTGCAATGGAGTAGATTGACATACAGACAGATAGACAGATAGACAGATAGATATGAGGTGAATAGATAGATAATGTTAGATGATAGATAGATAGATAGATAGATAGATAGATAGATAGATAGATAGATAGATAGATAGGTAGATAGATATGAGGTGGATAGATAGATAGATAAATAGATAGATAGATAGATATGAGGTAGATAGATAGATAGATAGATATGAGGTGAATAGATAGATAGTGTTAGATAGATAGATTAGATAGATAGATAGATAGATAGATAGATATGAGGTAGATAGATAGATATGAGGTAGGTGGATAGATAGATAGATAGATAGATATGAGGTGGATAGATAGATAGATATGAGGTGGATAGATAGATAGATAGATAAATAGATATGAGGTGAATAGATAGAGAGATAGATAGATATGAGGTGGATAGACAGATAGATAGATAGATAGATAGATAGATAGATATGAGGTGGATAGATAGATAGATATATAGATATAGATAGATAGATATGAGGTGGATAGATAGATAGATAGATAGATAGATAGATATAGAGAGATATGAGGTGGATAGATAGATAGATAGATAGATAGATAGATAGATAGATAGATAGATATGAGCTGGATAGATAGATAGATAGATATGAGGTGAATAGATAGATAGTGTTAGATGATAGATAGATAGATAGATAGATATGAGGTGGATAGATAGATAGATAGATAGATAAATAGATATGAGGTGGATAGATAGATAGATAGATATAGATAGAAATGATGTGGATAGATAGATAGATAGATAGATATGAGGTAGATAGATAGATAGATAGATAGATAGATAGATAGATAGATAGATATGAGGTGAATAGATAGATAGTGTTAGATGATAGATAGATAGATAGATAGATAGATAGATAGATAGATAGATAGATAGATAGATAGATAGATAGATATGAGGTGGATAGATAGATAGATAGATATGAGATGGATAGATAGATATATAAATAGATATGAGGTAGATATATAAATAGATAGATGGATAGATAGATATGAGGAGGATAGATAGATAGATAGATAGATAGATATGAGGTGAATAGATTAATAGTGTTAGATAGATAGATAGATAGATAGATAGATAGATAGATAGATAGATAGATAGATAGATAGATAGATATGAGGTGGATAGATAGATAGATAGATAGATAGATAGATAGATATGAGGTGGATGGATAGATAGATAGATAGATATGAGGTGAATAGATAGATAGTGTTAGATGATAGATTGATAGATAGATAGATAGATAGATAGATAGATAGATAGATAGATAGATAGATAGATAGATATGAGGTGGGTGGATAGATAGATAGATAGCAAGATAGATATGAGATGGATAGATAGATATATAAAATAAATAGATATGAGGTAGATATATAAATAGATAGATGGATAGATAGATATGAGGAGGATAGATAGAGAGCTAGATAGATAGATAGATAGATAGATATGAGGTGAATAGATAGATAGTGTTAGATGATAGATAGATAGATAGATAGATAGATAGATAGATAGATATGAGGTGGATAGATAGATATGAGATGGATAGATAGATATATAAATAGATATGAGGTAGATATATAAATAGATAGATGGATAGATAGATATAAGGAGGATAGATAGATAGATAGATAGATAGATAGATAGATATGAGGTGAATAGATTAATAGTGTTAGTTAGATAGATAGATAGATAGATAGATAGATAGATAGATAGATAGATAGATATGAGGTGGATAGATAGATAGATAGATAGATATGAGGTGGATGGATAGATAGATAGATAGATATGAGGTGAATAGATAGATAGTGTTAGATGATAGATAGATAGATAGATAGATAGATAGATAGATAGATAGATAGATAGATAGATAGATAGATATATAGATAGATAGATAGATAGATAGATAGATAGATAGATATGAGATGGATAGATAGATATATAAATAGATATGAGGTAGATATATAAATAGATAGATAGATGGATAGATAGATATGAGGAGGATAGATAGATAGATAGATAGATATGAGGTGAATAGATAGATAGTGTTAGATGATAGATAGATAGATAGATAGATAGATAGATAGATAGATAGATAGATAGATAGATAGACAGCTCTCAATAACTACACTAGGGTTCTGTGGTGTATAATGAAGTAAGGAATAGAATCTACAACAAAGTTACTGTACAGAGAGTGGAGGATAGGTGTAGGACACAAGGAGAGAGAAGAGAGCAGGGCTATGGGATGCAGAGGTAGGAGAGATACAGTAGAAGAAGTAATAGTTAGGAGGAGGGGTGGTAGGCTTGAATGAAGAGCTGAGTTTTAATGCCACGCTTATAGACTTGGAGGCTGGCTATAGGGGTTATTGAGCATGAGGGCATTCTACAGGCAGTAGCACATGAAAAATCCAGAAGGCGTAAGTGGCTAGTGGTGATCAGTGAGGAAATGAGCATGCAGCCATTGAGAAAATGGAGTGAGCAGGAGGCAGTGTGTGTGGAAATGAGGTTGGAGATGTAGGTGGAAGGGATAGGTTGAGAGCTTTGTATGGGACTGAGAGGAGTTTGAACTTGACAGGGACCAACGGAGCGACTGGCAAAAAGGAACAGCATAGGTAGAGCTGCATTGTGATTAGATTTAAGAAGAGACGGTCACAGAAATCGAGATGAATGATAATAAGGGTGTGAATGAGACTTTAAGCAATTTCCAGGGTAAGAAAGGGTCTGATCATAGGGATATTATGAATGTGAAAGCAATGGGATCGGAAGAGGCTCTTCTACACTCTACTGGAATCCACTGTGGGTAACCAATGTAGTTAATAATCTAGTGTATTACATTAAGGAAAGGGAATTATAAGCTTTCTGTTTGGGAACTTTTACTATCTAACTCCCACCTAACACTCACAGTCCACTTTTGCTAAATTTAGTATTTTAGCCAATTTTAAAATCAGTACAACCAAATCTGAGGCCACAACAGTCACTCGTCCTGAGGACTTAAATCGGTGGTTAAGGAAGCAATTAGGGTACAAGTGGCAACCTAGATACTGTATATTTGGAAGAACCTATTCCTCATGATTTGACTAAGGCTTTGGTTTTAAATCATACATAATTAATATAGTGCTGTTCATGAGTTCCCCCATCACTCCTTATTTGGACCACAATGTCTTCTGTAATGGGCTTGGAATGGGGAGCTGAGAGTTTCATATTTAGGATATAAAATGTAAGGATTTTCATGGTCACTACAGCCTATTCAATCTTGTTTTTTTTTTCAATAAGGACAAATCTGTAACTTTCTTCAGTCACAACCTCATGAACTACACTGTCTACTGGCTTTTCAGCAAGTTATAGCCTCACTTCTCCTTTACACATGATAGTACAAATAAATAATCTACTGCAGTCCCACATTCTGTAAACTAGTATGGGAAACAGACATTGTACTCTAAATTTCTCCAGAACAACGAGCCATCATACAGTATGCTGCTTCATTTATGTAACCACAAAGAGTTCACTCTGAGGAAACCAAAAATAAACTCACTGGCCCGATGCTACAAATTCCCAACATATCTACAACACTGGTTCTTCCCCCCTCTGATGTGAGTCAAGCAACAAGCCAAATGTAGGTGCCATCGGGCAACAATGGTGCCGCACCAGTGCCCTGCACTCTGGGCAATGGCACTGCTCACACACCCCTAGTTATGGCCCTGGGTGTAAGTGCCAATGCAGCTGCAGCCAACGGAGCTGCAGTCTGAACGCATCAAAATGTATGGAGACTCGCATAAGGTAGTAAATTTGCCTGTGTGCCCACTTTGCTTCCGACTCAAATTCAGGTACAATCAGAGACGGAACTCATGGAGGCAGTGGAGTCACTGGCCTCTGGACGCCTGCTGTCAGGCCACCAGGGTTGGGGGCACTACCATCTATGATGCCTCTGTATTCTTTTAAATTTGTTCCTGTTTTTAATAAAATTTGTAACAAGAGAATTGAGGGAAAAATTTAGATTTCACTTCTGGGTATAAATTCACTAAAGGTTGATTTTAATCAATTAAAAATCTATCCAAATCAATCAACATCGATATTATGTTTCAGGGGCTAAATCACATATATAAATTAATCCACAACCGCAGCCAGTGACGCAGGCGGTGGATATAGATGGATCTATTTGTAGGGTCCAGGGAGCTGCTGTTTCTTCTATAGGCACCAAATGCCAGCGGTGCCTGAAGATATGCAACGCGGCAGTCAGTGGAACGTGGCATGTAGAGGAGCAGGCAGGCGCACCCAGAAGACCCAGGAGAAGGTAAGTGGAGTCTGAGGGCTGCAAGGGCAGGAGCTGGGGAGACACTGCAAGGCTGGACTGGGGAGACAGAGGGGCTGGCAGGAGAAACAGTGGGGCCTGGCAGGAGAGACAGCGGGGGGGCTGACTGGAGAGACAGCGGGGGGGCTGGCTGGAGAGATAGTGGTGGCTGGCAGGAAAGACAGTGGGGGCTGACTGGAGAGACAGAGGGGGACTGGCTGAAGAGACAAGGGACTTGCTGGAGAGACAGAGGAAGGCTGACTGGAGAGACAGAAGGGGACTGACTGGCATTAGAGAGACACTGGGGGACTGGAGCAAGCCAGAGCCACTGGGGCGGGGGGGCACTACCATCTATATTTCCTCTGGGCAACTGACATGAACTTATGCCCTTGGGCACAATATTTCTTATCATTTACTGTATTGTTTTAAATTTGTTCCTGTTTTTAATAAAATACGTAATAAGCACAGAATTGAGGGAAAAAATTATATTTCACTTCTGGGGATAAATTCACTAAAGGTTGAATTAATCAATTAAAATTCGATCAACATCGATGTTGTGTTTAAGAGGCTAAATCACACTACTAACACTTAAAAATGAATATAAAAAAAATGTCTGTTAGTAAATGTGTGGTTTAACCCCTGAAACACATCGATGTTGATCGATTTAGATAGATGTTTAATCTATTAAAATCAACCTTAAGTAAATTGACCCCCTGGTGTTTATTTATTCTTTACAATAACCCCCATTGCTACTCACCCATACCAAAACTTAAATGAGAGTCATGCTGTGATGTTGGTTTACATACTGTGATCCGACTAAGATATATGCCGCCATATGTGCTTTGTTCCCAGTTTGAGGGAATACTTTGCTCTTACATTACCTGGCTAACTCTTGCTATTCCACAACTAACATCCTAACTCTCAAGCAACCCCTTGCTGTGCCATATAATAGCATCCCAGGGTAAAACATCAGTCAGCCACTTTGAGAGCTCTTTATGCTAGAATTGCGCTGTGAAACTGCTGCTACTCTACTTATATAAATTAGCTAAGAAACAATGCATTTCATTCAAAGCATCTTAACTTCTTTTAAACCATGAAAACATTTACATTTATTTATATATTTGTATCTTACCATAATTTAACCTTAGAAAACATTTGTATTTACATTAAGCTGTTTTAGTTTTGTGTTGCTTAACCGTTGTGTGCGCCTACTATAGGTCTATTGTTCCTGCTTTTTGGGATCTTATGGGAGGAATTAGTTACATTGCAATATTCATACTTCCACATTTACTTTATTGTGATTCAATTTGGTTTTGTTTGGTTAAAACAAAAACTAGTCTAGATCTGATATTTGGGGTTCAAGTTATATTGAGCAATTTTGCTTATTTTGGTTTTAAACTATGGTATGTGCTGCAGTTAAAGCTGAGTACACAATATTAGATCTATAGCCCAATATATTGTTCCGACGCGGATCGGAACAATATATTGTATGGGGTGTGGATTGCAAGATCTGCAGTAATTAGATACAGTCAAAAGATCAACACCAACTGGTAGACAGGCAATAGGTTGACAGGTACAAAAGGTCGACATGGTCATGGACATTTTTTTTTCTAACTCTAATCTTCACCCTAACCCTCCCCTTGGTGCCTAACCCTATCCATCCCACCTGGTGCCTAGCCCTAACAATCCAGGTACGTGCCTAACCCTCTAATGCCTAACCATAACCCTCTGGTAAGTGCCAAACTCTAACTGTCACTCCAAGTGCCTAAACCTAACCCTCCCCTTGGTGCCTAACCCTAACTCTCCCCCCTAATGCCTAGCCAAAAAAATCGAGGTAAGTACCTAACTCTAACCGTCCCTCCTAGAGCCTAACCCTAACCCTCCGGTAAGTGCCTAACCCTAATCATCCCTCCTAGTGCCTAACTCTAAAAAAAACCTTTTGTGTCTGTTGATCTTCATCCATGTCGACTTTTTGTGTGTCAGCCTTTTGAACATGTTGACCTTTTGTACCTCTAGACCTATTGCCTGTCTACCAGTTGGTGTCTACCTAGACACTGTCAACCTTTTTATTGTAGATCTATTGATTAGAACCCACTGTATACAGTACATCCTATAGTGTGTATACCCACTTCATAATTCCCAGCCGTTGTTCATCACATTGTCTCCTCTGCTGTGCTGCACATCAGATGGGGCGATGCAATAAACGATGTGGTGCACATCGTGTAGTGTGTACGCACAATGGCAACACCACACAATATACTGGACAATCGTACCTCTGAAGTTTGGCACTGTTCTACATGATGACTGCATAGCATGTACAGGAGCAACAACTACTTGGTAACAACCCCCTGACACAATATTATTTACCATCGTTCGGAAGATTGCACAGTGTGTACACTCTATATTTTGTGTTCTGGGATTTAGTGAAATTAGGACAGCAGACGTATCATTTCTTGCATTGTATAGTGTGTACCCAGCATAAAGCTAAGTTGCAGCATTGTACTGATCTGCCTGGTTATTCTCTTGTTATACTATAACATTCTACTGATTTACCATGATATTATCTTGCTATAGTGCAGTGTTTTATTGTTCTTCCAGGTTATCCTCTTGTTATATTGTAACAGTCTACTGATTTACCATGATATTCTATTGTTATATTGTAGCATTTTACTGATCTGGACAATTTTTTTCTTGTTATAGTGTAACATTTTACTTATCTACAAGTAAATTGTTATTCTTTTGTTATATCTGTTTGTCTTCTACAGTATCTTGCCATATGGGGACATTCTAATTAAACTATTTATATGCATACTCTGCAAATTCTACATACAGCATATATAGCCGGTATCATAGCTACATCTTGATCTTGAAAAGCCCACAAATCACACTACAAAATGAACAAGTACAAGTGGTTATGCAGTGCTATATATGGCAATCCAACTACTTTTCATCATAATCTAAGCAGTGTATCTAGCCTGAATGGGGGATTCCAGGCTCCCTTTGTTGAGAACACAGAGATAATAATACTTTAAATAAGAAATAATAAAAATAAAAACCTCATAATGCTGCCATACTGTGACTAAAGTTCTGCCCTAATGCACAAACATCCCCCCACCCTCCCAATTCTTTGTCATACCTGACCATAGTGCTGTCGTCTTAGGGGTAGATTCAAGTCTACGCGATGTGCTGTTGTGATGTTCAGTTGCGCACATCACGGCAAAATCGCTAATTTTCCTGCGATCTTTGCCGCCATCGCTTAGGATTGAATCACTTAATCTTGTCATCAGAACTGATTGCACTATAAGAGTCACATGCAATAACAAACTTAATATCCTTAATATTATTATTATCCTGTGAGGTTATTAAATTGTCTATTTTTATATGCTTATACTAATTATGGTCCAAAAAATTAAAACCCGATAACCAATAAATTAAAGGCATTAATCTCATTGACTTCCATGTTGTTTCCTTACTAATTATGAAGGTAGAATCTTACATCTGCTTCCAGCATATTAGTACAAATCTGTGAAGTCCTCAGAGACATTTCCAATCTTTGGAGCTCATTCAGACCTGATCGCTAAGCAGCGGCCGCTCACTTTTGCCGATAATCGCACTTCTGCGCATGCGTATGGTTCACTATGCGCGTGCGCAAGCCAGTCTTAGCGATTGGGAATCAAGCGCTCATTGCACACAGACTGGCCGCTACTTTGAGTGACAGATAGCGCCGTTTGTGGGTGGTAACAGGGGAAGGTGCTTGTGAACGGGGGAGTGGATGTGCGAACGCCGGCGTGTCTGGGCATCAGAACAGTGTTTAATGGGTGTGCATAATTAGAAAAGTAGCGTCAATCAACTCACTCGGTTGTCTTTTTGCCTGAACTGCTCGCTGCGCTTGCGGGAGGGTCGGGGCTAAACAAGTGCTGCGAGCAGCTACGATGGGCCACGATGTTCCCGATTAAATACACACTTCCTGGAGATGACATGAGCAGCGAGTGACAGGTGGGAGGTTTTATAGCCCTGCGTATGCTCACTGCCATCACTCTCTAGGACATACAGGACGTCCTTACACTGCAAAGTGCGATCGCTTGATTTGCATACCTGGCCCCTTTTGCAAGCGAGCGGCCACTGCTTAGCGAACAGGTCTGAATGAGCTCCTTTGTCCACAGTGGCACTGCCGCATGCGGAGAGTACCCTGCCCTACCGGTATAACCCACAGAACCTATAAGCCGATTTAATTATATACAAAATGTTATAATATATTACAAATAGATACGCAAATATATTTACATAGCTTTGTTGTTTATAAGATAATGTATCCTTTCGAGTAGGAGCAATTTGCCTGTTCAATTATAGCAGAATGACCGCATACACTGTCCCCTGCTGTCTATTATAATAGAGACACAGCAGGTTTTTTTGTTTCAGAACAGATAAAATATATCCTACTAGCCCAAATATACGACACCACATAACGATGACTTAATTGATAAAAAACATGTAATTAGAATTATGTTTTACATAAATAAATGTATTGCACAATTATGATCTGCCCACCTATCATTAACTTTTAGACATAAAATATCCAATGTAAGTAGAGTAAAATAGTTTATGGCTGTATTTCCAGTATGCTAGAAATATTGCTTGATGTATTAACACTTGCCTGCTGTTCACACAAGGGAGAAACTAAAGCTGGATTGCCCATTATGCAACCTAGGCTCATACCTAGGGCCCAGTGAGCACTATGGGGCCCAGATTATTCTAACCTGGCTTTGTGTGTTTTTGACAGGGGGAAGGGGGGTGCAGCACATATATCATTATAAAGAGGTGAAATCATAAAAGCATAAATCATCAAATGTCACAGTGATGCAAAGAAGGAGGATAACTTTTGGCCTAGGGGTGTGAGTATCCAAATGTTGAATCATCTGTAATTTCCAACTGCGCCAAAGTGGGTGCTAGTCTGAGGACATCTGCTCCTGTAATTCCCAACTCCACCAGAGTGGCCGCTAGTCTGTGGACATCTGCTCCTGTAATTCCCAGCTCCACCAGAGTAGCCGCTAGTCTGAGGACATCCACTCTTGTAATTCCCAGCTCCATCAGAGTGGCTGATAGTCTGTGAACTTCTTCTCCTGTACTTCCCAGCTCAATCAGAGTGGCCGCTAGTCTGTGGACATCTGCTCCTGCAATTCCCAGCTCCACCTGAGTGACCGCTATTCTGAGGACATCCACTCCTGTAATTCCCAGCTCCATCAGAGTGGCCGCTAGTCTGTGGACATCTGCTCCTGTAATTCCCAGCTCCACCAGAGTGGCCGCTAGTCTGAAGACATCCACTCCTGTAATTCCCAACTCCACCAGAGTGGCCGCTAGTCTGTGGACATCTGCTCCTGTAATTCCCAGCTCCACCAGAGTGGCTGCTAGTCTGTGGATATCTGCTCCTGTAATTCCCAGCTCCACCAGAGTGGTCGCTAGTCTATGGACATCTGCTCCTGTAATTCTCAGCTCCATCAGAGTGGCCACTAGTCTGAGGACATCTTCTCCTGTAATTCCCAGCTCCATCAGAGTGGCCACTAGTCTGAGGACATCTTCTCCTATAATTCCCAGCTCCATCAGAGTGGCCACTAATCTGAGGACATCTACTCCCGTAATTTCCAGCTCCATCAGAGTGGCCGCTAGTCTGTGGACATCTACTCCTGTATTTTCCAGCTCCATCAGAGTGGCCGCTAGTCTGTGGACATCTACTCCTGTATTTTCCAGCTCCATCAGAGTGGCCGCTAGTCTGTGGACATCTGCTCCTGTAACTCCCAGCTCCACCAGAGTGGCTGCTAGTCTGTGGACATCTGCTCCTGCAATTCCCAGCTCCACCTGAGTGACCGCTATTCTGAGGACATCCACTGCTGTAATTCCCAGCTCCATCAGAGTGGCCACTAGTTTGTGGACATCTGCTCCTATAATTCCCAGCTCCATCAGAGTGGCTGATAGTCTGAGGACATCTACTGTAATTCCCAGCTCCACCAGAGTGGCCGCTAATTGGAATAGTCTAACTTGTTCTGAACTTAACTAGAAACATTTGGAAATTGTTTGAATATTTGAAAGTCACCTGGGCTACACTTTGGTTCAGGTTAGAAGTTACTTGATAGCAATAAGCTGAAGCTTTTGTTTTATTCATTTATACAGTAACTGTGATTGCCAGCTAACCTTAGATTTCTAGATATTGCTTTTATCATGCAGATGTTTTCTAAATTTGTTCAGTAGGCATCCATATTCAAAGATCACACGTAGCAAGAACCAGCAGCACAATACAAGACTGTCAGACAAATCAGGAATACAATACCACAGAAGTTCAGGGTATGATATAAATCAAGACTACGGTATAATGGGAGTCCAGTATGTCAGATACATCAAGTCTACAAGATAACAGAAATACCAGGTGCCAAGAGTTATAAGTAATACATAAAGGTCATGGGTTCAGGAAATCATATAAAAGCTCCAGCATGTAGTTAACAAGTTACTTCAATGACATGGCCCACAGTAGAGACTGAATAGTCCGGACAACTCCCAAGTAGTAGTCAATGAATTTGACAATACAGAGAGCATTCTCCTTACAGTTATGCAATACTGAGAGCTTTCTAATGCCCTATATAGAACGTAGACAACTCTATTGACAAATATACAACACAGAGAGCACTCTTGCAACCTCTATACAATGTAGAAACCACTCTAGTGACAGATGTACAATAGAGAGGGCATTCTAATAACCTCTATACAATGCAGAAACCACTCCAGTGACATATATAAAATAGAGAGAGCATTCTAGTAACCTCTATACAATGCAGAAACCACTCTAGTTACAGATATACCATACAGGGATCATTCTAGTGACATATATGCAATGCAGAGTGCATTTTAATAACAGATATACAGTATAATGTCGAAACATTTTAGTGACGTCTATTCAATACAGAGAGATTTTTAGAGTTCAATCCACAACATGGAGAGCATTCTAGTGACCTCTCCAAAATACACAGAGCTACTAATGACCATTATGAAATGTATACAATAGACCACAAATCCTTGGGAGGTTTACAATACATATATCTCCCACCTACAAAAAAATTCTGGTGGTGAAACAATTTGGATCCCAGATTTTGGTTCTGAAACAGCTTCATGCCCAGTAATTGACCTCCTGACTCTCTGACTTATAAATGACCGGCCCTGTTGCGAGCAGCATCACTGTAGACACCTCCCAGCACTTTGTCCATTACCCAGTCAGTTATGGGAGCTCCAGGAAACTTGATTTGTTGTTTTTTTTCCAATTAAATGTGTGTGATCTTATAATGCAGTATATGTGGTATATGCCTATATGGCAATGTTTATGTAAATAAAAGGATCCAATACATCACCATATATAACACACACAATACACAAGTCATGCACACACAGGCAGGGTAATATGGCTTTAAAGATATAATAAGTTTAGATTTTAGAGATATTTCTATGAGCTCACTGACAAATGATATACAGGCTTTGCTTGAACAGCATGTATAAAGGGTAGGGTATCCTGTACTGTACTCTTATTCCTCTCTGTAGTCTGCATATGCAACGATGGTCACGTACAGCAGCTATATGTAGTCTTCCATAGCATTAAGACTGCACTGAATACATTTGCTCTGATTACATCCACTCATAGAGCGAGCACAGGGACAGAGGGATGTTAGAACAGCAGGGTTCTCAATCCAAGGGACATCAAACAGGATCCATCCTAACAATTACAGTGCTGTCTCAGCATTCACGCTCTTAATGTGAATTGGCTACATGGTAATTAGGACAACTTACTGCTGTAACTGGAGAATATAGCAATATACAGCTTTGTAATTCATATTTATTCGGCCGAATTAAAATGAAATGCTGAGCACAATTACCCACAATTTATTACAAAAGCAAAGGAGTAACAGTTTTATATAACGTTTATTTTTGCTGTGTTAGGATAACATAATTACAGATATACAGTAATAACAAATCTAAGAATGTGGGGTGGGATGGGGTGTGGCAACAATGTAAACTATCTAGTCAGCTGGAATACTATTGAGCCATGTGTAGTGAGCTGCGTTGCGCGAATACAGTTTTAGAGGATCTCAAGATAGGGATCTATTGATCACTATGAGAAATGTTTGTGCGTACTCGCTGCACCAGCTCCAAACACTAGACAGACCATGATTTCTACTGTATTTAGTTTTCTATTTTTGGGCCACCCAGCTGTGTGTGTCCTCATACAGATTTGTCCCCATACACTATTGCTGCAGTCTCGCCTACAGCCTTTCTAGGTGCGCCAGGTCCTGCCTTTTTCACGTTTTTCACCCCAAAATGTGCCTTAGTCGCAAATAGATGCGACAAACCGTTTCATTAATCTGATACAGTGTGTGACACTGTGGGCTAAATGTAATAGGGTGACAGTTTAGACAGTTTAGAAAATGTGAGAATTTAGCAGTAAACTCTCACTCATCTTCGGGCAAAAAGGACGCTCGGCACAAGCCAAGTCGCTCGGGACTTGGCGGCTCACTTGCCCCATGCATCTCGCGCCACATGGCGTATTGAGGCTAGGTGTATAAGGACACATCTGTAGTGGTAATTGGCAGGGCCGTGCCCAGTGGAGGGGATGGTACTACGCCCCATACTGGTGTTAAATGCTATGATGCGTGTTAGCATTGCACACTTGCCGACATCCTAGTGCCTCGCCTTCCGGGGTCCCCATGTTGCTTGTTGACATTTTGATTGTCAACAAACATATGGCATACCGTGGGAGGATGTGCAACTACCTTACACAGCAGCAATGAAGTAAAGATTAGCGACAGGGGAAAAAATGGTAACAATTAACCACTTCACGTTTCTCAAAGCAAGTACCTATCAATAACCTTTATTGCTGGGTGGACCTTATTATGGTTTATAGCCTTTGGAGGGCTGAAATAAGTGACAAGCATTTGCAATTGTAGGCAATGATTTAATAATAAATATTGTCCACTATGCCTGACTTAGATTTACTTGACTGTTGATTAACCGCCTTTTCCATTAAATATATAATTAAAATAATTATATAATTTTTAAAATGTAATATAAGAGAATTAGAAGCTTAGTTTTTCATTAAATTGAGTCTGCTGGTCCTGTTTAGTGTAGTTTAGTGCAGTGTTTCTTACCTGCAGTCCACACGCACAGCTCATGTTATGAGGATGATTTCTGCCTGTAGATACAGGCAAGATAATTACTGGCCCAGGCAAGTAGGGTAAGTCGCCTGTGCTTAATAAAAGAAAACCTGAAAAGATAAACTTCTGGGCGTTTGGGAGGACTAGAGGTAAGAAACAATAGTCTAGTGGTATGTGTGAACCACTCTAAGGGCCGTATTCAATTGCCGGCTAAAAGTCCCGGACTATTCACATGCCGGAGTTTTCGCCATTATCGCTAGTTTTGGCTCCGGAAAAGTATCGTGCTCGTCACCGCGATTCGCCCTATTCAGTTGTAAAGGACGCGAGAACGCATCCCGGCGAAATTGAAATCGGCGAAAAGTCCTGTCAGATTTGGGCAAATCACCCTGACACCCCCCAAAAGATGCACTGACATGGGGGATCACAATGGATACCCTAGAATAGCCCTGCTGAAGGTATTTGGGGTGCTTAAATGCTCTCAATTGGTGCTATTTAACATCTTTGCACAAGTGGTGAAGAATAGCATTTACCAGGTTTTTTTTGCAAAAATAAGTCCCAGCAAATTTGGGGTACATGAAAATGGGTGCAAGCATGGTTAAAAATAGCGTTTTAAAAAAATGCACCTTCAGCATGCACCTGCAATCCAAAAAAAAAGCATGGGCATACTTCGGGGACCCCCTGGAGTCGATTTCGCTAGTTTTTAAGTTTGTCCCCCAACTTTGTTTTTTTTCACCCCCAAAATGAAAGTACGTTTTGGGGGTGTTCTAAAGTATTTTTTAAACTTTTTTTGACGCAGTTTACCTTTGGGAGACTGTCCTAAGGCTGCAGGGATGTTCCCGCAACTTTGCACCCCAAACCCCCAATTCTGCACTTTTTTCCGCCTCCTTTCAGAGGCAAATCTTTCCCACTGGTTACAAGGTGCAGACTTTTCGCACTGGCGCAAAGTCTTTGGAATTGAATACGGGGAAAAGTTCTCGCCTGGCGAAATGACATCACCAGCGAGAACTTTTCGCCAGTAATTGCATACAGTCTAAGGGCCTGAATCAAAGTCACATGCTGTGCCGAAAATCACGCAAAAGGCCGATGTTTTTCTTCTGCGCATGCGTCTGAGTCACCCCATGCATGCACCCCTGTTTTTGTTCATATAGAGTTGCCGATCAAATTTAGAGGCTCTGGTAGAAATGTAAGCGGTTAAGGGGTGTTCCTGGATGGTGACTGGGAGGTAACGGGGAGGGGGGTAGCTAAAATGATGAAGGGAGATTTTGCCTCTTATGGGAGTGTCACAGCCAATACGCTGAAAGTGATTGCGTACAAAGACACTAAACCACTCACAATGGAGGCCAAACTAGAAGACCTGCCACAGCGCTGGCGCAAGTTTCGATGGTGCAACTGATGGCTCGTCTAAAAATGCAGCAAATCTGTATCCCAGCATTTATTGGCGCTGGCAGTGGGTGTATTAGTCCTTGCACTTCGGATGCATTAATGTACACCAGGGAAGGACATTGTAGTGGCATTAGCAGAAAGACGCAGATGAGCTCAGAAGCAGGCCCCTAGTGTATTTGCTGTCCTTGCTCCTATAGTTTTTGCACTGACTGTACTTCACTGAATTTTAAGAATCTAAGGGGTCTATTTACTAAGCAGTGTTAGGAGACAGAGTGAAAAGTGATAAGAAAGTGATAAGGTGCCAGCCAATCAGCTCCCAACTGTCATCTCACAGACTGTGTTTGAAAATGGCAGTTGGGGCAGTTTGCATAATTGCTTCTCTCCTCCTCCGCTATGAGAACAACTTTATCTTAAATATTTCCCCATTCCAATAAGCTGCTGGAACTTTTGTAAAACCATGCCCAGCTCCTCCGAACTTGTCTTTTAAGTTTAACGATCCTTTTAATGTAACACTGAACATTTGAAAATCATGTTTTTATCATAGCTTTAATTTTATGTGCATATTTCTAAATGCAAATATATTGTTGTTATCGTGGATAACGGAGGTAAATACGAGCAATGCCCAACCTTGTGGCTTCTTAGTTGTCTGGGTTGTAGTGAGGGTTTGGGTGATTGAATCTCATGAGATACATGTGGCGGAACGCTCATAGTTACACGGACACTGTAAAACTTAACCGAGCTGCTCCTTCCCCTTAACGTAGCCCCTGGAACAGATCCCTGAAGCAGTTCTAGTCTATTATGTGTAATTGGGAGTGCTCCTTTAACAGGAGATATATCTGCAGCTAAATGGAGAAATTATTAGTGGAACCATTTTAGTAATTTAATTATTTCCTTAGATGTTGGAAGAACAGCATTGACTTCAACTGGTGCCCAGATAACCTGACATAAAGATAATATCTTGAAATAGGCTTGAATAAACTTGGAACTACCACTGCCCCCCTTTTGCAGGCAGGCACGAGGTCACACACCAAATATACGTTACTCCGTAGCCTGATGACAAACCCACCTCTTGAGCTTAATACTTGGCCTCAAATAAATTTCCAGATTGGACCATACATATCAATGAGGACCTGTCAGTTGCATTTAATTAGACTAAAGCAGACAAGAGACAACCAATTCCAGATACTTAACTCACATCACAAAGCTACAATTATCTTTCCTACAATACTACAATTTTTCAAACCTTCTAAAGGGGACAAAATATTCTAGCTCTTAGTTTATAGAATGTACTAACTATAATCTCATTGGTTGTTATGGGAAACAGCATCCCGACAGAATACTACCAGTTAAGTATTAGGGTTAGGGGGAGGGTTGGATTAGGGTTAGGGGGAGGGTTGGGGTAAGGTTTATAATACTTACAGAAATCTGTCGGGATTCTGTCGGCATCCTGACGGTTGGGATCCCGTACCCAACCGCTACCATACAAAAGTATGGTTAGAACTTAGAGGTATTAGTTCACCAATGGTTGAATGCATAAAACATTACAAGCTACCACTGACTTATAAAAATTATACTTTACCATCTCCCTAATGTTTAAAATAAATGAACTCAATTTTATGCAAAATAATACTCACTACTGTTCTGTGTAACATAGATAAAGGAGGGCAGCAACTGACTCCTTTGGCATTAAATGTATTATATTCTGCTTAACTTTTATGCCTCCTCGGCTGAGAACACAACTACATTTTTTTGATACTGTTTTGAGAAATGTCTTGTGATGTTTCTAAAATTGGATTCTGTAAAGTTCAAGAGCTATAATGCAGGACCGGGTCTGAGGGCACTTTGTAGCCTTCTCTAGGCTTTCTGAGTAATGTTTAGCTAAATCACATTTCTAGAATGAAGAGAACTCTTTATCAGATATTGTGTTTAACCCCAGGTTGCTGTACACAGAAGAGATCCGCTGACACAGACGGAAACGTTAAATAATGTCACTTCGCCAAAGGTTGTCTATTGAATTATGTTATTAGAGGACACTGCTACAAACATGGAAATATCACTGTTTCTATGACTGCAAAAAGGCAGCTGCTAGTATAATAGCTCATCTATATTGTGGGTATCTCTATATGAACGTAAAGTGTATTACGGATTGATGTTATAGCTGTTGTTGTCCAGATACTGCATTTGATCATGATGTAGTGCAGCTTAGCAATAACACTAATATCAAAGGTTCCTTATCTCCGGGTGCAAGTTGCTGTTGTGAGGAAAATGAACAGCAGTACAGTTGGCATAGTGGTAAGCATTACTGCCGCGCAGACTGAGGTCATGAGTCCAATTCCTGGCAAAGGCCTATCTGTGTCAAGCTTGCATGTTCTCCCTGTGTTGCATGGGTTTCCTCCAAGTGCTCCTGTTCCACATGGGCAGCCTATCAACGTTCAACAGGGTCACAGTAATAATGAAATAAATGAAATACATTGATAATAACTGGTGCAAATAAAAAAACAGTGGTATTTGTTGAAAGAGGAGGAAATTACTGCACAGACTCCAGTCTGCTTATCCCTGCAGGGAGGCTTCATGTCACATCCCAATATGGCTGCTGAGCTCACTGTAGAACATGTGCAGGGGCCATCTTGTATGTACTGTGTAGAGTGACTTGGTGGGAGACAGAAGTCTCCTACTTAGCTCCTATGAGAGACCTAGTTAATACTTGCATATAACGATGTTCCAGCATCTCATCCCATTTGCAGCATACACTCACCGGCTGGTGAGCTCTATACAACCCTGCTCCGCTCAACCTCCACTCCACTACCAGTGCGCATGTAACAGTGAGTTCGGCTGTACCCGCTATCTATCAATAAACCAACACCACTGATTAAATAACTGAGCCATTGAGTCATTCGCTGGTGTGTGCCTATTTAACTCTGCAATATCGACAACTGCACACATATTATTTCCAACAGTTTCTCCACCAATAAACAACCACTAATGTGTTTGTTTCCATTTTTTTTAATGACAGTAGAAAGTGACAGCTAAAATATAATTGGCTGCTTTGGATAACCTCAACTTAATTTCTTTATCACAATTTTCTAAATGTTGCCTAATGTTAGAGAGGCCTGTAACATAATCCCCTCCAAATTATTAGCAGACTGAAGACCTCCTCTGATCTAAAAGTTCCTGAAGGTACAATTTTATGGGCCTATTCTGTCGATTCTTGCAAGTAAAAAATGTACTTACACTTCTAACAATTCAATAATATGTAAAGGTACAGTACTATACACATAGACCTGAAATTAAATTGTACATGATTACAGGATGCTGCTACTAACAGTTACTTAAATTAAACTGAGCAAGAAGGAACCTCAGAAAAGTGTACAATATAGATGAGGCTATAAAAGATTAATGTACATGGTTACTGTATGGGCTGATGTGAGTAAGTATTACACTCTCGTGTAGCCAAATCAAGGCTGTAGGTAGAAGGTACAAATAGAGATTAGTCTACCCAACATTGTCCCAGGTTTCAGCTCCCCATGTTCCCCTGCCACATATACCTTATTGTAATGTGCACCACTATAATGTAGTACATTATAAAATTATTCATAGTATAATGTGTAATTATAATATAATAAGCACAGAGATGTCACACCCTGGAGATACCATCAGTAGATGTAAGGATAACTTATTACATCCAGAACTCCAAGCAGTGCAGAGCATTCAGCAGGCTACCTTGGGTTTTAAATTAAAATTGACTACTCTGTGGGGCAGGGATTAAGAAAAGATAGTTAAAATACCCCATTAACAAATATATTACTTATATCTAACAAAAAAAGATAATAGCCACTTACACAGCAGGAGAAATTAATAAATGGCACAAATATTGTTAATAGAGTAAATTATATTTCAATCTCATCATATTTTGCGCATGTTATTACAGTACAAGCTTTAACTTTTCATGGTTAAGGTCACTCGGCGCTACTGAACATATTATGGCCTGAAAGCATAGCTGGAATTAGGCGTGGGCCACCGCTGCAGTTGTAGAGTATGCACAATCCTGATTGAAGGCATCCTATAGCCTATCTGTTATGGGATTAGAATTTATGGTTATGGAAACATGGGTTTGGGCATTGCTACGGTCATTTGTTTCTGCAAGGTGAGGACAAACCAGTCTCTCTTCCTTTGTCTCTGGTTTTTGCCACAGATGTCTTAATCTGATATATAGGAGCAAGCAAAACTTGTTATTTGGGACCCCATTTAACGAGACATAACCCCTTTAGCATTCGCTAAAGGGATTATGTTCTTTTTTCAGTATTTAATAAACAGCTATAAATATTATAAACTAAGATTACCAGCAACGGGGACCTGGCAGAAGCCTTTCTTACTTCATTGGAGCATATATGCCTACCCTCCCAGTTTTCACGGGAGGCTCCCGATTTTTCAGGTAACCCCCCGCACCCCCGGAAGGGTAGGCACTTCTCCCGCATTCTGTCCACTTCCTAGTGAAATGGGCAAAATGAGGAGAATTTCCGCGGCGACCGCGTGTCCCCTGTGTAGCAGACGGGGCTTAATGACGTGATTCTGCATGAATCGTGTCATTTAGTCCTGCCCCCTATTTAAATTAGCGCCAATCACGGCAATTTACCACAAATAGGGTGGGGCTTAATGACGCAATCCATCAGGCCTCGCCCCCGTCAACACCAACCTGCTTCTCTGTTCAAGGCTTCTCCCGGGGAGAAAACCAATGTAGGCAAGTATGCATTGAAGCCTTCCAGGCTCTGTTGTGCCGCCCTTGGGTGAAAGTGTCATGCAGTGTGTAGACTGACTATTGTGCATGCGTATGGCACAGCAGTCCGTCACTGGCTGTAATAGGCTGCCAGCAACAGCGAGGAGGATGCTGCTGAGGAGGGGGACATTACTGGACTGGTGGGTAATGTTAAATACCACCGGCATATTCTTTAGTACCACTGCAATACTAAATGAAATACAGTATGCCGCTGGTGTTAAGGTTTGTTGCTGAATGGGGCCCTACGGGGTTAAATTTTTTGAAACTTCTAATAAAGGAAAATTGGAAGTGTGCTCATAGCAACTAATCATTTTCTAGCTATCATTTATCTATTATAGTCTAGAAAATGAAAGCTACAATCTGATTGGTTGCTATGGGTAACATCTTCACTTTTCATTTTCAGGCGTTTTAATAAAGGTACCTAATATTAATTAATACATCTACTATAAGGGGTACATTTACTAAGATTGGAGTTCTATTTAAGAAGTGATGTTGCCATTAGCAACCAATCAGATTCTACTTCTCATTTATCTAGCACTTTCTAGAAGATAATACCTGGAATCTGATTGGTTGCTATGGGCAACATCACTTTTAATAGAACTCCCATCTTAGTAACTTTACCCCTAAGTATTGCTAAGCAATACTGAATAAATACTGTGGGTTAATGTGAAACCTTGTGTCTGTAAGAACAGGGAAAAACTAGAAGGATATATTCAAACATATGTGAAATTTGTACATTTATCCCTAATTAAATGTACAACAGGAAGTCACATACGTTTGCTATTAAACTATAAAGATATCTTTCTAATTGGGTTGCATTAGTGCTAAGTAGACCTTGCGCATAAGCACTGTCACCTGGCAGCATTGATACCTATTGACAGTAAAATGTAGTTTTCAGTACATTATCAAATGCAAAATCACTGCCTATATTGTCTCATTAAAACTTTCGCAAAGTTTTACAGCTGCTTATGTGAAGTGTGCCGTAATGAGTCGAGGGGTCGTGACACGCATAGCAACAGTGAGAGCCACCTTATCTCACATGGTTGAATTATGTAAAGTTCTTTACCAGGATAATGGAATAAAATATAGAGTGAAATTAATTGAACAGCTACAGTCCATCTGTATGTGGCAGTGTGAATGGGAATGACCTGCTGAATAGGGCAGAGAGTGCTGGAGTGACAATACACTTCTGAGACCTAGGAACAAGGATGTAACTATGGTTATAACAGGCCAGGCATATGCCATGCCGCTTGGCAGAATAGGGGACACTGGGCCATGAGAAAAATACATAAAACGGAACTTAGTCTACCTCATATTCACTCAACTACAGCATGCAGCCGTCAGAATTGTCAGCTACAGTACTGATGGATACATACATGCAGTGGCTACTTTATTAGGTACATCTGAAGATCTGCTTGTTAATGCAATTAGCTAATCAGCCAATCATGCGGCAGAAACTCAATGAATAAAATCATGCAAATATGGTCAAGATGTTCAGTTGTTGTTCAGACCATACACCAGAATGAGGTTGAATTGTGATCTAAATGACAAAGCACTGAATGTTGCTGCCAAACTACAGTTTGGTGCTTCTTCAATAATTTGCTCAAGCTCGCCGAGACATCGAGAAGGGGGCGCAACTACACCTTGATGTGGAGCTTGTTCTCGTGTTTCTCTCTGCGGCAGAGGATCATGGCCGTGGCATTGTGGGAGGTGTAGTTACACGTCTCCTGCAAACCTGGACACATAGAAAGTCCCCCCTCTTGGTGCCCCTGCCTCACCCAGACTTTCATGTTTTTTTTCTTCCCCCTTACCCGCACCAGACATAATGATGCCAGGATTGCTTTCATTGCTTTGCGCAGAGGTGCTAATAATATATCTGCAAAGGGACTAATTATTCATTTAAACCATAAATGAGGTGAATTAAAGGTTTATATGTAAAGTGGGAGGTTGGACTTTCCTGTGATATTTCATGTGTACACACTTAGTTGCTTTTGAATTTCAAATTGATACTGTATTATATTGCGCATCTTGTGGCAGATTCTGAGACTGGCGGATCTCTGTGCACAGACACAAATGGCGAGTTTTTGGAAGCAGTGCATGCGCAGATGCAAGTTTACATATGTTTGCGCATGTTGGTCAATTTTATACTGTTTACATATGTTTGCGCAAGTTTTATACTGAGTCGTATACAACTTGGCCAGATATGTCTGTCCGTGAAATTGGGCAATTTGGAGTGTACAGGGAAGGGAAGCCTGTATCTGATGGATGTCTTGCACCCAGCATGGAGCTGGTGCAAGTGCTAATACTAATGACTGTTACGGCGGCTGGTTTAAAATCAGTGGGCAGCACGGGTTTCTGCTTGCAGACACATGGACCTCAGCATTAGCCCTACAGAATCTTGCATTAGCAGAAGGTAGAAAATCAGGCTACAACCACTTAGCGTGTGACTCAGAATGAGCCCCTTAGTGCTGGTTTCTTAGGGGGAGATGTATCAAACATTCCAAAGAGTGGAGAAGTGGACACGTGGAGAAGTTACCCATAGCAACCAATCAGCTGCTGTCTAGCATTTGTCAAGTACATTTTATGGAATGATAGCTACAAGCTGATTGGTTGGGCAACTTATCCACTCGCCCACTTCTCCACTCTTTAGGAGGCTAGTCTGTCACTAAGGGCTTTATTTACTACAATCCGCATAGGGAATGCAGATTATAGTGTGATGTTACCGACTGAGGGCCTGATTCAGAGACACTCGTAAGCGGCCGCTCATTCGCTCTGAGCGATGTTCACACAACTGCGCATGCATATGGGTCGTAATGCGCATGCGCAAAACAGTCATTGCGGTCGTAAATCGTGCGCTCGTAAAACAGCGAGGGGCTGCTAATTTGATTGACAGAATGTATCGTTTGTGGGTGGTAACGGGAAGGTGCTTGAAAATGGGGGAGTGGAGATCCGAACGCAGGCGTGCCTAACGGTCAAAAGGGCGTTTAATTGGAGTGCATAATTAGTAAAGGAGCGTCATCGACCACGTCACTTGGTTGTCTTTTAGCCTGAACTGCTCGCAGTGATAGCGGGAAGAAAATCCTACCACAAGCACTGCGAGCAGTTCAGATGCCTTTCGATGTTCCGGATTAATCTAATAAATACCGGAGATGACGTGTGATGCGAACAGCAAAGGGGCGTCTTTACAAAATAGCGAGCGCATTTTTCGGACGCTCGCTCAGACATAGAGGCGTCAACACACCGCAAAAGAGCGAGCGCTCAATTAAATATCTGGCCCCTTTTTTAGAACGAGCGTCCGCAAATAGCGTCCGGCTCTGAATCAGGCCCTGAATTCGCATTGCGAATTCAGCCAATATCACAGGGATTTACTAAAAATCCCTTGCAGGGACAGAGCTTGCGATAAAGCTCTGTCCCTGCGAATCCCCTCTGCACACTTATTATGGTCTTTTCGAAAAAATACCATGACAAGTGCCTGCGCATGTGCTGCCCGGCCATTGCCAAGCCCCGCCCCCGCCACTAAGCCCCACCCCTCACGATCGCGGACCCTCCTGAGGCCCCCCCGCAACCCCCCCTCCTTTAATTACACTTACCTGCAGTGATGTCCTCCGTGGCTCCGGTCAGCTGACGTCCCATCCTGCACTGGGACCCGGGCAGGTGACGACCGGGCCCCAGTGCAAGATGGGAGACTAGCTGACCAGAGGCAGGACATTACTGGAGCCCCGATCACCGGTCCTTGGACTCAGGTAAGTTTTTTTTTTACTATTTTTTTTTCTTTTTTTGGCAGTGATCAGCGTGTGGTCTGTTTAGACCACACAGCTGATCACTGGGGCCGGCTCCGGGCTTTGCTCTGCCTGTTAGAGTAGAGCAGGAGTCCGGGAACCGGGGAAGACCCTGGATAATGCCACCTCCAGGTGGCCTTATTATCACAGGGATTTCCCCGGTATTTTTTCACAATTAATTTTAGTAACTTTGGCCAGATCACATTTCCCATTACAATTATGGGAAATGCGATCTGCTTACTAAAAATAAGTGATAATTAGGGCTTGGAGTAGAGTTTTATGAATTCTACTCCAATTGCCCTTTAGTAACTTTAAGTGATACTAAAATAAGTGAAAAGGGTGTGAGAACACCCTTTTTCACTTTATTTTAGTAAAAATAATGTAAATAAATAGAGCCCTATGAAATAACTTCTCCTCATGCACCAATAATTTGTACAGGTTCAGTTAAATATCAAAGCACCATTATTTTATACTAGTTGGGATACCCGGCGTTTCCCGGATTGAAGACTGGACCCTGAAGTACACCTGCAGCCTTTATTTTGTTACATCGTCCTCGCCTATATCCCTATTCCATTGATTCTGAAAAGAACCCCACTGTTTGCTAACATGCATGCAAAGAGTGGCATAATTACCGTAGATGCAGGGGATGCGGCTGCTATGGTGCCTGAGCTGTCCCTGTGGCCCACCACTCCCCCTGCACCCAGTCACACACACAAGGTGAGCCGGTCCAGTCAGGGAGGCCTGGGTGGCAGCAGAGTTGATTTGGTGCAGCTGGCACACCGACAGACAGACATGGAGAGATAGCGCCGCCGGTCGCGAGGCAATTAGAGCTCACGGATCAGCAGCCAATCAGTAGTGGTGGCATCTGATTGGCTGATTCAAATTGCGCTGGTGTCTGTCCATGTCTGTCACTGCCCGCCGGTGCCCCAGCTGTAATTAGCTGGAGGCCCGACACCAAATCCACACCTCTGGGGAGGGAAGGGGGGGGCTTTTAAGATCTTGCTACACGGCCCAAAAGTTTTAGTTACGCCCTTGCATTCAAACACAGAAGGCTGACTAATATATATGGTCACTTTAAAAAGGACTAACTCCAGATTTAATATGAACTTGCATGAGTCATAAAGTTTGACACATGCTCAGACTGTGAGGTTAAAAGGATACTTTTGTAGCTTTCACACAGGTTTTTGGCAACCTGACAATTTCCACTGGAGTCAGCCCTGGACCTGTGTCCCCATTATTAGGGATTGTTTGAGAGTGTGTGACCCCGACTAAGTTGAAATGGAAAAGGTGGTGGAGATAGGTCGAACACTCTGGCCGTGCATAAAGGACAAACAGACAGACAGGCACTCTTTTTTGCTTATTATATAGATAATGATTAACGGCATCTGCATTCTTCAGATAAACAAGACAGTGTAATGCAGCATCTACAGCATCTTCCACATAGTGTTTGGAGGTGTCATGTATAGGTAGGCTTGCCATATCATCCCATTAATTCAGAACACATGAATTACACAGGTTCTGTGGCTGGCTTATTTCAAGTCTCCATTTCTCCTGGTTGTAATCAGCCACAGAAACAACATAATTCACACAGTGGCATCGGAACAGAGGAGGGGGGCAAGGGGGCGGCTCACCTCCCCAAACATTTGAAAGGTGGCGGCCACGGAGGGTCAGGGACTGTGCTTTATAGCACAGGTTCTCAAACTCGATCCTCAGGACACACAGTGCATGTTTTCCAGGTCTCCTCACAGAATCACAATTGAAATAATTAGCTCCACCAGTAGATATTTTAAAATGTCAGTGAGTAATGAATACACCTGTGCTCCTGCACTGGGTGACATGCAAAACGTGAACTGTGTGGGGTCCTGAGGACTGAGTTTGAGAACCACTGCTTTATAGCAATAGGCTGAACAGCCCCTGCACCGCAAGGAGGAGGAGGAGGTGTAATGTGCGGTCTTTAAGTTAAAAGACCTCCCCTTCAGCTACAGAGGACCCAGGCCGGACTGGACGTTGAGTGAGGGTGGAAGTGCGGTTCTATGCCTGCGGTGGTTTCATGCCCACAGTGTTTCGGCACAACAGGTAAGTTGGGGTTGGGTTGGGGGGGTGAGGGGAGAAATGATTTTATGTTGACCTTCTCAACATAAAATCGTTCAGATGCCCTTGAATTCACATGTGTCCCAAATTAAGATGATCATATGGCAAGCCTATGTATAGGAACATTGGAGACCAAATACTTTTATTTTGTAATTTTAATTACCTTTCAACTGAATGATGTTGAATACATTGCTCCCCTGTTCTGCTGGATCCATGAACAGATCAATGGAATGGAAACAAAATGAAGGCAGGAACAGCCAGTGGCTACACTACCACAGTCACAGTGACCACAGTAAAAGTCCCTAACTCATGATTTCTGATCTCTATCATGAATGTTCTCCATACAACAGTCACTGTACTCCCACAATCATTGCCACCCGGTAATAGAGCCAGGAATTGTTGATTGTTTGAGAACATATTACTCATAATTTATACTAAACATTTGTTTCAGGGTTCACAGAGCAGTAGCCCTGACAGTAGTAATAAGGTGGTCTCTTATATAATACCATGGAGCCGCTGCACTGTGATGTCATAGCTAAAATCTCTTGCCATACTTTAAAAATGAAATGCCTATAGGTTGGACTAAAGCCTTCACTAGGGCCCTAAATGTATATACTATGTGGCATAGCAACAGAATGTAATACATGTGTAGACAGACAGAGATTTATACTCACACATAAAAACTAGGATATAGTTGTATACATTGAAAATAATGACGACTATTTCATGTAATTATCTGCGCAAAATGATCTTTTCCTCTGAGCTGCATAACATCAGCGTGTGGAGAGAGTCCTTGTACAGTATATTTGTCACTCATGCGACAATCAGCTAGAAGTGAATAGTGCTAGCTGTAATATGATGTATCATAGAGGAGGCACTGGTGCATGCTACAGGCACTCTGAGAAAATAGGAGCCTGAAGCAAATGGGAATTGCAAGCGGCATTACTCAAACTCAGACCAAAGCGAACACAGGAGCTGAGTGAACATAAAAGTGATGATTTTCTTTCTGTACTCGTCAAAATGAAATACTTATCAGCAAGCTTACCATGCAGGGTGATATCCATCAGATGGGAGTTTTCTGTTTGAGACCCCTGTAAATACGTTATACTGTATTGCAGAATTATTGGGGCCGATTCACTACAGATCGCTATTGCGATCGCTGCTGCAATTAGGCACGTAGTTCTGCGGCGAAAATATGCTAATGTCTGCAATTGCAAAGCCAGCATAGAGACGCCCACTACCGCTATCTCACATCCGTAAGGCCTCACAGACCTGCGTATATATCGGTACCATCAAGTAACATCGCCCCCTCACGCACAATTACAGCAGCCCTGACCTGTCTCAGAAATTGCAAGTACACAAGCTGCGTATGCCATCGCAGTGGATAATTTATGCACGCCGAAGTAGCTACGTTCAAACGGAATGGTACATCTGCGTTTCTCCGGCCACTCCCCCGTCACCACCCCCAAATGCTGACGTCCCATCCCGCGATGTGCGATGGCTTTGTATCTGCGCAGGTGATCGCAGTGCCATCGTAATGCTCACTGCAATGCATATACATGCACGGTACGCACCATCGGCCAATCTGTGTACGCTGTTCCAGTTGCGATCCATGATGAATCAGACCCATTGTTCTGTATGTCAGCACCATTTTAAACTGTTATTCAGAAAGATCCTCTTTTTATCTTTTTATGATTATTGCATTTATGTCAGACTTGTCTATTTTCCCAGATTGTCCAGGAAAGTCACAAAATTTGGGATCTTTCCCGGGATAGTAGACAGAACTCCTGCATCCAATCCACATTGAAGCAGATGGGGTGGGGCCCATTGTGAGACTTTGCAAGAAGCACCTACTCCAGGAGAGATGGGGCAACCTTTTCCAGTAGGAAGAGGGTGTGTGGTACCAACTTCGTGAAATCATGCCCCCCCCTCCTCTGCTGTTTAATAGCAGGGGGAGGGCCAGACATCATCATGGCCCCTCCACCATGTTCAGATTTGCTACATGTGTTATTTTACAGTCAGGAGGGCGGGGCTAGTGTCACTCGATTCAAGTGTATGGCACAAATAGCGTAAAGTTGGTAAATAATGTGCCCCAGCTCCTCGCGAGATGCCGCATTTTGCAGCAGAGGGGAGCAATTCAGTTGTACCACACCCCATGCAGTTGCCCCTGGGTCCTCCCCCTTCCTATTCTCCTGATGTGGGATTTCACAAAGTCGGCAAGTACAATTTATACCTTTATATATTGCACTAACACATATTCCATAGGATCATACAGAGTAATGACAGATTAACAGACCAAAACTTTCATTGTGAATTTGTGATTACTGCCGGTGAGAGAGAATACAATCTAAGGATGACAGCGGTAATAAATGTACTGCTATGTCAAACAGTATCGACTACTGCTATAATCCTGTATATGCTCTACAAAGCGCTAGTTTGCCTTATATTCTTGTAAAAACTAATCAGTTTGCTTTGGCATTGTGAAGTCAGTTTATTTTCTATAATCTATTTCTTAATCGTAAAAACACATTTGAATATTTTATCCATCATGACTCACTCTAAGTTAACTATTACACAGATTGGGAATGTACGGGATCACGAGAGACGAGTATACAGGTGTGCAGATAAGGCGGGGGTAGGGGACAGAGCAGGCCAGTATTGGGATGGTCACATAATTGCCACTAAGGTATAGCTAAGCACAGACTCATATACATCTCTGTAAAAGTGCCCACACACATACCGACTTTTCATCCAATTTGGCCGATTTCGACGAATCGTGACGACACATCATGTAAAAAATGGCCAAATCATGAGTTTCTACTCTTGATCACGATGCCGATGCTCGTCCCCGCTCGTTGTACCTCGCATCTTCAGATCTGCCGTGCTGTAGGGCAGATTAGCCAATCTTGGATACAATGCACTGGCTGCAAGATAGATCTTAAGTCAGATTGGACATTTTTAACTCCAAATCGTCACCACGACTGCCTGGGGAGGGTTCAGGAGAGTTCAGGGGAAATCGTGTACATCGGCTGATTGGGAGCAAGTTGGTAGGCGTGTGGGCACCTTTAGGAGTAGAGTCTCATGCAGGTGCTGATGGGCTGATGCAGTGAAACACAATTGCGACGGTGACGTTCAGGAGCGCTATTTATCAGCTTCTTATTGGCTGTTTGCGAATTGATCTCTCCATCTGACAATCCTTAATTTATTAGTGCACGGCCATATTATATAAAGTCACAGCCGTCTGTTCTGATTACTAAATTGATATTTCCATTTGGATTGTGGAAGCAGAGAGTGTTCCGTATGATTTTTAAATGGAAAAGCAATAGATGTGCTTAACTCAATTTGGGGTCTATTCATGCAGCAGAGAAGAACCCTGTTTAGCTGAAATCAGGGCTCTTCTCTGTTTTGTGCAATTCATGGAGCAAGTTACCGTGGAGAAAGTTATTCCTTCTCCAGCAGCACCCCAGCTCCGTGGATGAATCGCATCACCATACTTTTGTATGATGAGTGCGATTTATAAAGGAACGGAAAGCTCAGCTTTCCTTTTCTCCCCTTGCTGTAGAGACTTGCCATCTGATGATGGCGTAATCTGTACCGCAAGCCGAACAGAGCAGGGAAGTTGCATAGACAATGGCTGCTGGTCTAGGAAAGGAGTCAGGACCGGGTGCCGGATAGAAAGAAATTAACACAGGAGGACCTGCTTCGCAGAGGACCACAAGAAGAAGAATGGACCGCCGGAGCCCTCATTTTCGGATCGCATCTCAATAGAAGTAAGTGTATATGAATTCCTACTAAACAAAGCTATATATCGCATTGAAGTGATGCGATATATAGTGAAAAGTTTACATAGATCTACATGATTAGACCCTCTAGTCTTTTGTATATACAAACTACATTTTATATAGAACATCTGGCATACACATTTACTAGTAAATCTATCTATCTATTGATCGATCGATCGATCTAGCTATCTATATGCATATCAGTGTTGTGCAGTAACATCAATGGCTGGGGAGGCACACATGGAGATGGGTCACTACACTAAGCTTCAGTGTCCATTGATTCTCTTATCTGCATCACTGTGTCTTCTCTTGCTGCTGCTGACTCAACTCCAATCTCTAAACACTGCTGAGCAGTTCCTTCTCACATGACACATCCAAGGTGTCCATAAGTGCTCAAGGCATACCTCATTTAGCTCTTTCTGTGCAGCTTACTCCCCCGTGGTGTGGCCCTGCCCCAGCTCTGCAAGCAGCGTCTGACTATACTAAAGCGAGGCTGAGCTATTGCTGCCTCACCTCTCGTCTCCCTGCAATCCCAGGGAGCTCCACAAAGCTGGTGAGTGTTACCTATAAAAATAATTACAATAAACAAAGAAGTTGTTTATAATTTATAAATATCTTTTTGGTATTCTAATAATTTTTATATAAATTCTCAGGAGTATGACAGGGAAGGCTCTGTCTCCCCTGTCTACGCTGACTGCACGTTCCTGATGCATATGGTGGGTTGAAGGGGAAATTTAGAAGAGGCAGTTTGCAAATTTAGAAGTAGCTGTATGGAATTATATGAAAAATGTAAGTGAATGGTGTTTGTTAGTGTTACAATCAAAGCAGTAGGAGCAATGTATGTACAGTATGTATGTATGTATGTATGATTGACAGGGAGGCCGTGTAGGGCTAACAATCCAACGCCAGTTTGCAAAAATGCACAAAAGACAGGTTTTCCAAATAATACTAACACTAGTAATAATAATATTTACTTCTTTCTATAGCTCTTCACAATTGGTAATTAGCTGTGAAGTGATCAGATAAAGTATCTTCACATCAGGAATTGCAGAGTTTAACAACAGTACAGGCACAATATAGAAAGTAACAATATGTGCCTGCGGTAGCGGATGTCAGACTAGGATGCTTAGGAGAGATCAGTTGCCTCTTTATTTCACCAACATAAAATTGCCCAATTTGCTATTTATCTTTTTGGAAGCATTTTTTTTTTCAGAAATCCACTATTTAATCTGCGAAATGCACCTGCTGCCAGCTGACTAGCGAATGATTCACTCATTTGTGAAAGCTGCTTGAAGGATCAAACTGCTGTAGAACCAAAGTACATTAATGACATTGATGGTGTTTAATGGTTTAACTGCCAAATCCTTAAAAAGAAATTGCATGCAAAGCTTGGAGCACAGCGTTCCCGCGTATACAGTATATATTTTATATATGAAAACACCAAAAGGGAGACAATTAGTGTAAAATGTCAGTTGTCTTCCGGATATAGCCGGTATCTCACTGCTAAAATTCATAAAACACACGTCAGCCTCTGATTGTCTATTAACGCGCACATATTGCCTGCACTGTGTAGCAAGCTATCACTATTACAGTATATGCTCATCAGTATTTATCTAACAATATCACTGGGACATAGTGATATTACTGAGACACGAGGCACAAATGCTCCATGCCGCAGTGATGTCATTAGTTATGAATTGATATGTTGCAGAGCATGTGGGAGTCTACTTAACAACTATCGTGGCCGTGTATGCATCGCCGCAATACGTCTTCTGCTATCGTCATCTTAGGATGGTGATAACAGAATACAGTAAATGAATTAGAAAATGCTTTATTATTTAAATAAAGCATTTTTTATTGGTAAATGGTTTTAACACATTTTCAAAAAAAATATTTGTAAATTATTTTAACTAATTTATTTTAACTAATTTATTTTAAGAATTCTTCTAATACCCCTTTTACACTGGAGCTAAAACCTGGGTTATTGCAGGGTTAACCCGGGTAGCTCCCTGGTGTAAAAGGGGAGAGGGTTGGATCGCCCGGCAATCTAACCCAGGTAACTAACAGGGTTTAACACGGGCGTAACCCGTGAAACCCTGCAGTGTGAACGGCGCGATTAGTCCGGCTTCAGTGGAGCTTGGAGATGATGTAATTTCCAAACGTCCACTTCAACGCCGGAAAAGCTGGGTCTATGGCTAAATTCCGGGTCTGATCTGGATTGGAACCCTGTTCCAACTCTGGGTCAGACCCGGAATTTAAGTGTAAAAGTGGTATCATTGATGTGATAAGTGGTGATAGAAAGTCATTGTTATTGCTGTATTTTTTTTAATAAATAGGGGTTTACAGTAATTGAAGACTGAATATTTTGGAATTTGCACTTGCCAGTTACATTGTTTAGCTTCAGTTGTTCAATGTGCAATAAGTACATCTTCTTCATCCCTCTCCTCACCATCACTGGGGGCAACAACACTAATTGTACACTTAACACGTTCATTTGTATGTTTGGAACTGCCATCTGGTGTACAAGCCTTGTGCGTTTCTCCCACAGGAAACTACTGTACTATGCCTATCGATGTGTGGGATCTGATATTCTGAACTGTGGTGCATGGTGGCCTTGTCTATCCCTTTATGCATGTTCTACAAACTGTCACTCCGAAATAAATGTTCAAACTGATGACTTTTGGCTTACTATGACGCATGGCGTTTTATATAATGTATGTCTCTCTTTTTTCTTGAATTGGAAACTTTCTTGAAGCTTGTTTGTCAGCAGCCTCTAGTATTGTGTTACCGGTTTCACTTAGTCTATGATAAATTACCCTTCCCTTCACAGTATGTTTCTTGTTTTGTGTGATTTGTGGGACAGGCAATCTTTTTACGCTTATGTGCCTGCTGAATGGCTAGTTGCGTGTATCCTTCATTATAACCAACGTTACAATCAGTTTCTTAAAATAAGTTGTCTACAGTTATTTAGTTATAGAAGGCTGTCAACAGAATCTGCAAAACAGTGCTTTGAATTGCAGATTAATGACATATGTTTGCCACCTGTTGCACTGTTTTTATTTTAAATAAGTTGGATTAAGATGCGTCTTTCCTTAATTACCACCTTCACTAGCATTGCTTCTTTTTGTGTATTGTGTACTTTCTGCTCCAGAACAAAAAGCCCAAATGGGGCTTTACTGACATAAATCGCCTCCATTGGATGTCCAGAAGAGTTATGATGCGCAGAGTAAGTGAACAGAGCTGGAGAGAGCGTTGTTAGGCCCGAGTACAGTAGAGGGAGTGGATTAATTGTGGAGGCGTGGCCATACCCCATACAAAACAACCCTAAAAAAAACAGTGCACCGCTCAGCAAGGGGAGATCAAGAATGGGGGAGGGGCAATCAGTGCAATTGCTACTTCCCCCCCCTCCGCACATCATGCAGGCAGAGGAGACTGCCTCTCTGGACCCACTGCAGCCCAGCACACAGCAGCTTGAGAGGCTGTTGACCCTGAAATGTAAGAAGGAGGTCAGACTTCCCTGCTCCTAAAGTCACTGCTCCTGTGGGGCATATTGTATATAAGGAGCACTGCTGCTGTGGGGCATATTGTATATAAGGAGTACTGCTACTGTGGGGTATATTGTATATAAGGAGCACTGCTGCTGTGGGGCATATTGTATATAAGGAGTACTGCTACTGTGGGGTATATTGTATATAAGGAGCACTGCTACTGTGCGGCATATTGTATATAAGGAGTACTGCTACTGTGCGGCATATTGTATATAAGGAGTACTGCTACTGTGCGGCATATTGTATATAAGGAGCACTGCTACTGTGCGGCATATTGTATATGAGGAGCACTGCTACTGTGCGGCATATTGTATATAAGGAGTACTGCTGCTGTGGAGCATATTGTATATAAGGAGCACTGCTGCTGTGGGGCATATTGTATATAAGGAGCACTGCTACTGTGGGGCATATTGTATATAAGGAGCACTGCTACTGTGGGGCATATTGTATATAAGGAGTACTGCTACTGTGCGGCATATTGTATATAAGGAGTACTGCTGCTGTGGGGCATATTGTATATAAGGAGCACTGCTGCTGTGCGGCATATTGTATATAAGGAGCACTGCTGCTGTGCGGCATATTGTATATAAGGAGCACTGCTGCTGTGGGGCATATTGTATATAAGGAGCACTGCTACTGTGGGGCATATTGTATATAAGGAGCACTGCTACTGTGGGGCATATTGTATATAAGGAGCACTGCTACTGTGGGGCATATTGTATATAAGGAGCACTGCTACTGTGGGGCATATTGTATATAAGGAGCACTGCTACTGTGGGGCATATTGTATATAAGGAGTACTGCTACTGTGCGGCATATTGTATATAAGGAGCACTGCTACTGTGGGGCATATTGTATATAAGGAGTACTGCTACTGTGCGGCATATTGTATATGAGGAGCACTGCTACTGTGCGGCATATTGTATATAAGGAGTACTGCTACTGTGCGGCATATTGTATATAAGGAGCACTGCTGCTGTGGAGCATATTGTATATAAGGAGCACTGCTACTGTGGGGCATATTGTATATAAGGAGCACTGCTACTGTGGGGCATATTGTATATAAGGAGTACTGCTACATTTTTGCCTTCTGAAGGTAATCGGGGGTTTCATATAGCCGCGGCAGGTGCATTAATGCGCCTGTGAAGAGGGGTGCAGAATAGCGCTTAGCTTTTTTTTTTTTTCTTAAAACTACTTCCATCAAATTTGGGGTACATGAAAATGGATGTAAGCATATTTTTACGTCCCTTAAATAATTTTGTAAAAATCTTAAAAAATGCACCTGCCGCTACCACCCGCAATGAAGAACACGCCTGCCACATACTTGGGGACACCTCAGGAATAAATTGCGCTAGTTTAGAAGTTTGTCCCCCAACATTTTTTTTTTCACCCCCAAAATGAAAGTACATTTTTTGGAGTGTACTGACAATTTTTTTCCATTTTTTTGACACAGATAACTTTTAAAGGACACTCCCAGGGGTGCAGGCAACTTTTTTTAGGCCTGCACCCCTAAACCTCAATTCTGCTCTTTTTTTCGCCATGTAAAACATGGTGAAAAGTTATCCCTGTTTTTTAACAAAGACTTTTTGCACCGGCGAAAATAAGTGAAATAGGTGAAAATGACGTCATCGGCGATAAATTATCGCCAATAACGGGTTTACGCTTCAAATTGAATACGGCCCATAATGTGACATGGATCTGGATTTTTCAATATATTTTATGTGGATCAGGGTTTTATAGCAATTAACCAATTTATGTTTCTTTATAAAACTTTGCTTTTAAAAATGTTTTCTTTTTTAGGGCCCAAGGACATGTCTTTCAATTTTCCCTGGGCGCAAAAAACCCTAGTTATGCCTCTGCTGCCCCCACCAGACAGCCAAGTGGGAGAAGCTGGAGCAAGTAATGCCACAAATGCTTCAACATGGCCCCGCCTCTCTCTATTCATCATTACTAAAATAATCCATGGAGGTAATTAGGTTTAGAACTCGCATGGAGTTCCACCTAATTACTGGGGGAATTCATCATTCCTCCTCCCCATCAGTATCTATTCCGAAAAGCTGACATTTTTGCGATGACAGCTTTTCAGGAAATAGATACTTTGCCTGCTCTAACTTACCGCAGCTGTAATCAGTGCTGTGCATGCGCCAGTGCTACCATTAGGCAACGTTAGGCAGCCGCCTAAGGGAGCCAGCCACTGGAGGGCGCTGCTGAGTCCACAAAGAAAATAAATGAATGGCATAATTCATGGCTGAGCGACATATTATGAATTTGTGGCAGTGCTATGCGTAGGGGTGAGCGGGTTCGGACTTCTGAAATCCGAACCCCCCCCAGCCCCCCCGATCCGAGGCCGTTCCGAGTCAGGCTCGACTTTTCCCACCTGACTCGGATCTGAAATCGAGGCAATACTTCATCATCCCGCCTTCCAGGTCTCGCGGGTTTTGGATTCTATATAAGGTACCCGCGTCGGCGCCATTTTCTCACTCGGCTGGGGACAGTGAAGAGGGAGGGTGGGAGTTAGGGATGGCTGGGCTATGTAGTGTAGTGTAGTGTTGTGCTGTGCTGCTGTTGTCTATAGGGGCTGTGTCCACACCTCCAAAGTCCATAGGGGCTGGCTGTGTTGTGCTGTGCTGCTGTTGTCCATAGGGGCTGTGTCCACTACTCCAAAGTCCATAGGGGCTGGCTGGACTGTGTTGTGCAGTCAGTTGTCCATAGGGGCTGTGTCCACTCCAAAGTCCTGTGCAGTGTCCCAGTCCTAAAGGCGTGCTGTAGTGTTGTCCAGGAGGTGCTCTGTCCATCCGGGGTGCTCCCCCCAAATGTAAAAAAAATAAATATTTTTTCTGTGTTTGTGAATTGTGTGCGCAGTAGCAGCACGTGCATCAACAAAGTAGTGCCAAGCGTGCACCTGTGTCATAAGTAAAGGGCCGGCTGGCTTGAACGTTAAAGGGTGCTGTAACCCCCAAAGGGCACTCCAAAAAAAATAAAAAAATATTTTCTGTGTTTGTGAATTGTGTGCACTGTGGCTGCACGTGCATCAACAAAGGAGCAGCAGCAAGCATGCGCCTGTGGCCCATAGGTAAAGGGCCTGCTGGCTTGACCATTAAAGGGTGCTGTAATCCCCAAAGTGCACTCCAAAAAAAATAAAAAAATATTTTCTGTGTTTGTGAATTGTGTGCACTGTGGCTGCACGTGCAGCAACAAAGTAGCGCCAAGCGTGTGCCTGTGTCATAGGTAAAGAGCCGGCTGGCTTGACCATTAAAGGGTGCTGTAACCCCCAAAGTGCACTCCAAACAAAATAAAAAAATATTTTCTGTGTTTGTGAATTGTGTGCACTGTGGCTGCACGTGCATCAACAAAGGAGCAGCGCCAAGCGTGTGCCTGTGTCCCATAAGTAAAGGGCCGGCTGGCTTCTCCATTAAAGGGTGCTGTAACCCCCAAAGGGCACTCCAAAAAAAATGATAAAAGATATTTTTTTGTGTTTGTTAATTGTGTGCGCAGTAGCCGCACGTGCATCAACAAAGTAGCGCCAAGCGTGCACATGTGTCTTAGGTAAAGGGCCGGCTGGCTTGACCGTTAAAGGGTGCTGTAACCCCCAAAGTGCACTCCACAAAAAATTTAAAATTCTCCTTTTTTTTCTGTCTTTGTGAATTGTGTGCACTGTAACTGCACGTGCATCAACAAAGGAGCAGCGCCAAGCGTGCGCCTGTGTCCCATAAGTAAAGAGCCGGCTGGCTCATTTCTTAAAGGGTGCTAGTCTCCAACAAAAATAAAAAATTATTTTCTGTTTGTGTGCGCCTTAGCCGCACGTATATATCAATATAACATAAATGGAGGACCAAACTTTCTCAGATAAAAATAAAATATGGAAAGATCAAGAACTGCTTCCTCCTAGTGCTGAAACTGCTGCCACTAGTCATGACATAGACGATAACATGCCATCATAGTAGAGGGCACATACAATCCCAAATGACAAAGTTCAGAAAAATGACCTTAAAAAAAAACATTTAAATCATCTGAAGAGAAACGTAAACTTGCCAATATGCCATTTACGACAAGGAGTGGCAAGGAACGGCTAAGGTCTTTCCCTATGTTCATGACTAGTGGTTCAGCTTCACATGACGATGGAAGCCCTCCTCCCGCTAAAAAAATCAAACGAGTTAAGCTGGCAAAAGCACAGCGAAGAACTGTGCGTTCTAAGAAGATATCACAAATCCCCAAGGAGAGTCCAAGTGTGGTGGCGGTTGCGATGCCTGACCTTCCCAGCACTGGACAGGAAGAGGAAGAGGTGGCTCTTTCCACCATTTGCACGCTCCCTGCAAGTGCTGAAAGGAGCACCCACAGTCCACTTGCTGATATGCAAATTGAAGATGTCACTGTTGAAGTACAACAGGATGAGGAGACTGGTGTAGCTGGCGCTGAGGAGGAAGTTGGCGAGGAGGATTCTGATGGTGATGTGGTTTGTTTAAATCAGGCTCCGGAGGACACAGTTGTTGTCCGTGGTCTGGCAATATTTCTATCCAAATCCGACAACAACTGTCTTGCCATATGTACCATATGTAAAGGTGAAATAAGTAGGGGTAGGGACGTTAACCACCTAGGAACATCCTCCCTTATACGGCACCTGCAGATCGTTCATAAAAAGTTACTGTCAAGTTCAGAAACTTTGGCTAAGACCGTAAGCAGTCCAGGGACACCTAAATCCCGTTGTCCTGTTGTATCCAAGTGCCTGCGAACCACACCGTCAACTCCCTCCTCATCAATTTCCTCCTTAGTCAGGATCGGAAGTAGTTCTGCAGGCCATGTCACTGGCATGACTGACTCTCCTATCTGGGATTCCTCCGGAGGATCATGCATTGCTACGCCTACTGCTGCTGCTGCTGCTGCTGGGAGTCGTTCATCATCCCAGAGAGGAAGTAGGAACACCACTACTTTTACTAAACAATTGACCCTCCAACAGTCCTTAGCGAGGAGGATGAAGTACGACAGCAGTCATCCTGAAGCAAAACGTGTAACTGAGGCCTTGACTGCTATGTTGGTGTTAGACGTGCGTCCAGTATCCGCCATTGGTGCAGTGGGATTTAGACAATTGATGGAGGTAGTGTGTCCCCTGTTCCAAATCCCGTCTAGATTCCACTTCACTAGGCAGGCAATACCTAGACTGTACAGAAACGTCAGAAAAAGTGTCATCAGTGTCCTGAAAAATGCGGTTGTACCCAATGTCCACTTAACCACGGACATGTGGACAAGTGGAACAGGGCAGACTAAGGACTATATGACTGTGACAGCCCACTGGGTAGATGTATCACCTTATGCAGCAACAACAGGAGCGTCACCAGTAGCAGCATCTCAGAAATGCCAGCTCGTTACAAGGCAGGCTACGCTGTGTATCACCGGTTTCAGTAAGAGGCACACCGCCGACAACCTCTTAGAGAAACTGAGGGAAATCATCGCTCAGTGGCTTACCCCACTTAGACTCTCCTGGGGATTTGTGATATCTGACAATGCCACCAATATTGTGCGGGCATTACATCTGGGAAAATTCCAGCACGTCCCATGTTTTGCTCACACAATAAACTTGGTGGCGCAGGATTTTCTGAAAACCAACAGGGGCATGCAGGAGACGCTTTGGGTGGCCCGAAAAATTTCTGGCCACTTTCGCCATTCAGCGACTGCATGCCTAAGACTGGAGCGCCAGCAAACACTCTTGAACTTGCCCCGCCATCACCTGAAGCAAGAGGTTGTGACGCGGTGGAACTCAACCCTCTATATGCTTCAGAGGATGGAGGAGCAGCAAAAGGCCATTCAAGCCTATACATCCACCTATGAAATAGGCAAAGGAGGGGGTATGCACCTGACTCAAGCGCAGTGGAGAATGATTTCCATGTTGTGCAAGGTTCTCCAGCCCTTCGAATTTGCCACACGTGAAGTCAGTTCAGACACTGCCAGCTTGAGTCAGGTCATTCCCCTCATCAGGCTTTTGCAGAAGCAGCTGGAGAAAGTGAAGGAGGAGCTAAGACGGAGCGATTCCGCTCGGCATGTGGGACTTGTGGATGAAGCCCTTCATTAGCTTTGTCAGGATTCCAGGGTGGTCAATCTGTTGAAATCAGACCACTACATTTTGGCCACCGTGCTCGATCCTAGGTTTAAGCCTATGTGGTGTCTCTCTTTTAGGCCGACACAAGCCTGCAGAGGTGCAAAGACCTGCTGGTGAAAACACTGTCAGCTGAAGCTTAATGTGACACGTCAACAGCTCCTTCTTCATTTTCTCCCGCAACTGGGGCTGCCAGGAAAAAACTTAGGTATCCTAAGCAATCCGCTGGTGGTGATGCAGGGCAGGCAGGACCAGGTTTGGACATCTTTTCCGGACTGAAGGACCTGGCAACAATTTCTGACATGTCTACTGTCACCGCATATGATACTGTCACCATTGACAGAATGGTGGAGGATTACATCGGTGACAGCATCCAAGTAGGCATGTCAGACAGTCAGTACCTGTACTGGCAGGAAAAAGAGGCAATTTGGAGGCCCCTGTACAAACTGGCTCTATTTTACCTGAGTTGCCCCCCCTCCAGTGTGTACTCCGAAAGAGTGTTTAGTGCAGCCGGGAACCTTGTCAGCGAAAGGCGTAGGAGGTTGCTTCCACAAAATGTGGAGAAGATGATGTTCATAAAAAATAATTATCAACTCTTCCAGGGAGACCAGCCTCCAGAATGTACAGAGGGACCTGTGGTGGTGGATTCCCGCGGGGACGAGTTAATACTCAGTGAGGATGAGGATGTACACAACACTGAAGAGGGTGAGGAATCAGTGGATGAGGAGGATGACAACATCTTGCCTCCGTAGAGCCAGTTTGTGCAGGGACAGATTAATTGCCAGCTTGTTTTGTGGGGGCCCAAACGAACGAATCATTTCAGCCACAGTCGTGTGGCAGACCCTGGCGCTGAAATGATTGGTTTGTTAAAGTGTGCATGTCCTGTTTATACAACATCAGGGTGGGTGGGAGGGCCCAAGGACAATTCCATCTTGCACCTCTTTTTTTTCTTTGCATTATGTACTGTTTGGGGCCTAGTTTTTCAAACTGCCATCCTGTCTGCCACTGCAGTGTCACTCATAGATGGGCCACGTGTTTGTGCCACCCACTCGTATCTCTTAGCATAGTCATCCAGCTACCTCGGTGCAACCTTTTGGACATAAAAACACTAGTGTGAGGTCTGAGGTGTGAGGTGTTCAGAATAGACTGGAAAAGAGTGGAAATTAAGGACCAGAAAAAACCACAAATTCTGTGATTTTAGCTGTTTTTATGATTTTTATAAAAAAAAATACAGATCCAAAACACAAAACCCAGAACCCAAAACACGGAAGGGTGGTTTTGGCAAAACCAATCCAGATCCAAAAAACGAAGAAAGATCCAGATCCAAAACCAAAACACAACACGAAAAGTGGCCGATGCACACCCCTAGCTATGAGGTACATTATGATTTTGTTGCTCTGCTGTGTGTAATATTCTATATAGTATATTATGAATTTGGGACATTGCTATGTGGCATGATATTTAATGGGGGAGACTGATGCATGGCATATTATGAATTGGAGGGAGCAGGGGAGGTTGGTGAAATGTTGCCTAGGGCGCCCGGAAACCTTGCACCGGCCCTGGCATGCGCTGTTACATCCGTAAAAGCAGCGCATGCGCACCACTGCCCACATCTTTGGTAATTGTGTCCCCCCCTCCCCCTGCCGCCCACCCTGTCTACCACCTACCTGGACCCCGACAGGCTGCAGCCGCCTCCGGCTCCGACTGCTGCTCTGACACTGAGTTCTCCCGGCAAAACACAGTAAAGTTTAGAAAAATATAGCGGAGGTTTCGGCTAGAACCGAGGGAACATAAACTTCTAGTCAGGGATATAGGGGGTTAATAAAGTTAAAGATGTTTGTTTTCTTTTTACAGTAGGTCGGCAGATGTGATAGGGCTATAGGTTAGGGGGCGTGTTATGTGAGAGAGTGTGGTGATAGGGCTATAGGTTAGGGGGCGTGTTATGTGAGAGGGTGTGGTGATAGGGCTATAGGTTAGGGGGCATGTTATGTGAGAGGGTGTGGTGATAGGGCTATTGGTTAGGGCGCGTGTTATGTGAGAGGGTGTGGTGATAGGGCTATAGGTTAGGGGGCGTGTTATGTGAGAGGGTGTGGTGATAGGGCTATAGGTTAGGGAGAGTGTTATGTGAGAGGGTGTGGTGATAGGGCTATAGGTTAGGGGGCGTGTTATGTGAGAGGGTGTGGGGAATCTGATGTTGAAAATCTGCCTCTTTGAATTTGATCTGCAGCAAGGGAAGTGCAGTTTTTCTTGTCAGATCTGTTTCTTGGATTTATGTGCCTTTGATCCTTCTTATCTTTCTTTATTCTCTCCCTGTTCTCAGTCTATCTCTCTTATTCTTTCCCTGTCTCAGCCTCTTATTATCTCTATACCTATCCTTCTCTCCCTGCTCTGTCTCTTTCCCTTCTCTGAACTTTATGCATCGCCCCCAGCGTGCGCGCTCGGTACCCGCCTGTCTTTCCGACGGTATTTGGTCTGGCGCTCTGGCTTTACTCCCCCCTTTACCGTGTCTTCCCTCCCGGCGGTCTGGCGGGTCAGACACGGCTCATGTCCCCATTGCGGTCGCGAGCACGCGGCCGTGGCAGCACCATGAGCGCTCGAGCCTGCGCCACGTGCCACCGCCCGCTCCTTGTCCCCCGGCGGTCGCCCATCATGGAGCGGCCGTTGTCAGGACGCAGGGGAGGTCAGGCACTGACCCCGCAAACACTACGGCACCCACGGTTATCGCAGGCGCCCGTTCGTGGAGTTCTCACGGGTGCACGCGCTAAGTCTCGCCGCCCGCCCCTTGTCCCCCGATGGTCTCCCAGTCCAGGGCAGACAATAACCGGAGACAGGGGCAGTGGAAAAGGCCACATAAGCGCGTAGGCCGGATGCCTGTCATGGCGCCGGTTTACACGCAGGCCATAGTAGCCCAGCAGGGTGAAGGGGGGCGGAGCCAGAGGGGGAGGAGCCAGCACCTGCACAGAAACAGGCAGGTTACTGCTCCCGCTCCTTTGCTGCCCTCTGATCATAGCAGCAGGGATTCAGACATGGGGTCCCCCATGTCTGTGGTTGCCAGCTCCTCCAGGCCTGGGGGGGTGGCAACTGCGCAGGCTAACACTTTGCCTGCAGGGTCTGTGACATCTGGGAGTGCTCCCTTATTGGATGCTGGGGCCATTGCCGGACTGCTGGTGTTTGTAGTAGGTGCTCTGACACCACTGTTGACGTAGCAGCCCGGAAATGCGGCTGCCACTGGGGTTCCTGCTGCGTCGGCGGCGTCCGCCGTGCAGACGCAGCTTGGCCCTCTTGTGCAGCAGTTAGGCAGGATTTGCGGCCTCTCCCTCTCTCCTATGCCCGCAGTGCCCTCTGTCTCTTTTGCTCCCTCTCCTGTTCCCCCTCCTCAGCCCTATCAGGCTGCGGACGCGGTCAGTGCACACAATGATGCCTCATTCCCTTCTTTTAGAGACGACAGTCTGGAGGAGGTTCCAGTGGTCGGGGCTCCGACCAGAAGCGGAGCAGCTGACGTCGCAGTTAGCGCAGGGGCTGGAGTCACCAATGCCATTGTCGGTCCTTCTGGTGAGTGTGCCAGTTCATCTGATGGCGGGTCTAGTTCCATTTCCTCCTCCTCTTCAAGTGATAGTTCGCAAAAGGCTAGACATAAGAGGTCTCGTAGACGTCGCTTACGTCGTCTAAGGCATTCTAGCGAACGGTCCTCGGGGAGTAGTACCAGTAGTACCAGTGTAGATCGAGGAGCAGGTCCTGACGATGTGGTGCACTGCGCTAATACGGTAGTCACTCGAGGCATGCGTACTAGGGTTAAACAGCGAATCAAAAAAGGCCGCTACGTAGACATGTTCACCCTTACAGCTACGTCGAAAAAAGCGCTTGCGACCGCAAAGGCTAAAGGGGGTATTGGGCTGGAGGCCTATTGGTCCTACACTAATTGGTTATCAGGGTTTTGTGGGTTTTCAGCTTGCTATCTTAAAACTAGGCCATCCGAGTACCTTAACGTGATTCAATATTTGCACCTGATACACGGCCTATTCAAGTCATCACGGGGTACGGCGTGGCGTCAATATAACGAGGAGTTTCATCGCAAACAGGATCGGGTCAGGGTGATGGACCTAGGTTGTAAAGATGTTAAGGTGTGGATGGAGGTGATGCAGCCTACACGCGTCCTTTCTGATCAGTTCCCTGGGCGGCCAGTTCAACCCTCGGCACCTAGGGAAGCCAGCAGAGGGCAGAATAAACATAAGTGTCACGTGTACAATAACGGGAATTGTACCCTGGGAAACAGGTGTCGTTTTCAACACCAGTGCCTCCGCTGCGGCGCAACACACATCAGTAAGGACTGCTCCCTTAGCCCAGGAGGAGCTCAGGCCGTCACCACAACACCCAATGCCAAACGGGCAGGGGTCGGGAATTCCAAGTAGAGCAGCAACTCCCATCCATCTGGATGCCATGGCAAAATTGCTGGACTGGTATCCTGTGCGGGACGATGCCGCCTTTTTGAGTAAGGGTTTCGCAGGGGAGTTTTCGCTTCCAATAATTCGGCCTGCGTGTTCCGGGTCCCCTAGGAATTTACGCTCGGCCTATGATTTGCCTCACGTGCTTAAGGACAAGGTTATGAAGGAGGTTGGGCTGGGTCGCATGATTGGGCCTTTCATGCAACCTCCGGTACCCGATCTTATCCTTTCACCTGTGGGTATTGTCCCCAAGAAGGCCCCTGGGAGTTACCGTTTAATTCAGCACCTGTCACATCCATCAGGTAATTCCGTTAATGATGCCATTGAGGTTGAGGTCCTCTGCGTGCAGTACCAGTCCTTTGACTCTGCGTTAGCATTAGTTGCAAGGCAGGCCCGGGTTCTTTGATGGCAAAAGTGGACATTGAGTCCGCTTTCAGATTGTTGCACCTGCATCCGGAATCATTTAGTTTCATGGAGTTTCGGTAGCCGGATGGTTATTACCTGGACAAATGTCTACCTATGGGATGTTTGGATTCCTGCGCGTTCTTCGAGCGTTTCAGTTCTTTTCTCCATTGGTGTGTCGCAGTGGGGTCTGGGGAGACGAGCATATCGCATTACTTGGACGACTTGTGCGTGGGCCCAGCCGGTTCGGATCGCTGCAATCGCCTCCTTTTTTCATTATAAGCACACTTCTCGGAATTTGGGGTTCCTATTGCGCACGACAAGACTGAGGGCCCCACTACTAACCTGGTTTTCTTGGGTATTGAAATTGATACCTTGGAGGGTCTTCGGCGGCTGCCGCCGGACAAGGTGCGTCGCATGCAGGATGCTATCCTCCTAGCGTTGGCGGGAGGGAAGGTAACACTTCGTCAAGGGCAATCCTTGCTCGGACTGTTTAACTTCGCGTGTCGCGTTATCCCAATGGGGAAGATTTTTTGTCGCAAGCTGCAGAGGCCCTTGGTAGGTCAACGTCGACCGCACCATTTTCTGCGGCTGTCGGCTGAATTAAAACTGCACCTGTCGGTTTGGGACTTTTTTGTGCGATTTCAATGGAGTGCGCATCTGGCTTGCGGAGCCTCTACCCAATGCTTGCCTGCAGCTCTTCACGTATGCTGCAGGATCCTCAGGTTTTGGATCCTTTTGGGTGGTGATTGGTGTTTTTCGGCTTGGCCGGCGGAATGGGTGGAGGCAGGACTGACCAAGAACTTGCTCCTGCTGGAACTGTTTCCCATAGTTGTGGCATTAGAGTTATGGTGTCATCGGTTGCGTGACCGTTCCGTCATATTTTGGTGCGATAACTTGGGTGTAGTACATGCGATCAATAACCAAAGATCGTCATCGCTACCAGTGCTGCGTCTCCTTGCTTGGCTAGTCCTGTACGCCTTGCAATTTAACATACTGTTTACAGCCCACCATGTGCTGGGTACTGACAATTCCATTGCAGATGCAGTCTCCAGGCAAGATTGGCGGAGGTTTCGGGAATTAGCACTGTACACGGCATTGGGTGGTGAGCCTTATCCATTTCATTGTTGGCAGATCATCAAGCCAGAATGGAAGATCTCGCACGTCGGTCCGTGGCCACACGGACTTTGACGGCTTACCAGACATCGTGGCAACAGTGGGAGAAATTTTTGCAAGGACGGAGTTCGTCAGGTAGATCCCGCTATTCTAATATGGTTGCATTTGTATGGTTTTTGTTCAATTCTGGCAAGTCGTGGGCTCATGTTGCCCAGATACTTGCTGGGATTTCATTTTTTCTGCGCTTGGCGGCCTATCTTGGATGATTAGCGTCGTCCTATTGGTCCTGATTTATTAGCGCGGCTAGGTGACAGCTTGCCAGTCATTTTGTTCGAGGTTCTATTATTCCGCCTCACTTTTGCGATGGCCTTTTACGGGGCTTTTTGCATCAGCGAGCTGGTCGTGGCTTCGCGGCATGCTCAACCCCCTCTGCTTCGTTCCCACATTCTGCTGCGCGATATGATGATGTGCCGGCATTCTAAGACCGATCAGATGGGTAGGGGTCACTGGGTGTCCCTGGAGTCCTGTCCTGATGACAGGATTTGTCCGGTTCACTTGGCCTCCCAATATGATCTCTGCCGGCCAATGCTGCCGGGGGCTTGGCTCATGCATGAGGATGGATCTCCTCTGACTAAATTCCAATTTCGATCGGTCTTCCATCGCTGCTTATGGCACCTCGGGCTTTACCCTTCGGATTACGGCACCCATTCTTTTAGAATAGGTGCCGCAACTTTTGCGGCCTCTTCGGGTCTTTCTTCACAGGAGATCCAGGCTCTCGGAAGATGGAAATCCAATGCCTACAGAAGATATGTTCATGTGGAACCATAAATTGTTATACTTTATTCGTTTTGACTTGAGTGCCTTGGCTAACTCACCGCCTTTCCGGCGGGGGTCCCGAGAGATTTTGCCCTGTTTTTTGCCCTGCTTTGGACATTGATAGATTAGCTTAAAATAAAATTAATATATGAATAAATAAAAAATAAAAGAAACACATAAAAGGAAAAGTTTTCACCTCGGGTCAAGTCTTCCTCCCCCCTCCCACCCTCCCAATTCTCCTCTATGATTTGACATGTTGCATATATAATTATCTATTATATTTCTGTATATTTGCAGGTTTCCAGGATGCTAGGCCCATTTGGTGTATTGGTCACTCTTTTTTATTTTTTGGGCTGAGCAGTCGCTCCTTGCAATGGATGCCTCTGTGTTCCCGCGTTGGGAGAGTGTTAGGTGGTTGGGACAAAGGAGTATGCTGTGGGAAGCTTTGTTGCGCAGCTTACACAGGTCAGTGGCTGAATTCGGATCCCCCTTAGTGTTAATTATTCATCTCGGGGGCAATGATTTAGGTCAGCAAATTTCTTTAGAGATGCGCCATGCAATTGTTCGTGACTTGAAGGAGGTGGTTCGGCTATGGCCTAACTGCTTTTTGGTATGGTCCTCTATCATCGCCAGGCTTTCCTGGCGCTATTGTTATAATAGTGTGGCTTTGGACCGGTCCAGGAGAAAAGTGAACAAATGGGTGGCTAGGCATGTGCTGGAGTTGGGAGGGCTAGTGGTGTATCATCCTTTAATTCTGATCGAGGATGCCCATCTTTTTCGTTGGGATGGGGCCAATCTCACTGAGGAGGGTAATTTTTGGTTTCTGGAAGGCATATTTACGGTGTTAAGGGGTTTTCTTAATTAGTATGGTGGCGGGCTGTTTCTTTACTGAGAACCGGTGTGGAGGCAAAGAAGTCCATCTTGCGGCAGTAATAGCGGTGCTCACCCCTTCAATGCACTGATTAGGCTGATTTCACCCTATTGGGGTCAGCGGCACCTCTCGACCGAGCAGGATGAATGGTGCATTGGCATGGGTGTTGGGGCCGCATCACTTGCTCTGAAAGGGATAGTTGGCCCTTGCAAGTTTTAAGATCACACTTGCCCTTGTCTGGGATAGTTGGCCCTCACAAGTTGTGATATACTTCCGGCCTAAGACAAGTGGACGCTGGTTGTTTGCCGTTCTTTCTCCTGCCACCATACCTACCATGTAACTAAATAAAGCTGAAGAGTTAATTTAAACGGCATAACTTGGTCTCGTGTGTTTATTTAGTTTACGTTTATGGGTCACATCTATCTTCTGACGATAAAGTTTAATAAAACCTTTTTTTTTTCTAAACTTTACTGCGTTCTGCCAGGAGAACACGGTGACAGAGCAGCAAGGCGGTGCCTGAGAAGCGACCAGAGGTGACGGAGGGAGCCAAGGAGGACCTACTGACAGCAGGTAAGTATCACCTGCTATACGCCACCTGAGAGTGGCGCATAGTAACACCATCAAATTCCGAAAATACATAATTTTCGGAATTTGACGAATTGCCTAATTTCCATATCCCCATACTAATGTACTAATGTATGGTATGGGGAGTGTGGAAATGAATGCAGGCGGACTTAACCAGGAGATATCAGTGATATCTTCTGTGTTAAGTGTGTTCATGAATACTAAAATAACGGTAATTAAGGAAAATGTCCTTTAAAACCGTTATTTTAGTGTTGATGAATAGGCCCCTATATCTCTATACAAATCCGCAATTCCTGGTTATGAAAGCCACTTGGACCGCACACTTCACTTGGTGCCGGCACGCAGGAGATTTGCCTACTCCTTCTAGAGTCCGGGAAAGCCACCCAAGATTCTGGAGCCCCCTGGACCTTCTGGTTCAGTAGTTAAATATACATTACACTGGGCAAGCAGACATAAGAAAAGACAAATGAACAAAAAGAATTTCAAAAGCCAGCATTTCAGGAATAAACAGGGAGCATTATCTATTGCTAGTTTGCATTTATTTATTGTAATTGGAAAAAATAAATAACTAGTGACACATGCATAAAATATATTTACTTCTACAAAACTTTAATTTGCTACGCAGAATCTGTTTTCCCCAGCTTTTTAAACAACCCCAGTAAATAATAAGTAATCTAATTATAATTTAAAGAAAATGCTGTAATAATGTTGATTACTGGACCATCTGCTCACTGGAAAATGATTGTACAGAGTTTTACTTATTTAGTTATATGTGATGATGTTAGTGGCATGAATCTAAGGTGTGAGCAGATGCAAAGCATTGGTAAAGATAATTTACATAATAAAATACAGAATGTGCACATTCTATTATGTTTATTTTTATGTTTTTGTCCTGAAAAGTTAAAATAATACTTCTTAGCATTATTTATAGGAAACATTTTTAGTGTTCCTTGTTCTGTATTAGAACAATGTGTGAATTGGCATTACAACTACTGTTTTCGGGGTTTTTGTTATTATTTGTTATTACAATGGAATTAAAACTAATTTTAAAAAAGAAAAGACACTAATACCCCTGTCAGATCAAAATGCCTGGTCACACCCGGGATTTGGAATGTCCAGCCCGGATGTGACCTGGCTCAGACCCCTTTCAGACAGGCGGCTTATTTCCGTGTCGGCCACGTCACTGCACACGGTTGCAGTGCCGGAGCATGGAGGTGAGATCATCTTCAAGCATCGGCTCTTTCTATTTTGTAAATGGGTCTCAGGTCGGATGTCCCGGGTTACCCGTTTACACTGCACCGCGACCCATGTAGATCCCGGGTTCAATCCTTGTAACTACACGGGTTGAAATACCGGGCCGCTCGGTCTGGGTTTTTTTTTTTAAAGGATCCTTTCAGACTAAGCAAAATCTCAGGTTGCTGCGCGCTCACATGCAATAAGCTGGGATTTTGCTGCTAGTCTAAGAGGTGTTATTGTACAATTTAATTTTTCAATAATGTTCTGTGGAGTATTCAGTTCACTGCATCGTCATTGATAAGCAAGTTGCTGCAACATTTTATGTAAATCAGTTTTCTCAACGGACCAGTCCATTTCACAGAGGTGCGCGGTTCCGCCGATACAACGGTCGTGTACTGCGTTTGGTTAGGCGTTCTGCACAATGATATTCTCCACTGTTTTTGTAAATGAGCATTTTCTATGTCTATGAATGAAGGAGGGATGGTGACAATTAACTTTTTCTACTGCGTGATGCCGTTGATGTGGAACTGCAAATCCTTTATGCCAAATTCTACCAGTAAAATGTGCTAAACTGTGGCCAAATACATAAAGAGGCCATGATTATGGAAACATTTTTGATTATTTCACAATATCATAGATAAATTCATCAAAGATTTACAAATCTAATCTAAAGCTGGGTACACACTAGACGATATTTTGGACGATTTTAATATTTCCGATGGCCTGGAACGACAAATTGTTAAAATTGTGCAGTGTGTTTCCACAATGTCGGGCTGTGCACGCTCCTGTGGGGTCGTCAGCCGTATCGTCAGGTCGGCCCTACATGCAACTCAATCTGACAATGTGGCTGACGACCCCATGCAGTGGGATGCCACAGGGGCCAACATATCGGGCGGTCGGGCACCAGATCATCTAAAGTGTACCGGCTGCCCGATATGACGACCTGTCGGCAGGGGGGTCGCCTGTCGGATCCCTGGGTATGCACATCATTTAGTGTGTACCCAACTTAAAACCTAAGGAAAAGTAGAATTTAAATACTGTATCACCAGAATCTGGTACCCTGTGAAACGACCTGTACCGCCAAAAAAATAAAATCAATCAGCACCAAAATTTTACTGCAATTTTATCCATCTGCACTTCCATGGACTGAGATTGGCCTGATTCTCCACTATGTGACTTTTTAGTAATCCTGGAATAATTTGCAAAAAAATTAGCCCGCGGTGAATCTCTGAAGTTCAACTGGATTTCAGAATTGGACAAATCAATTCTCCAATCTCTAACTATAAAGTAATCGCCCCCAGATATCATTGCTACTCAATGTCCATTTTGTGAGTAAATGAGGACTCATTTTATACTATCATCCATCATACTGTGTGTGGTGGACAGTGGCTGCCAGGGGTATATAAGTTGCTGAAATGGGCCAATATTATGCCATAAATCATAAAAGAGAAAGAAATTATGTAATTGCTTCTCCCAAGCTAATTTTTAGCCTTATCCTGGTTATTGCTAACCTTAGTTTTACAGTATACATCACATTAAAAATACACAATTATATTGATAGACAGGATCTATAGGTTGAGGCAAAAAACTTGAAGTAATTATCTTCTGTTCAAACCTAACATGCATTACCATATACATTGTATTGATCAGAAATGTTTTAACATTATTCCACATTTCTAATTTATTTTATTTCAATAATAATAAAAAACTAAATCAAATCAGTGGCAAGATGCTAATTTACATTATATCAGACTATCCCACCAAAAATGTGACTGTATGTGAAAGATTTTTCATAGCTGAAAATAATATAATAGTCAGAAAAGTAAAAAAAACCTCTTATACCCAATGGGTTCTATTTAATTATTATCAACATTTCTTCTAATTTGTGAAACGCGTGATCAGATTTTTTTTCCGGCAAGCAAAAATTTGGAGGGAATTAGCTGTGGGCAAAATACAAACCACATTTTCTGCACAGCCACTGGCCACCACAGAGAATAATTGCCATTCTACTAACCAACAAAACACAAAAAAATCTGTTGTAGAGACAGACAACTTCTGTCAACCATATTACTGAATTTCAGAGGAATATCCCTAATTTCTTGACACATCACATAGAGAAATGTCCCCTCCCCATTGCAATCCACATATTACAGAAATACACCTACTGCAAACTGTTGTACAGTTATCAAACACAATAGCAATGACCTGCTGCAGAGATGCCATTCAACTTTCAGGCACCTTTAGCACCTCATTCCCTCCACCAACGCGCTTCACTAAACAGGTTTATTCCAATTCTCATGGTACCTTAACGTTGCTCTCTAGGATGGCCAAAGGTCATTTAAGGCTGAGTGGGCAATTGTTGGACCTAACATTATCCTGGAAGTAACATGAAGGAATCGATTTTATACAAACATTTTAGAGCTCAGAACTTATAGGAACGTCTGACACCAGTGCTAGGTCATTGAACGGAACGTCAAGCGCGACAGCAGTTAGTGCGTTGACATTTTGGATTTGTGTGTTAGCCCTGAAAAATAGTGAGTGATTGTCTACCTTACAGGAAACATTGCTACAGCATAATACATATCTATATTACATATTGTAGACTGTAGATAGCTAAAGGGCTGGTTATTAAACATCTGGACACAGCAAAACATTTCTCTAACAGCGTTAGACCATGTTGTGTACAGGATTTGCTATTTGTGTTCCACATTTATGTCTCCATTTATTTAATTACTGACTTTATCATGCATAATGACATCCATAAACAATATTGAGTTTCCATCACAAACTATGCCTGGAGAATACAGTTGTGAGATATTGAAGACAAATAAGTGTGAGCTTCAAGCTGATTTCCTATGGGCAAGAAATGATCATTGATCTTGACATGAGAGATCATGGCTTAAATTCTATTATTTCTTGGACAGCTTATTTTATGTTGTATTTTATCTGGAATCCACAAGCATTAATCATTTTAAATAAATATGTTTTCTTTTTATTGGCTAAATAAAAAAAAAATGGAATGATTTTTGTGGTACACTCAGATGTGTTCTCCCTTGCAGGCTAAAACTCATTGCCCCTCCAGGAACCCACCCCTCACTGTTATTCTACCAGATTTGGTCTGTATTTTATATCACTACGGTCCTACAAATCATGAGCATAGCTCTGCTCTTGCATCTAATCAAGATCACGTCGTCCAAGGTCGCTTGTAAACCTGACAAAAGGTAGAGACGCAGGACATACTATTTTGTACAAAAGTATGATACACATAGGTAGGTGCGGATCCCTAATTTGATGGCCATTTGCCAAGACATTTTGTGTTACGTTTTGTGGACTTGAGTTCTGTAGTAAGAATGCTTGTGATGACTACAATAAATATAAGGGCAGATGTATGAAGCTCTTAGAAGTGATAAACTGGGGGGTGTGATAAACGACCAACCAATCAGCTCCCAACTGTCATTTTTCAAACACAGCCTGTAACATGACAGTTGGGAGCTGAGTGGCTGGTCATTTATCACTCTGCACTTTATCATAGTCATTTGTTAATTTGATGTCACAAAAGACAACTGAAAAAATATATACTGTATATTAGCTATATATATAAAAAATATGCTGTAAGGTCCGCTTGTATTTTTGTAATCATTCACATAAATCCAGTCCTATTGACAAAGGTCTAGAACAGGGGTGGGCCATAAGCAGCCTTCTAACTGCTGTTGAACTATATATCCCAGCATGCCCTGCAACAGTTGGCCAAATAGCAAAGCTGTTGTAGAGCATACTGGGATGTGCAGTTCTGCAACAGCTGGAGCCGCTTATTGCCCACCCCTGGTCTAGAGAGACATCTAACTGGTGGGACCGCGGTTCTGTTGGGCCCATGGTAGGATCATGCATTATGCAACCTGGGTTGCTCCCTACACCCCAGTGTAGTGGGCACTAATTGAACCAGATGTATCTGTCCAATCTATATGTTTTTTATTTATTTTTTATAAACAAAAGGCGTAATGAGCCCAAATCCGTATGTTGCATAAGGGCCCATTAGGTCTTAATCGGGCTCTGGCTGGGCCCATGGCCCTGAAAGGTAAGACGAAGCTACCATGCCTTTATAATACAGAACAGTTTATTTCCGGAAAGTGTCCATGTTACACTACAATCTCTATATTGAGATTGCTTATTTTACATCAAAATGTTATTAAGTCTATGTAATAAGAAGTCAAGGTTATTTAATAAGAAAGCATAAATTTAATATCACTGTTCAGTTAGTCTTAGTTGCAAGTAATTAAGTTAACCCAAATTAAAAATGATTAAGCAAAGTAAAAAAAATATGAATTACCATAAAAGTGAAAAAACAATAATTAATAGTAATAATACTACAGGAAAGGTCCTTCCGCTGCATATTTATTTATGTAACATTTGGTATAAAGATGTTTGCAAGCCATCACATAGGTTACATGGAAATTCCCACAAAGAATTTTAATTAATAATAGTTAGAACTACAGCAATTGAAAATATATCGCATGTTTAAAGGAATGTTTTAAGTAAAGGCTCAATTATAAAGAGATGACATTTTAATGCAGGCTTTTATGTACTAATTTGTAGATAAATGAAGACAGTAAGAGAAAGGTGTGAATGTATTTAGTACAATGTAAATCCCTGTAGTGAACTATATAACAGCGGTAACCTTATGGAGGTTTGTGTATCTAGAGGGTTGGAAATTTGCAGTTATATATAGATTTGTGTAAACAAAGGGACCCTATTTTCAGCTGGTCCACAACCCAAGGAGGCATAACGAGCTTCATTAGGACCAGCGGATCTCATTATACTCTCCCGTCTTATTCTTTCTCGCTTTGTGACAGCGCAAATGGCTGATTTCTGCAACATTGGCTGCAGATAAAATTTAATAGTGATATCTAGAGATGAAGGTCTGAGAGATTAAGCTCAGAACGAATTGAAATGATAGCTAGATATTTAGGCTGATGATATACCACACAGACTGATAAATGGCTTTGTGCAGCTCTGGCAGAACACATACAAATAGACCTAGATCACAACAAAGTTTGCAGAGGTTCAGAATGTGTTCTCTAAGGGCAGAAAATGTAGAACATAATTGTAAGTCAGTTGTCTTTCATATTTATTGTGTCAAAATCTGTAAAACGGACAAACATGCAACAAACCTTTTTCTGTTTGCCAAGGATTATAGATGGGAATTATATGGTTTGGATGGGAGTAGGGTAGACGTGGTGGGATATATGTTAGATGTGCAATGTTGAGGAGAACGTTGTTGGTTGGGTCACGACTGTCACACATGTAGAGTTGAGTAGGGTTCATGGTAGGAAGAGTGTGGAGAATTGTAGTATGTACTGTGGGCCTGATTCAGACCCGCTCGCGAGCGCATAGCGCTCGCAAGCGGGTCGATGGCCAGGCAGTGTGCACTGCGCATGTGCGAGCCCCGGAGCGAGCGAGAAATCAATAGCTTCGGCGCTCGCTACAAGACGGGGCGGCTATCAATGTTGATTGACCAATCGCCCAGTTTTGTAGGCGGGTCGTTGGTGGCTGCACAAACGGAGGTGTTCCCTTAGGAACGCCTGCCATTTGTGGGCGGCCCTACTGACATCACACGAGACCCTACCACAAGGGTCGCAAGCCCGATAGTCGCAATAATCGTGACCATCGCTAGGCCGCCCGCTAAAGCTGTGGGTGGTCACCTACAGCTTAGCGAGCGGCCTGGAGGCCAGGGTTAAAAAAAAAAAAACGTCCCGCCCTGATTCAGAGCGAGTGCTCGCAAATAGCGAGCGGCTCTGAATCAGGGCCTGTATGTTCTTAGGTGGTGACTGCATAAGTGCTGGCGGTAGGACACATAGCGTTCACAATAGGTGGCAGAGTGATTGTAGTTTGTATAGTAATAGGAAGGATCTAGCAGTTTAGAGAACTAATGTCAGATACTTAAAGTATTTTTTTTTTCATGGTTATTTGTATAAATATAACCGCTATCATCTTAACAGTTTCCTATATACATTCTCCACTAGTGTATGCACTTACCTGTTCTAGAGCTCCTGCCAGCTTGTATACATCCACTGGACTGAATGAGAGAAGTACATAGGAGTAGGTTTTGTGAACACAGACAGAGGACTCCCTAGGGTTTTGGCAGGAGCTCCAGGACTGGTAAGTGCTATATGTACTCTGCACTAGAAAGTGTATCTAGAAAACAGTTAAGTATAGGATAGGAATAATATTTGACCATATAAAACAACAACTACCCTTTCAGAAAGAAATGACAGGGTTACAAGGGGGAAGCAATCGGGAAGCCGACTGCCTATATACCGGCAGCCGGCTTCCCGACTGTCTTATCCCGGCATGGGTGAAATGCCGGCTTCTAGATGTAGACGCCCGCATTTCCCCGACGCCGGGCGCCGCGAGCGGACAGCCACGGGGGGGGGGAGGGTCAGGTTTAGGGCTCCCGGGGGGGACTTAGGGTTAGGCACCCCCCCGGGAGGGTTAGGCTAGGGGGAGGGAGGGTTAGGGTTAGGCACCCCCGGGGGGGACTTAGGGTTAGGCACCCCCCCGGGGGACTTAGGTTTAGGTAGCGGGGAAGGTGGTGGTTAGGGTTAGGCACTTCGAGGGGGGATTAGGGTTAGGCACTTGGGGGGGAAGTTAGGGTTAGGCACCCCTAAGGAGGGTTAGGGTTAGGGGGGTTAGGTTAGGTTAGTGGATACTTACCTATCCACGATCGGGATTTCCAGCGCTGTCGGGCTTCCACTGCATCGCACCCTGCTCCTGTCAGGCTGCCGCTGACGGGAATCGAACCGCCGGCTGTGCGGCCGCCGGTATGTCATACCCATTCCTTACAAGGTGGCTCCTATCGCTTAATTCAACTTGGTGTGAGCGACAAAACCCCAAAACATTTTTGCATGATTAACATTTTACTTTGTACTCTGGGCCTAATTTAGGTCAGAACAGTATCGTACATCTGCAAGGAAGGGGATGTGCTATACCGTTCAGCAATTATTCAGATACCGCAGGAGGTGTCTATAGGAAGCAGAAGCCTCCTGACAGCGATAGCGATTCAAGTGCAGCATTAGCATACGCTGCACTCAGATGTCCATTGCGATGGTGGCAGCACCAGCCAGTCTGAGTAAGCTCAGCTTACTCAGGGTGGCAGCCTGCGAGGTCAGGAAATCTGCATCCACCAACGTAGACCCAGGCCACGCCACTCCCGTAAAATAGGGGTCGACACACCCCTGTTCCCGGGAATGCTGGCCAAGCACACCCCACAAACGCCACAGCATGTCAACCATCTTGGGGGAGCAGAGAGCGAGATCGCAGGACCGGTCCGGCATGTGCGCATAATGGGTCCTGCGTATGCTCAATTTTCCGATAATCAGAAAACTGCGTGCCGCCCCACAATAGCATCCAGACCTGAATCAGGCCCACTGTTTGGATTATTAATATGTCTCTCTTTATATAATACCTGCATGATGCCATATAAACTGCTTACAGTTCAGTTTTGCAGGATGGAGCACAATTGTAGGAGGCTGCAGAAATACTATCTTCTTCTCTGCCAGCAAAGGGGTTTGAAGGTGCATTAGTATTAGAGATGAGCGGATTCGGATCTCAGAGATCCGAACCCACCCGAATTTCGAGGATCCGGGGCAATCCGAGCGCAGCTCGGATCTCTCTGCCTGCCCCGGATCCCTGACCCGAGGCAAAACCTCACGACCCCTCTGTCGAGTCGCGAGGGTTTGTTTTTTGCGCAGGCTTAACGCTGATTGGCTAAGAGAGCCGTCTGTCACGGCTCTCAGCCAATCAGCGTTAAGCCCATTGAAAACAGCACAAAGGATAAAAAGGAGATGGCGCCCGCCATCCCCCGCCACCTGACACTGCCGGCACCCCCCGCTGCTGACACCGCCGGCACCCCCACTGGCAGCATCCTCCGCTGCCGACACCACCGCTGCCAACACTCCTGCACTGCTGCCCAACGTACTAAGGACATCGTCAGCAACCCCCAAACTGCCGACACAGCCAGCAGACCTGCACTAAAGACACCGCTGGCACCCCCGCACTGCCGACACAGCCAGCAAACTTGCACTAAAGACACCGCTGGCACCCCCGCACTGCCAATACAGCCAGCAAACCTGCACTAAAGACACCGCTGGCACCCCCGCACTGCCGACACAACCAGCAAACTTGCACTAAAGACAACGCTGGCACCCCCGCACTGCCGACATCACCGGTACCCTTCACTGAGGACACTGCCAGCACCGCAGCACTGCCATTCCATGTACTGAGGACACTGTCAGCAACCCCGCTTTGCTGACATTGCTGTCACAGTAAGTGCACTATTGGTGTATCCAACCCACACTGTATAACACGCTGTATCCGTGTTGGAAATTAGAAGCTGAACTGCCACATGTTAGTGCTGCCCACTGTGTCACAGCTTAGTCACTGTAATCATCTAATAGTAATTGTGAAATGTCCTATACAATAAAATATAACCTTTATTAATGTATTACTAAAAAAAATTGCTTGAAATAAATAAACAGGCGAAATATTAAAAAGATATATAGAGAGTGAATAAAGTATAGAAAAGTGAATTAAAATAAATAGCTGTGACCCAGTGTGTGTGTGTATTATTGGATCAAGACCTGTTATTGGTCGTAGATATTCTCAAATTGAGAAGAAAAGAAAAGCCTCAGATTGTTATAACATATTTGTAGATAAAGGGGTAAGTATCCGAGTTATTGCATCGTATAATGTCACAAAAATCCAAAAAGCAACAACTCGAGAAACAAAATATTAACCCCTGGTGTAATAAGTGCCTAGATATAGAATGCCTCAATAAAATGTTGTGAATTGAGCTGTTAGAGAGCTATTACATGAAAGATCATAGTCTGGTAATCTGACATATAAATGTTGCAGTTAATCACCACTAAAATTCAACAGCAGTGTAGAGTATTCTAATATTAAACTATGTTTCAATTTCAATTGTTACTTAAACTGCAACACTATCCTGTTGAAAATACTTGGCAGGTAATAATTGTCAGTGTCTATGTCTATCTAAAATACCGGTATGTTGGTTGACATCTCTCCGGTAGTTATGTATAGATTAATCAATTATCATACAACGGGCTGATATTGCTCGATATTGGTGTCAACCAAAATCAATCTGTAATCTCTGTAATAGCTATATCTCAGCTAGTCTCATTAATGCATTAATTAATGATAGAAGTAATTAATTGATAGAAGTAATGATTCCTAAGAGAGCCACTCATTAATTATAATCAGTGTATAAGCACTGCAATGGGGAGAATATCATCTGATAATGATTGTTAGCAATAACATCAGTATATATACACAAGATCTCCCTCTACCATATACTGTACTGATATTAAATGTATGTACAGTCCAAATTGGATGACTGATACCACAGGCATAAGATGTAATTTATTGGAGGTAACACTGTGGGCCCCGCAAAAATAGTAGTGTGGCTATTCAGCCCTAACATAAATTATCTGTCTCTCAGAGATAGCCGCTGGAATATTGCGGTTGTATTTGTTGTTCAAACACACAGTCAGACATGGGGCAGGTATCATCGACAGTGGAACAAATTCTAACAGGTTATGTTAGCTTTATTAATAACGTAAATTCAGTGTATATTTCCCTTTGTCCTCCGTGCTTGTGGTATAAGAAAAAAGTATATATATCAGTCACCTAAATGGCTAATGAAAGGAGTGGAATCATATTGAAGACTTTCTGCTAGATAAATAAGTTTGTCACAGTAGCATAATATTGCCACACATAGATAGTCTCCTGTGAAGGCTGTCTGAATATTGCAGTTCTACTAGATATAATGGTAATGTGTTCTATGTCCCCTATTAGTGAATACTGCAGCGCCATATAATATTACAGCTCAGTGATTGTCAACGGCTGTATTATCTATTCTCTGCTCGGAGATACTATGTAGCTATGCGGCACTGTAACATTAAGTTTATTCACTCCAAAACACTGCTAGTATGTAGCGGCTCTGTTACATATTCGGCACTACTACACCGAAGGCTTTTCAATTTTACACACACACACGGGGCACGCTAGGTCCCGATGCGCATTTCGCCCTTAGGCTTTGTCAAGGTAAGCCGATTGTTACCTCAGATCCGGTTTAAATGCTCTAGTTCAAATTCGTCATAAAGGTGTGTCTGGATTCATCATTTTCATTGGTTAGTATATTCATTGAAGCAGAAATGGGATAGATCGTATGTATTTAGATCTCATGTGATATATATCATTGTTATATACTCGAATTTATAGAATAAGTAAACGGATGTATTGATAATAATATAGATGTTATTATTCAAATTACAGTGATTAATATAATTCATACCCAATAACCAGTAATAGTTCCAATATAATATAGGAACAAATATATCAGCTGATATTTCTAAAAGCATATCCTGTTACTATTAATTATTAGTCGATAATGAAAAATAAAAAATAAATAATAAATATGGGGAGTATATCCTAAATCCAAAATTAGATTATATTATTTTGGATAGGAGATGTTTATACTGAATTAAAATCAAAAGCTATGTCATATCAATAGGTTACATTGATATATAGAATTTAGTATATCATAGAGATTTTTCCATCTTTATGACATTACAAAAATAATAATAATGCTTAAAAAAGTGTATTTTATAGTACAGTACTTATATATAGATAAATGATATTGGTGAAATAATAAGAGCATCATAGTGTATATAGTGTCTATCCAAATTATCATCGATTAAATAGTGCAATGTGCATGGTAGAGTAATGCTAAGTGTCTGTCATAAATCTCATCAATGGAAATAGTGCAGTGTGTTAGGTTTGGCAACCACATTGCCAATGATATAAAAAATGATCTAAAGATGAATAAAATACAAAGAAGAGGATCGTCCAGGATCCATGAGTGTGAGAAAAAAAATTCTTGTTAACTAGTGGATAAAACATAATGTGAAAAAACATCCTAAAGTGAATAAAAAATAAAAAAATGTTAAAAAATAATGAAAATTAATAAAAATTAATAAAAAAGATGCTCTCCTAAAATCTGAAGATATATATATTAAAAATATCTCTATGTGTAAATATAATACTATATCTAATTACTCATGGACAGTTCATCAACCAATATTAAATGGATTCTATCCAGAGTTCTACATCTCCTCTGTGTTATTGATAGAGTTATAAAAAATGTTGATATCTAAATAAAATATGATTTATATGTCCATAATTTTCAATATTATTCCCCATATAACTAATATCACTAGTAGGTTCAAAAAAGATATTCTACAGGTAGGTTATGGTATTTAATACATTAATGATATATTAATTATTTGTTAATGCATTATATTGTATATCATTTATATCATCGTTCCCTCATGGAATTTTATTTATATATATATCACATGAGTCTATTTTAATTCATTATGTTTATTAATCCAAAAGACTTATTCTAAAAAAGCTGTATAATTATTATTATCGTTCATACCGTTTTTTCAATTCCATAGGCTTTAAGGTCATTTAAATTACATCCATTATTTTTAGAGAAATGTCTTGCCACACTGGTTAGTTGTTTAAATTTTGCTTGATCTTTTTTGGCATTCCTAATGTTTCCTATGTGTTCCAAAAGTCTTTGTTTCAATTTTCTACTAGTCATACCGATGTACTTTTTCTTACAACTACATTCTAGGCAGTAGATCACCCCTGTAGTGTCACCATTAATGTAACTTTTGATGTTATTGTTTCGCCCATATCTATCCACAAAAACTTTTGTTTTCTTGATGTAAGTACATGCTTTACAATGCCCACATGGATAACACCCACTTATTCTCTTTCTTACAGTGCTGGATGTAATTTATCCTTAATGCTGGGAGATTTTCTCCAGCTAATGTGTACCTGTTCGCCTATTTCCCTTGCTAGATCCTTGTCTGACAGAAGGACATGCCAGTGTTTTTGTAAAATATAATTTATATCTTTCCATTGGTTACAAAAGGTACCTATAAACCTGGTTTTATCTGGAATCTTAGGTTTGATCCTGGGAATCAAGAGATCTCTTCTATCTCTATTCACGGTGGTTTTGTATGCCTTTTAAATGATCTTATTGCTATATCCTCTATGTTGGAGGCGGTTACTTAGTTCTTTTGCTCTCATGTTGAAAATTTCTTGTTCTGAGCAATTTCTTTTCATTCTAAGCATTTCACCCCTTGGGATTCCTTTTTTAGTAGCTGGATGATGGAAGCTATCAAAATGTAATAGGCTGTTAGTTGCCGTCTGTTTCCGAAATAAATTGGTGGTTATCTCCCCTGATTCTGTTATCATTATCTGAAGATCTAAAAACGTCACTAATTTTTGACTTGTATCCATCGTTAGCTTGAGATTAAGAGGGTTATTATTCAGAGTTGCTATAAATTCGAGAAGCTCATCATGTGGTCCTTCCCAAATTATAAAGACATCATCTATATATCTATACCATGCTTTCACATGTTTAGTATATCTTTCCAGTTGGTCATTAAAAATATATTCCCTCTCCCACCACCCGAGGTACAGGTTGGCGTAGGTTGGTGCACACGTAGTTCCCATCGCTGTACCTCGGGTCTGTAGGAAGAATCTCTCGTTAAAGATAAAATAATTTTTAGTTAAGATAAATTCCAGCAAGTCACATAAGAATATGTTATGGTCATTTTCTCGTTCCATACTCAAAAAGTATTTCACTGCTTTTATTCCTATGTTATGATGAATGCTTGTATAGAGTGATTCAATATCACATGTACATAACCAAGTTTCCTTGGATACCGTCAGATTTTGTATTTTATTTAGAATGTCAGTAGTGTCTCTGATATAAGAGGGTAATTGTAGCACAAAATCTCGTAAATGGGCATCTACATAACGACTAGCATTTTCAGTCAAGCTTCCTATCCCAGCGACTATAGGTCTTCCTGGTGGACATTTAGGGATTGGAAAGATATCACCTATTCTGTGCAGATCTTCTGCCTATTGAAGATAACTTATAATTGAGCTGTGGCTATCACAGCCTTACAAGATTCTAGCACGAATATTATAAATTAATATAATTCAATCAATTTATTATCTGTATCCTATACTCTTTATCATATTAAGCCGATGGCATCCTTCAGTTTAAGCAGAGATCTAGATAGTAGAAAGGACCACTGGAATGAGGAGATGACAACCATTTTTGGAGAGAGTTCAGTTGAAAATGTGTCTAAGAAAACTAAATGGACAGAAGATCTTATAACAATCAAAGATCTCTTATATAGACAAACGAAGACTATATGGAATAAAATATCTTTTGAAAACTATATAAAACAGAATTTAGTTCCAAGAGGTCTAAGACCTAAAACCTTCCCCGCTTTTGAGATAGACGAGGATCTGAAGAAGGAATGGGAAACATCACTTTTAAGATGCTCAAGAGAATTAATGGGGATTCTCATTAAACACGATACACAAAAATTAGAAGAAATAACGAAAAAGAAATAAAGAAGATCAGTGAGAATCTAAAAGAATATGAAAATCTGGATGCATTTCAGAAAATGTATGATAAATACAAAAAAGATGTAGATGACTTTGAAACAGTGGTGAAGGAGAGGAAACAACAAAAATTTATGAGAGATAAAAACGATTTTATTAATAACAGAGTCTTTAGATGGAACAACAGAAGAGAAAAAAGAGAAAAAACTGTTCAAACCAATTATGATACCTCAGAAATGGAATCCTCAGAAAGTGAATTATCAGAACCTGCCTCAAATAATAGATGGACAAGACATTTTTTAGGTTCAGGTCAGGATCCAACAGATGGCCCTGGAAAAAGATCAGAAGGGGGAAAAAATCTCAAAAAAAGAGAAATGAGAGAATGGGAAACACGATCACAAAGGAAACACAAAACATACAGGAAGTAACAGATATGGATAAACTATAAATTATTAATCTATCAGGTAGGGTTTTAAACACTTCAGAAATAAGTGTCCTTTCCAAAGGATTAACTTTCTCCCCTACCAAGGATATGAATAGATTCGATATTGAGAAAGATTTACAGTTATTCATAAGAAAACTCGTTTTAAAGAAGTTTTTCAGTCAAAAATCGACTCAAGGTGACATGGAAATTCTGGAAGAACAAGCACTACGAGATCTAGAAGAATTAGAGGAAGAATCTATTAAGAGTCAAACAATTAAGGACTCTCGCCCAAAAATGAGAAGAAAATCAAAATTTACTCCACCTCTCAATATTTGTGCCCAAATACAAGTCTTTCAAAATCTAGTCTCAAGGGATTTAGACAGTATTATGATAACAACAACTAATCAATTTAAAAAGATAGACAATTTAAAACATGAAGAACAACTTGCTTTGAAAGAAATAGAAACTTGGAAGGAAATCATCATCAAACCATCAGACAAGGGGGGTAACATTGTTCTATGGCCCCGGGAGCTATATCTCGCATAGATATACAGACAATTAAATGACAAAGATTGTTATAAACCTCTGATTTTCAATCCCACAGCAAAATTTAAAATTGAATTCCATCGAATAATTAAACAAGCATTAGACAAAGAAATTATTAATTTGGATGAGTATAATTATTTGTGGGTTGAAAATCCGAAGGTTCCTACCCTATACGCCTTACCAAAGATACATAAGAACAATAAATGTCCACCAGGAAGACCTATAGTCGCTGGGATAGGAAGCTTGACTGAAAATGCTAGACGTTACGTAGATGCCCATTTACAAGATTTTGTGCTACAATTACCCTCTTATATCAGAGACACTACTGACATTCTAAATAAAATACAAAATCTGACGGTATCCAAGGAAACTTGGTTATGTACATGTGATATTGAATCGCTCTATACAAGCATTCATCATAACATAGGAATAAAAGCAGTGAAATACTTTTTGAGTATGGAACGAGAAAATGACCATAACGTATTCTTATGTGACTTGCTGAAATTTATCTTAACTAAAAATTATTTTATCTTCACCGAGAGATTCTTCCTACAGACCCGAGGTACAGCGATGGGTACTACGTGTGCACCAACCTACGCCAACCTGTACCTCGGATGGTGGGAGAGGGAACATATTTTTAATGACCAACTGGAAAGATATACTAAACATGTGAATGCATGGTATAGATATATAGACGATGTCTTTATAATTTGGGAAGGACCACATGATGAGCTTCTCGAATTTATAGCAACTCTGAATAATAACTCTCTTAATCTCAAGCTAATGATGGATAAAAGTCAAAAATTAGTGACCTTTTTAGATCTTCAGATAATGATAACAGAATCAGGGGAGATAACCACCGATTTATTTCGGAAACAGACGGCAACTAACAGCCTATTACATTTCGATAGCTTCCATCATCCAGCTACTAAAAAAAGAATCCCAAGGGGTGAAATGCTTAGAATGAAAAGAAATTGCTCAGAACAAGAAATTTTCAACATGAGAGCAAAAGAACTAAGTAACCGCCTCCAACATAGAGGATATAGCAATAAGATCATTAAAAAGGCATACAAAACCACCGTGAATAGAGATAGAAGAGATATCTTGATTCCCAGGATCAAACCTAAGATTCCAGATAAAACCAGGTTTATAGGTACCTTTTGTAACCAATGGAAAGATATAAATTATATTTTACAAAAACACTGGCATGTCCTTCTGTCAAACAAGGATCTAGCAAGGGAAATAGGCGAACAGGTACACATTAGCTGGAGAAAATCTCCCAGCATTAAGGATAAATTAGTACATAGCCATTATTCAGAAACATCCAGCACTGTAAGAAAGAGAATAAGTGGGTGTTATCCATGTGGGCATTGTAAAGCATGTACTTACATCAAGAAAACAAAAGTTTTTGTGGATAGATATGGGCGAAACAATAACATCAAAAGTTACATTAATGGTGACACTACAGGGGTGATCTACTGCCTAGAATGTAGTTGTAAGAAAAAGTACATCGGTATGACTAGTACAAAATTGAAACAAAGACTTTTGGAACACATAGGAAACATTAGGAATGCCAAAAAAGATCAAGCAAAATTTAAACAACTAACCAGTGTGGCAAGACATTTCTCTAAAAATAATGGATGTAATTTAAATGACCTTAAAGCCTATGGAATTGAAAAAATTCAACTAGGAATAAGAGGGGGAGATTTGACACAAGAACTCATGAAGAGAGAGACCAGAATGATCTTCCTCATGAATACCGTTACTCCTAACGGTATGAACGATAATAATAATTATACAGCTTTTTTAGAATAAGTCTTTTGGATTAATAAACATAATGAATTAAAATAGACTCATGTGATATATATATATAAATAAAATTCCATGAGGGAACGATGATATAAATGATATACAATATAATGCATTAACAAATAATTAATATATCATTAATGTATTAAATACCATAACCTACCTGTAGAATATCTTTTTTGAACCTACTAGTGATATTAGTTATATGGGGAATAATATTGAAAATTATGGACATATAAATCATATTTTATTTAGATATCAACATTTTTTATAACTCTATCAATAACACAGAGGGGATGTAGAACTCTGGATAGAATCCATTTAATATTGGTTGATGAACTGTCCATGAGTAATTAGATATAGTATTATATTTACACATAGAGATATTTTTAATATATATATATATATCTTCAGATTTTAAGAGAGCATCTTTTTTATTAAAATTTATTAATTTTCATTATTTTTTAACATTTTTTTATTTTTTATTCACTTTAGGATGTTTTTTCACATTATGTTTTATCCACTAGTTAACAAGAATTTTTTTTCTCACACTCATGGATCCTGGACGATCCTCTTCTTTGTATTTTATTCATCTTTAGATCATTTTTTATATCATTGGCAATGTGGTTGCCAAACCTAACACACTGCACTATTTCCATTGATGAGATTTATGACAGACACTTAGCATTACTCTACCATGCACATTGCACTATTTAAATGATGATAATTTGGATAGACACTATATACACTATGATGCTCTTATTATTTCACCAATATCATTTATCTATATATAAGTACTGTACTATAAAATACACTTTTTTAAGCATTATTATTATTTTTGTAATGTCATAAAGATGGAAAAATCTCTATGATATACTAAATTCTATATATCAATGTAACCTATTGATATGACATAGCTTTTGATTTTAATTCAGTATAAACATATCCTATCCAAAATAATATAATCTAATTTTGGATTTAGGATATACTCCCCATATTTATTTTTTATTTTTCATTATCAACTAATAATTAATAGTAACGGGATATGCTTTTAGAAATATCAGCTGATATATTTGTTCCTATATTATATTGGAACTATTACTGGGTATTGGGTATGAATTATATTAATCACTGTAATTTGAATAATAACATCTATATTTTTATCAATACATCCGTTTACTTATTCTATAAATTCGAGTATATAACAATGATATATATCACATGAGATCTAAATACATACGATCTATCCCATTTCTGCTTCAATGAATATACTAACCAATGAAAATGATGAATCCAGACACACCTTTATGACGAATTTGAACTAGAGTATTTAAACTGGATCTGAGGTAACAATCGGCTTACCTTGACAAAGCCTAAGGGCGAAATGCGCATCGGGACCTAGCGTGCCACGTGTGTGTGTGTAAAATTGAAAAGCCTTCGGTGTAGTAGTGCCGAATATGTAACAGAGCCACTACATACTAGCAGTGTTTTGGAGTGAATAAACTTAATGTTACAGTGCCGCATAGCTACATAGTATCTCCGAGCAGAGAATAGATAATACAGCCGTTGACAATCACTGAGCTGTAATATTATATGGCGCTGCAGTATTCACTAATAGGGGACATAGAACACATTACCATTATATCTAGTAGAACTGCAATATTCAGACAGCCTTCACAGGAGACTATCTATGTGTGGCAATATTATGCTACTGTGACAAACTTATTTATCTAGCAGAAAGCCTTCAATATGATTTTCGATTATTTGATGTTATCCACTCATTTCATTAGCCATTTAGGTGACTGATATATATACTTTTTTCTTATACCACAAGCACGGAGGACAAAGGGAAATATACACTGAATTTACGTTATTAATAAAGCTAACATAACCTGTTAGAATTTGTTCCACTGTCGATGATACCTGCCCCATGTCTGACTGTGTGTTTGAACAACAAATACAACCGCAATATTCCAGCGGCTATCTCTGAGAGACAGATAATTTATGTTAGGGCTGAATAGCCACACTACTATTTTTGCGGGGCCCACAGTGTTACCTCCAATAAATTACATCTTATGCCTGTGGTATCAGTCATCCAATTTGGACTGTACATACATTTAATATCAGTACAGTATATGGTAGAGGGAGATCTTGTGTATATATACTGATGTTATTGCTAACAATCATTATCAGATGATATTCTCCCCATTGCAGTGCTTATACACTGATTATAATTAATGAGTGGCTCTCTTAGGAATCATTACTTCTATCAATTAATTACTTCTATCATTAATTAATGCATTAATGAGACTAGCTGAGATATAGCTATTACAGAGATTCCAGATTAATTTTGGTTGACACCAATATCGAGCAATATCAGCCCATTGTATGATAATTGATTAATCTATACATAACTACCGGAGAGATGTCAACCAACATACCGGTATTTTAGATAGACATAGACACTGACAATTATTACCTGCCAAGTATTTTCAACAGGATAGTGTTGCAGTTTAAGTAACAATTGAAATTGAAACATAGTTTAATATTAGAATACTCTACACTGCTGTTGAATTTTAGTGGTGATTAACTGCAACATTTATATGTCAGATTACCAGACTATGATCTTTCATGTAATAGCTCTCTAACAGCTCAATTCACAACATTTTATTGAGGCATTCTATATCTAGGCACTTATTACACCAGGGGTTAATATTTTGTTTCTCGAGTTGTTGCTTTTTGGATTTTTGTGACATTATACGATGCAATAACTCGGATACTTACCCCTTTATCTACAAATATGTTATAACAATCTGAGGCTTTTCTTTTCTTCTCAATTTGAGAATATCTACGACCAATAACAGGTCTTGATCCAATAATACACACACACACTGGGTCACAGCTATTTATTTTAATTCACTTTTCTATACTTTATTCACTCTCTATATATCTTTTTAATATTTCGCCTGTTTATTTATTTCAAGCAATTTTTTTTAGTAATACATTAATAAAGGTTATATTTTATTGTATAGGACATTTCACAATTACTATTAGACGATTACAGTGAAACATTTCCTAAAGTGCACCAGAAGGACTCATCCTTTTTTCTTTTTTCGTTCGTAGATACAATTTGTGAGTTTGGTAGCACCATATCCCTTATACATAGATTAATCATTAATAATTCTGAACTATTTGAGAAAAATATACACTAATTAATTATAGGGATTGGAAAGATATCACCTATTCTGTGCAGATCTTCCGCCTATTGAAGATCACAGCTTAGTCAGCCAGCTAGCTGGATGCAACCTTGTGGCCTTTACTAGATGAAGCAAATAATATTGTGAGGTGGTCAAAATTAATTGGAAATTACTGGAAATAAATGTTATTGAGGTTAATTATACTGTAGGAACAAAAACAGGCCAATTTTTATGTTTTTTTTAAGAAAAAAAAAACAGATCCAAAACCAAAACACGAAAACAAAACACCAAGGAAAAAAATCCAAATCCAGATTCAGGGGGTCATTCAGACCCGCTCGCGAGCGGCAGGACGCTCGCAAGCGGGTCAATGTTCCCCACTGCGCATGCGCACGACGGAGGGAGCTCCGTCGTGCGCATGTGCGAGACCCGGCGAGCGACGGGCTCACCATCGCTCCGGGTCTCGCACCAAAGGGGGCGTGCTGTCAATGTTGATTGACAGTACGCCCCCTTTGGTGGGCGTGCCGGGGGCATGTCTGCCAGATGGAGGCGTTCCCATGGGAACACCTACCGTCTCAAGCCGGCCCCACTGACATCATTAGTGATCCCTACCGCAGGGTCTCCGTCGCAAGCATGATGGTCGCGATGGTCAAGACCATCGCGACCATCATCATGAACGCTCGCTATAGCTGTGGGTGGTACCCCACAGCTATGCGAGCGTCCATGAGGACGCTCCAAAAAAAGGTAGGAGGGCCCTGATTCAGAGCGAGCGCTCTGCTCAGAGCGTTCAGCTCTGAATCAGACCCTCAGATCCAAAACCAGGGGAGATCCAGATCCAAAACCAAAACACAAGGGTCGGCGCACATCTATAATTAACATATTATTTTGAAAATTACTTTAGAAATCAATTAAGAATTTATATGATACAGTACAAATCTCAGCAACGTTGCTGTCACTATTAGCAAGACAAATGCTGGTATATTATATACAGAAATAAAAGAAAATGATGCTGTATGGTGTTTAATCACTAGCTAGAGGAAACATTCTCATCAGATCACAATGGGACTTAGGAGGGCTGAGAATTGCTCCTCTGTTCATATAACCTTGTCTATCAAAAGGTCCTACCAAATGGGACTCATTAAGATTGAGCATCTAGTACTGTGAGGCTGAAGACTAAACGTGTTCCAGCTTTCACATGGCAAAACATGAATAAGATTGAGGGAAGACATTTAGAGAAGCTATGACCATTATAGGAAAGAAAATGACACATTACTGAGTGTTACACACAATAAGCACATTTGCTGTCAACTTGTATAAGCTAAGTCAAATCTATCAGTAAAAATCTCTATATACTGTATATAAAATAAAGTCCCCGGTTTAGGGGTCTGTCTGTTCGTTCGGGCTTATCTCTTGAACCTTTGGATGGATTTTGATGGGATTTTCACTATTCTATACAGCATTGGTCGAGCAAGGTTTAGGTGTTTAGGGAGTCGAGCAGTGACATTTTTTCTGGAGCAAGTCACAGAAAAAACTGTTGTGTTTTGTGTGTGAGTTACTGACTGCTGCTGCTGCTACAGGGGCGAGGGCTGTGCTCTGATTGGCTCTCTGAGACAGTGAGAGCCAATCAGAGCTAGCAATGTGACCTGTTGCTTAGCAGCAACCTAGAGAGAGGAGGAGGGTCATGTCTGAGGCAGACAGTGAGAATGAACCCATGAAGATGCCCTGATGCAGACACAGTAGCCAGGAAGGAGCCGGTGGAGGCATAGTTATCAGGAATTTAAAAAACAACAAGATCGGAACACCATCGTATGATTCCATTTGATGGTGGCAAACATCAGAACACCACCATCAAATGTTAAAAGCTCTACCATCAGAAAAAAATTGTTTGTTAATAACCATTGGATTCTGATGTCCATCCCTCCACTGAACCTGCAGACGGACTACAGCCACCACTTCTCCAGGGGGTTGTGGTGAGATGCAGAGGCCTGTGGTGAGATGCAGGGGGCTGCTGTTGTAAGATGCAAGGGATTCTGGTGAAATATAGGATGCTGTGGTGAAATGCAGGAGGTAGGAGTGAGAAGCAGGAGGCTGTTGTGAGAAGCAGGGGGCTGTGGTGAGATACAGGGGTATGTAATGACATTGTGTAGTTTGCTATGAGATGCAGGGGGCTGTGGCGAGATAAAATTTCTCCTGTGTGAAGATGGGGTGGGTCGCTAGTTTTAATATAAATAATAAATGTAGACAGATATGGGTGAACGGAATGCAGTAAGATTTTCCATATGTACAGAATGTCAACACTTAACATGTCTACATTCACAATGTCAACACTATCATACTGTAATGTCGATATCATCAGAATGTCAGCACATAGTTTTAGAAGTAGGGTTAGGCATCAATTAGTGTTAGGGTTAGGCTGCAATTAGGGTTAGATTATGGTTAGATTAAAAATTAACAGGAAATACCATTGGCGACTGTCGACATTCACAATGTCAGCATTTTGGCAATGTCAACAATATGTCAGTGTCGACATTCTGTCAACAAAATATACCACACCCATGTGATCTCCATGGAAGATCAGCAGAGATAGTTCAAGCCTGTGCCGAGCAACTTGAGCTCCGACCAGATCGCTATCTTCCATTTGGCACACGGGTAGCATGTGCTACAGAACACTGTAACTTCATGAAGCAAAATACTCACTTGAGATATACGGGATTGCTATTGATCAACGAGTGGCCAGTGTTCTCCATACTAGATTGTAATGTACAATTTGGGAATAGGGTCTGAGAAAGTCAGGGAAAGGGGCGCAAGCAATTCTATAGGAAAACAAGAGAAAAAGTCAATATGGAAGTAAAATCAGGGTGTGACTGTCCAAAATCATCCATAAAAATGCTGGTGAGCCTCAACCAGTACAGTGCAATCTGCTGGAAAAAGCACATAGTTGAGGGAGTTTTCTAACACATATACTCTGCCCAAGGGTGATCCAGCATGATAAAGTGTATTATTTGTCATATAAAAGCCCATTGAAAGGCTGGCACCAGTTATGCTTTTGCTGTCAGTGACTCACTCTGTGCATTGTTGCTTGTCAGCTGTGATGCAGTCTTCACTAATTTGCATGTGGCAGATTCAGTATTTTTTTTAATGACACTTAATTGTCATGAGATTTGTGTTCCATGCCACAGGCCCATATAGTCCATAGATAATAGTCACACAATCACAAAAATGCATGCTAAAACACTGCGCTGTTATTAAAACAATAAGGATTAAATTAATTGATCAATGGCAGTTAAACGAATATTATACCATTAAATCAATCTCTTTGCCATTTTCCCCCTGTTCAGCAATTAAGAACATATGCGTGGAAATTCCTGCCTGTTAAATCTACAATACAAATTAATGGGTTTAAAATAGCTTTTTTTTCTCTTATCAGGTCTCTTGTGAATATCTTCAATAAGAATAGATGAGATAATAACGTTTCCCCATCTAAATAGGCTGATGATATATTTCCTGTTTAGCAAACTGTTCTTAAAGAGAAAATTGGAATAATGTCATCATTACGGACACACGTGATTTATGAAAATATCTGATCAAACTCCTTTTGTATGGTGGTTGGAAAGAGACTTTGGGGCCTATTCATCATCGGAGACCGTATGGCCTCCGATGATGAAGTATTGAACTCGCTGTGAGGGTTACTTAAGTATCCAGCTCGCAGCGGGGGAAACGTGACACCAAAGCAATTCATCATTGCTCCGATGCGGGGACAACTGCTCCGAAAAGCAGCTGGCCCCTCGGTTAGTATCGCAGCTACAGAAGTTACTTACCTCCTCCCCGTCGTCCTGGCAACACATGCGTGACCTCGGGTCACACATGCACACAGCCGCTGGGGAGGTAGTGAGGAGGCGGCGGATGGATCCCTCTTCGCATCCCCGGAACTCCTGTCCATAGGGGAGCCGAGAACAAGCGCCATCTGAAGATCAATCTCTGAAGATGACACTTGTTATCGGAAGCAAACTTAGAAAACTTTCAGTTTTCGGAGTTTGCTGAATATCAGGGGGTCCATTTGGGACCCCTGATGATGAATAGCCATTTTTGTCGGTTAATGAATAGGCCCCTTTGACAGAGAAAATATCTGCTTCAGGCTTCAGTGTTGGAGTTTGGAAATAGATTCTCCATACTAACAGAGGGCCCCATTTAACAATGATGCATAACCCCTTTAGTACTCGCTAAAGGGGTTATGTCATCCTTTCAGTAATCCTTCAGTTATCCTTGCGGTAATCTAACAGCAATGGGGACCCTTTCAGTATTTAACAAACAGCCAATGGTAAAATGTCATGGTGTCTTCAAAAATGTATATATTAGAGAAAATGGATTTTAAAATGAGAAATAAAAAAAAGTTTGTAGTAATAGTCATAAACATAAATCACATATAAATGCAAGTTTTAATCTTATAAATTATGCATAAGATCACAATACTAAAATACATGTTATGTATAGATGTGTAAAAATAATAAAAAATAAAATAGCACAATACTAATGAAAGTGAAAAATCACTCAATCCACGTAAAATGTATGTTGCAGTTGATTAGGACCTTAGTTTATATACTGTATGAGTCCTTACAAGGAGCAGTCTCTTGGTGCTATCAAAAACTGAAACCAACACGGAGTGATAATTACGAGATCTAGTGTCCAAGATAGTGGTATCCCTTTAGCAATGCTGGCAGAGTTTTTGCAAATCTGATAATCCCATATGACACTGTTCCGGTCTGTTGGTATGAGGGTAGTCTCCTGTAATGCAGTTCCCTGTAGCACAGGTGCAATCAACTGGTAGTATAGATCAGTGATTCTCAAACTCGGTCCTCAGGACCCCACACAGGTCACATTTTACAGGTCACCCAGCAGGCACACAGGTGTATTCATTACTCACTGACACATTTAACAGATCCACAGGTGGATCTAATTATTTCACTTGTAATTCTATGAAGAAAAATAGAAAACATGCACTTTGCGGGGTCCTGGGGACCGAGTTTGAGAACCTGTGGTATAGATGATGCAGAGACACCAATACAAATTTGAAAATAGCACAAATTTTTGTAGCACAGGTCCAAACTGCAGGTGGTAAATAGTGCAGGAACACCAGTAGACAAGTATTATCTCCCATTGGGTTCTGAGTAGTGGAGAGTGAGTCAGCCAGTCCCTTAGGGACTCTCCACTACTCAGAACGCAACGGGAGACGTTACTTAGGAGTAGGGATGTGCAGGTTCGGATAGGTTCGAGTTTGCACGCCGAGTTCGGATTTTTCCCTCCAAAAAACGGGACTCAGAAAGAGGCAAAATGTCATCTTGCATGGACAAACATCATCATTCCTGGACTTGTCCAGGAATGATGATGATTGCCCATGCAAGATGACGTTTTGCCTCTTTCTGAGTCCCGTTTTAGGAATGATGATGTTTGCCCATGCAAGATGGCGTTTTGCCTATTTCTGAGTCCCGTTGTTTGGAGGGAAAAATCCGAACTCGGCGTGCAAACTCGAACCTATCCGAGCCTGCACATCCCTACTTAGGAGTGGAAAGTGTGCTATAGAACAAGCTGCTGTATCATTAGAGCTATTTTAATGGCTTTGTTTGTACACGCCTTCCTGTGACTTTTACTAGTCACAGTGGTTTGTCATTTTGCCTTTTTTCTTGTACCACTTATCTCTATGATTATATATATGGGTTGCCAAGAAGAGGGGAGGCAATCCGCTGAATCTGCACCTGCCACACCCCCAAGATGGCATGACCCTTCTAAACATTCAAAGAGGGCTTCATTCTTCACCAATGATACGTTGCCACGTCCCCACATGCTTGGCCCTGCCCCTAGGAGAAGAGCAATAAATTCTGCGCAAAGAGCAAATATGTTATCACATAAGCACACTTGTCTGATGATATAAACACATGGCTAACAAACATTGACATAAGCTTGAATGATAATGATAATTATTTAGAAAGACTTGCAGATGTGCATGTAAATAATACAATAGATCAAAGTTACATGAAGGTTGTACACGTATGCTAAATAACAAGAAGATGGATGAGAGTAAAAATATACAAAGATATTGAAAGTAGATTCTTATATCCTGAAGTGAAAAACTGGGACTTCTTTATCCAAAATTTAGTCCAAGGCTCCATGACAACAGTTAGGCCTTGATTTTCCCTGCACATGGTCACTATACCTATAGAAGTGAAACTAAGGGGGGATTTCGATTAGCTGTGAAAAGTATTCACGGGTGAAAAAGGGAGGTAGCCTCAGGCTTTATCACCTGAGGCTATTCCTTTAGGCTTCCTTTTTCACCCGATACCTTTATTAACGCCTGTTTAATTGCTGTGTTAACGGACGTTAGTACGGTTAACGGGCATTAACACACAGATCCGTGAAAAGTTCACGGATTTGTGCGTTAACAGGGTCGCGGCACCCGGTAACCATCTAGTTATCTGGGGTTTTTTTTTCACTGCCTGTGCAGTGGTGAAAAAAAATCCCCCCAATAAGTGCTGCACTTTGGGGCTAATAGAATAGCCCCGGGAGATCAATTAGCCCTCTGTAAATTACCGTGGCTGATTGAATTCCTCTTTAAATGGGACAAGTACCATATTCCCAAGAAAAAAACAATTCTCAGTTCCTATAAGACATTTAACATGTATTAAGGGGAAACATTTTAAATACAGAATAGATGTATAGAGCAGAGCAATTAGTGCTTGCATAAGAAAGTGCACTCTGGAAAACCAAAGCTTTGTCAATGGAGCTTTTAGTTTCTGGCTGGGAATGATATTGCTGGAACTAGGCACTGCGGCTGTTAGAGTAGGTTAAGCTGGGATAAAACCATTGTGAGATTGTACCATTGTCTACTGAATGCTGCCAGAAGCTTAATGGGAACAGTTCAGAAACCAAAAAGTTTCTTGTTGTTATTTTATTTCAGCATTATTAAAAATCTATAGACAGCAACTCACCGGTTAAACTTTTTTTTATTTCTCTTTTTAAAATCCATTTCTCTATTATACATATTGGGAGACACCAAGACATTTTACCATTGGCCATGGGTAAGCGCACTTTTAATGGACAGGCTAAGAGGATCTGTATAAACCATATAATAAAGGGATTGCAATATGTTTCTTACGGGAACTCAATTATGTGTGTGAATAAAATTTATGACCACTGGTTCTACTATGAATCATTGATGTCTTCCTTTAAATAAGTGTACTATTGTCCACAAAAAGCATTATTTAAAAAAAAAAAAGGATATGACACTAGGGTAGGGGTTCCCAAACGTGGTCCTCAAAGCACCCCAACAGTTCATGCTTTAGAGATGTCCATGGTTGAGCACAGGTGGTTAAATAAAATTGATTGAGGTAATAATTAAGTCACCTATGGTCAAGCATGGATATCCATATAACCTGGACTGTTAGGGTGCCTTGAGGACTGAGTTTGGGAACCTCTGGACTAGGGACTTGTACTAGACATAATACACAATGATTTATTAGGTTGTTAGAAGAAGACAGAAGATCCCACCTCCCAACATTGTGAGTAAGCTGATTGGGACCATGGGCGTGGCCACATCAAGGAGGGGGCTTGTCCGTCTCACAGAGGTGGTGTATCTGGCATTATCCCTCTCTACTTACCCTCCAATGACCCTTTGATTGCTGCATGCACAAGTGGCAGGTGCGTGCGGAACCCGTTTACTGCTACTCTGCTTTGCTGAACATCGTGGATGGGTCATACGTCATAACTCATAGGCAGATCTGGACAATACTGTCCCAATTGTGACAGCAGGACAGAGTTCTCAAATAGGAATGGTTGGGTGTTATGCAAGATCCTACAGAAACAAACTGAATGGTACATTGTGCTGTAAGCTTAGAGCCCAAGCTTAACATTTATTGTAATATTCTGAGCCACAAAGTCTCTTTATGATGCCAGTGCTGGTAGGATAGAAACGTCATGCCTGGCAGCAGACAGAATTTTCTTAGATATTCCCAAATTGGGAGTCAGTTCAAATATGGTCAACCATTAGGCAATCTAGGCTCTTGTCTAGGGGTCACTGGGCACCGACTGGGGTCTTCATTGGGCTCTTGTTTAGATTCAATACAATGTTGTATAGTAGATGGGTGGTTTGGGTTTCGAATGGGCAGAAAAGGGAGTGTAATCGTGTAACAAAAACTCCCTCTTGGGGAAGTTCCTCCTCTTCACCTTTGGTGTGCTAGATGGTTCATTTTTACGCATATTGGTGTTTTATGTTATGTAAGTAAATAAAGTAGTGATATCCCCATTAGATTGGTTTTGAATACTTGTGCTGTGTTTTTGGCCAGCTGCATCGATTCTGGTGATCTGTACGTTGACTAAATCCTCTTATTGTTAAGTCGGTGTAGACAACTGTAACATTTTATTTATTGTGGTCTTGTAGACATTAGAATTATTGGTAACTGTTCTTAGGTTTTCTGTATGGAAAACTTCAGTGACCCTTTAGATGTAACTTTTGCAATTCAGCATATTCTTGTTCTGTTTATACACTTAGCCATATACAGAATGCAATTATCAGTAGCAGCACCAACAACACCACAGTACCGCTCCACTTCTTCTGTAGGAGGAGTTTATTTATACACTTTGGCCCTGATTCAGAGCCGGATGCTCTGACCAGAGCGCTCGCTCTGAATCAGGGCCCTCCTCCATTAATATGGAGCGTCCTCCTCGACGCCCGTATAGCTGTGGGTCACCACCCACAGCATATACGAGTGTGCAGAAAGATGGTCGCGATGGTCTTGACCATCGCGACCATCGGAATTGCGAGGGAAACCCTGCGGTCGGGTTTCCCAGCCGCAAGGCCAGGAGTGATTTTGGCTCTATCAGAGCCAAAATCACTCCCACTGACATCACTAGTGATGTCAGTGGGGCCGGCTTCAGACGGTAGGCGTTCGCATGGGAACGCCTCCGTCTGGCAGGCACGCCCCCGGCACGCCCACCAAAGGGGTCGTGCTGTCAATCAACATCGACAGCACGCCCCCTTTGGTGCGAGACCCGGAGCGATGGAAAGTCCTTCGTTCGCCGGGTCTCGCGCATGCGCACGACGGAGCTCCCTCCGTCGTGCGCATGCGCAGTGGGGACCATCGACCCACTTGCGAGCGTACTGCCGCTCGCGAGTGGGTCTGAATGACCCCCTTTGTCCCATACAAGCAAAAATGCCTGCATAGACCCAATGCAATTTACAAAGAATTCACTATGCAAATTAGTAAAGTTGCCGGTGTGGAACTCTGCAGGTATCGCACAATATTCTTATTATATTTTACAGAAGTGGCATGTTGTTCCATATCAGATGCACCCTTTATGTGCTGACATCAGTACCCATTGATTATAAGTAATGACATTATTAGCAGTTGATAAAATAGAATGTAATTATATTTACCATTCCTGTATATTATTTGGATTTCCTTGCTATATTATTAGGATTTTCATGCAAGCGAACATCCAGATAACATAAACCAGCTTGATGAACAAAAATATTTTCAATATAACATACACTATCTATACATTATTTAATAGTACACAAAAGGTTAATAATTTTTTCCTATTAAGTGGTTTGCCTTAAAAGCATTATACTTTGAATTATATAATTATAAAGCTGCTCTCTAACTTAGGGCCTTATTTATCAACGAGTTTTATCATTCGCAATGAGTGAGAAAACTTCTTACGTATGATAATGGTGCTCCAGCCAATCATCTCCCTTCTGAAATGACAGTTGGGAGCTGATTGGCTGGACCACCATTTATCATATGCAACAAGTTTAATCACTCTTTGTGAATGATAAACCTTGTTGATAAATAAGGCATGATGTTATCAAGTGGTTTATTTACACACACATATTTTTAGCTCTACATCAGCATTCGGTTACCTGTAGATGTGCAGGTTTCCTGGAATTAGGAGAAATAACATGTCTTGTCAGGCAGGACTTGCTAGTTCTTGTAGTTCCATAAAAGCTGAAGGTTTCCTATCTCTGCCCTAGATAGTTTTAGCAAGTATTAAACAGGAAAAATTAAAAATAAATTATTTTGTCATTTTCCAAGTAATATCTTGCCTGGGGAAATTTTTAAACTAATCAAATTAGATGTAAGGAGAGTTTTTGATCTGCTTACATTCAGATCTTCCCAGTGATCATTCTTTTATCATCTTAACAATGCATGAATAATGAACATAATAGAGGTATAACGCATTCAAATATGGTATTATATAATACAAAATGTACTAAAAGACAGAGATGAATCATATACCGTTATAAAAAAAAGTAAAATAACATAAAAAAAAACTTAACACAAATACATTTAACAAAGCTAAATGAGATGAGTTTGATCCACATAAACACATGAATACGTCAAGTTTTTGATATTTTTATAACCCTTGCGGAAGTTAACATTTCCACTACAGTAGCAAACGATGTCAACGTAGTCTGCTTTTTATCTAATATCAAAGATGGGAAAAGATGCAAGTGGACACTAGACTTTAATCATATTGATGTGCATAGCATTCAAGAATTGGCAAGATTCAAAGGTTTTGCAGGCGCTAATGAGTGAAATCTGATTCTGCTGATGGTTTGGAGCAGAGCACAGTAAAATGTATTATTTTATAACAAAGGAAATGTGACATTTCTTCTTCTTAGAAACTTTATGTCCACTACTAATAATAGTAATAGGGTCATTGTCACAAGTCGAAATGTCATTTATTCTCAAATGTTTATGTTCTAATGTTAATATCCTAAAGAATGTTCCGCACCTCCTTTGTAAAATGTTTGATTTTTATTCGTATGAATGAAAAGAGAGGAAACATCAGCAATACATGATTGCTATTTTCTTATTGGAAATGGGCATCAATGGGTCCCCAAGTCACATGGAGCCAAAACCATGGGGCATAGTCACTTAAAATTGGTATCATGTATAGATCAAGAGTATCTCTGAAGGCATTGTTAGCACAGATTACGTATATAGTGGGCAGGACAATTCATCATGTTGGGAAGCATGAATCTACCTGCCGAGTATCTGTGTGGAGATCCTGAAAGCATCAAGCAGTACTGACCATTATGGAATTGGGGAATGGGTTAAAATAATGCAAATACATAATAATAAACATATTAAGTAAGTGCCAGATTTTCTTGAAGTTCAAAAATTTTAAAGCAGATTGTTAACGATTGAGGCCAAATGCAACATTAGGTACAGTAGATTTCCAAGGGATCTATTATGAACATTATTTTCACTAAAATAAAGTGGAAAAGGGTGTTTTCACACCCTTTTCACATTATTTTAGTTTCACTTAAAGTTACTAAAGGGCAATTGGAGTAGAATTTGTAAAATTCTACTCCAACCCCTAATTATCACTTATTTTTAGTAATCTGATCGCTTTTTCCATCATTGTAATGGGAAATGCGATCTGCCTGGTAGTCACTAAAAATAATTTGTGAAAAAATGCCAGGGGAAGCCCTGTAATAATAATGTCACCTGGAAGTGGATTATCCAGGGTCTCCCCCGGTTACCGGACTCCCGCTCCGCTCTAACATGCAGAGCAGAGCCCGGAGCCGGCCCCAGTGATCAGCTGTGTGGCCTAAACAGCCCACACTGCTAAAAAATAAATAAATAAATAGTAAAATAAAAAAATAACTTACCTGAGTCCAGGGACCGGAGATCGGGGCTCCGGTGATGTTCTCCCTCCGGTCAGCTGGTCTCCCATCCTGCACTGGAACCCGGTCATCAGGTGACCGAGTCCGAGTGCAGGATGGGATGTCAGCAGACTGGAGCCATGGAGGACATCACCGGAGCCCCGATCACTGCAGGTAAGAGCAATTAAGTGAGGGGGGTCGTGGGGGGGGTCGCGGTCACAGGGGGTGGGGCTTAGCAACTGGGCTTAATGGCGGCCGGTCAGCGCATGCGCGGGCACTTGTCACTGTATTTTTTGCAAAAATACCATGATAAGTTTGCAGAGGGGATTCGCAGGGACAGAGCTTTATCGCAAGCAGTGTCCCTGCAAGGGATTTTTAGTAAATCCCTGTGATATTGGCTGAATTCGCAATGCGAATTCAGTCGGCAATATCACACTACAATCTGCATTCAAAATGCGGATTGTAGTAAATAGAGCCAAGACTGATCAGCACATTCTGTATACACTAGCTATGCGGCTGACCAGGAAAGTGTTGCTCCCACATTCCAGAACTCATGAAGTCTCACCCTGCTGTAACTTTAGAAAGGGAGTGAATCATTTATTTCAAGAAAAAAGTGCTATTATGCATTTAATGTCCCTTTAACTCTCCTGAGCTTGATTAAACACTGGCTCTATTTTCCCGTACAATACATAATGACAAATAGAGAATGGTATAATAGCACTGCTGATAGAAACTCTGTTCTCCCAGACCGGATAATGTGAAACTTGTAATACATTGCTCCTGAGTTATGGACTGCCTTTAATATCTGCAAATGATTAATTTAAAAGCTTTCACTTCCCAATATTTCATCTTCCATCATTCACCTGCACTGGAATAAAAGAAATTATGGGACCCTTTATCCTGATGGCAACACAAATGTAATTTGCAGGGGATTATATAGCAATAATTTCCTAATCTGTCTTCTAAAATACCCAATAAAATTTAACCCTTTCATTCATTTCTCATTCTTTCTTGTACATGATATCTGTAATATGAGTAATGCTTATTGGTTTTTGTCCTTGCCTTGCAGTGCAGAATGAGGCATAGTGAAAAATAATAAATTATATTCTACAGCACATTAATATAGAGGTATGTTGAGATCCTAATTATAAATAGGGTTTATTTATCCTAAATGGACAATGAAATGTATGTGCTTTATTAATTGCAAAGAGGGAGAGTACTGTATATAGATGGATGTGTGAACTTTATTTCATAACAAGTTGGCTTTCACACACATATTTTAGGCTGTTTCTGATGCAATTGTGTCTGCTAACATTTATGTTTTGAGCGTGCTAACACTAGTTAGCATCAGGTCGGCCTAGCCAATGTGAATGTTCTATTTATATGATTGCCTCGAGGTTTGTCTAGTCCTGTGATGTCCTAACGCTTCATTCATTGCAGTATGGGCTCGGAGTTGACCTGTGAACGTTCTAATGGTCTGTGGCTTCCGGTTGGGCTAGACTGGTGAATGTTGTAGTAACCTGATTGATTGCAGCATGGACTTGTACAGTAGACATTTAAATACTTTGGGTGGCCGCAGGTTGGTCGAGTACTGTGTACAATCTAATGCTGATTGTCTGCAGGTTGGGAACGTCTGGTGAATGTTGTAGTAACCTGATTGGTTGCAGTATGGACTTGTCCAGTAGACTTTCAAAAACTTTAATTGGCTGCAGGTTGGTCTAGTCCTGTGTACAGTGTAATGCTCTGATTGGCTGCAGGTTGATCTAGTCCTGTGTACACTCTAATTTTCTGTTTGGCTGCAGGTTAGTCTAGTCCTGTGAAGGTCCTACAGATTGATCTAGTCCTGATAATGTTCAAATATGCACTATTTGGCTATAGAAAGACTCTTGCTCAGCTCACTTCAAGTTACTTACAGTATATTCAGATGTTACTGAATAAAATAAGGTATACACATATACAATGGATATTCACACCCCACATGCCTATCTATCAAAGTCTTCCATAGACCCTCATAGCAACCATGCCACATATCTGTAATAAGTAAATAATATTCCCTCTTATTTAAAAAAAAAATCTATAATAATACATTAGATATTATGAATTTTGACAATGTACTGACATTTTCATATATTTTAGTCAATGAATAGTATGCGAGTTCTGTAGCAACAAATGCAGGAATGCATTAAAGGTATCCAGTATCCACAGTCTCCCCAGACCAGAAATAGTATATATGACATTTACAATATGAGAACATGAGGCATAGTCATTTGCAGCACCCCAGAAATCTTCTTATATGTTTAGGGCAATGCATACATATATTTTATAAAATAAAACATAATGAGCTACAATATAAGAAGTTATAATTTTGTTGAGTTTTCATATGTTTCCTTGTATCATACATGTTCCACTTAGGTCTTGTAATATTACTGGTTGTGCTGAGCCTGTATCTGTAGTTTTCTGTAGTTTTTCTGGTCGCAATTTCACTGGGTACATTTATATATGTCTATAGCCAGGGATGTATTAATGGGATGAAGTTGAGATGCCTACGCCGAAACCCCGAAGAGGATCAGGACGTTCAGGGGCGGGTAAGTATCAGCCGCTTCCCTGGGGAAGTGGGGGTGAGGTTTAGGCACCCCGGGGGGAAATTATGGTAAAGCACCACCCCAGGAGTGTTAAAGTGCGGGGAAAGGGGAGGTTAGGCACCACCATGGGTTAATTAGGGTTAAGCACCACAAAGGGAGGGTTAGGGGGGGGGAGAGGAGAGGGATAGAGGACTTACCTGTCCATGCCGGGATCCTGAATAGTTGGGCTTCAGCCGCTGGTACTTCATACCCATTCCATATTAATATCCCTCCTCTGAGCAGCAGGGCCCTCCCTCAGCCACACATATTACCTTGTGCCCCAGAAAGCAGGTCCCCCCTCCTCCGCGATGCCATCTTCCCAGTGATAGTAAGATTGCGCAAGTGCACAAGAGAGCAAGGCACTGGCACAATGCCAGAGTCATTGCTTTCAATGCTCAGCGCCTCGACATTGAGAAGATGGCACCCTGGAGGAGGGACCCGCTTGCCAGAGCAAGGTAATTATACTTTGGGTACAGGGTGTGCGCGGGGGCACCCCTGGACCCAGGGGCCTGCACCCATTATATATATGCCTATGTCTATAGCCAATAGCCCCATTAAATGTTATATTTATCTATACACCGTAGAGAAAGCCATTTGAGGTCTGAACCCATAATCAGCCTATCACATGTAAATGAAAAGCAGAATTGCCACATGTGAAAATACTGTTGTCAGGGATGGAATTTCCTACAGCTTAATGCTGAAGAACAGTTTGAATCAGTCGGATGAGACAATTTCTTACAGCAGCAGAACTGGCTTACTTTAGCACAATAGCAATTTATAGTTAATAGTCTAACTCACCAGGGATTGTTGCTTAATTAAAATAGGGATAAAATAGGAAGATAAACCCATAAGTGAGAAATGTGATGTCATCCACTGTTTCAGCTGTAAATTACTACATTAGCTTATTTACCAGATAATGATAATTGTATAATGGAATCTTGATCAATATTAGCATACTGCACATACCTCGCAAATTCTCATGGCAGCCAAGGGTGAACACCATACCCCAACCAGCCAACCATATCCTTGGACAGCTTATGTTCCAAACAGATCCGACCATTGACCTACCCTGGCAGCACCTCTCATTTGTCATAAAACTGGAGCTTATAGGAACATCCTCAGGGCATCAAATCATAGCATGTGACAGGAAGCTCCCCATGATCTAGGACACTGATCAGGGAAATCCCAAGACTGTGGGTGATGGCGGTGGCAGGATTACCTAGAGTCTCTTTTTGTATTCAGAACCAACATTTATGAGGATGTGGTCATCAGGTCACTTATTTCTAGAGAAGTTGACTATAACAAGTTCTGAGTTCAGAGGAAGAATTAGTGTGACTAGACGATGTCCAAACATACAGCCATGTATATTTTGTCCACATTCATTATGCTGACATGAGATTGTTGACATTCATCATGATAACAAAATGTTCCCGGTGGTCCAGAAGTAATTTACCTTGTTCGGTGGGTCCAGCATTTCCAGAGGTGTCTTCCGTGTCCAGCGGTGAGGTCATATTTTCTGGCTCATCCTGCAGCAGTTCTGATGTGGAGTAACGCACCTAACACTCCCTTTAGTACGTGGCCTTAACCCTCACCTCCCACAGCCTAAACCTAACCCTAGTGCCAAAGCCGTAACTAGAATTTTTGGTGCCCTGTGCCAGAAAGAGCATTGGCGCCCCCCATCATTTTTCAAAGGGACATAATGCACCCAAAAAAGGGGAATGGTCTCATGGGGAAGGGCCAGGGAAGAGATAGGGGAGGCCAGGAGATGCTGGGGATGAAATAAGAGGAAGCTAGAGAATAATAATAAACAGAAAATTGACAGGCCTAAACAGCGCCCCCTGATCTGTGGTGCCCTGTGCAATGTCTGAAACTCTCCATTTGGTCATCAGAATCTGTTTGCGGGTCTAATTCTGAGTTGCGCGCAATTCCTGCTGCGGACAGGTCAAGTGATTTTTAGCAAACTGTGCATGCATTGCGGACTTCATACATACCTTAAAGTATTTATGAGTGATTCTGAGTTGCTCGCATCCTAGTGGCTTATCATTTGTGACTGGATGGGCATAACTGGACAGAAGCGCACGCAGGGGGGGTTTCTGAGTATCACCTCACTGAAAAATGCCACGACCACGATTCGCGTGTCAATTGGGAGGAGGCGGGGCCAATATGATGCAATTTCATTCGAAACATGTCATTTGGCTCCGCCTCCTTCTGATTGACCCGTGAACCACTCCAGTTTCACTCTAGGGGGACGGGCCTAATGACATGATGGTGCCAGCCTGCCAGATAACGGTATATATGTATGTGTGACATATGTATGTGTGTATGTATATATATATATATATATATATATATATATATATATACAGTCTTGACAAAGGTCCATGTGATATGACCGAAACGTCGACATTAAGCTGTTCCCATGTATTCTATGGATCAATCAAAGGACATTTTTATCAAGTCTGGTGAGTGCACCCCTGAGTTTTTTCTCATATATATATAATATATATATATATATATATATACACACACAGTGTATGTGTAAACCCCCCTATAAAAATCCTGCATTTGCCCCTGCTGTATGGCAATGGGGCACTCGCATGTACAATAAATTTGCCATGGGTGTGTAGTCAGAGTTGCAAATTCTAAAGTGAGTGTATGTAGAGATCCATGCAATTTAACTTGGATCTACTGTGCCAAGGGGCTGGTGCAAATGCTAACTGGATGGCAGCTGGTGGTACAGGATTAAGGCTGCATCACACGTGAATGAATTGGGCCTATGTATGAGCACCTTTATAGTTGGTTCCATAAAGCTTGTGAAACATTCTACTATTATTGCTCCACTGCTGTCAGTGCATGCTGGGGAGACCCATAAATATTTGTACATATATGATACATACTCCATTTTCTTCCTTCTTATACTTCCCCGGGGGCCCCTCTTAGTACAGCACTGATCCACTGATCTTCAATCTACTGATTGGACCCATATAATTTCTAGCTACTTGATGTCCCTTCTGGTAGATCATATGGAGGATATTCAACATACGTAGGTCTACAATTGTAACTGTAACTACACTTGAGTAGATGTAATGGCTCCACCCCACCAATGTACTAGTAAGCAGTACTAGTGAAGGGTTAAAAATTTGTTGAGAAGGTGATAAAAACTAGGGGTGAGCGGGTTCGGATTTCTGAAATCCGAACCCCCCCGATCCGAGGCCGATCCGAGTCAGGCTCGACTTTTCCCGCCTGACTCGGATCTGAAATCGAGGCAAAACGTTATCATCCCGCCTTCCGGGTCTTGCAGGTTTTGGATTCTATATAAGGTACCAGCGTCGGCACCATTTTCTCACTCGGCTGTGGATAGTGAAGAGGGAGGGTGGGAGTTAGGGCTGGCTGGGCTGTGTAGTGTAGTGCTGCTGTTGTCCATAGGGGCTGTGTCCACTCCTCCAAAGTCCATAAGTGCTGGCTGTGTTGTGCTGTGCTGCTGTTGTCCATAGGGGCTGTGTCCACTCCTCCAAAGTCCATAGGGGCTGGCTGTACTGTGTTGTGCAGTCAGTTGTCCATAGGGGCTGTGTCCACTCCAAAGTCCTGTGCAGTGTCCCAGTCCTAAAGGGGTGCTGTAGTGTTGTCCAGAGGGTGCTCTGTCCATCAGGGGTGCTCCCCTCAAGTGCAAAAAAATAAATATTTTTTTTCTGTGTTTATGAATTGTGTGCGCAGTAGCCGCACGTGCATCAACAAAGTAGTGCCAAGCGTGCGCCTGTGTCATAAGTAAAGGCCGGCTGGCTTGACCGTTAAAGGGTGCTGTAACCCCCAAAGTGCACTCCAAAAAAAAAATATATATATTTTTTTTGTGTTTGTGAATTGTGTGCGCAGTAGCTGCACGTGCATCAACAAAGTAGCGCCAAGTGTGCGTCTGTGTCATAGGTAAAGGGCCGGCTGGCTTGACCGTTAAAGGGTGCTGTAACCCCAAAGTGCACTCCAAAAAAAATAAAAATATATATTTTTTTGTGTTTGTGAATTGTGTGCGCAGTAGCCGCACGTGCATCAACAAAGTAGCGCCAAGCATGCGCCTGTGTCATAGGTAAAGGGCCGGCTGGCTTGACCGTTAAAGGGTGCTGTAACCCCCAAAGTGCACTCCAAAAAAAATAAAAATATATATTTTTTTGTGTTTGTGAATTGTGCGCAGTAGCCGCATGTGCATCAACAAGTATCGCCAAGCGTGTGCCTGTGTCATAGGTAAAGGGCCGGCTAGCTTGACCGTTAAAGGGTGCTGTAACCCCCAAAGTGCACTCCAAACAAAATAAAAAAATATTTTCTGTGTTTGTGAATTGTGTGCACTGTGGCTGCACGTGCATCAACAAAGGAGCAGCGCCAAGCGTGCGCCTGTGTCCCATAAGTAAAGGGCCAGCTGGCTTGTCCTTTAAAGGGTGCTGTAACCCCCAAAGGGCACTCCAAACAAAATAAAAAAACTATTTTCTGTGTTTGTGAATTGTGTGCACTGTGGCTGCACGTGCATCAACAAAGGAGCAGCGCCAAGCGTGCGCCTGTGTCCCATAAGTAAGGGGCTGGCTGGCTTGTCTGTTAAAGGGTGCTGTATCCCTCAAAGGGCACTCCAAACAAAATAAAAAAATATTTTCTGTGTTTGTGAATTGTGTGCACTGTGGCTGCACATGCATCAACAAAGGAGCAGCGCCAAGCGTTCGCCTGTGTCCCATAAGTAAGGGGCTGGCTGGCTTGTCTGTTAAAGGGTGCTGTATCCCTCAAAGGGCACTCCAAACAAAATAAAAAAATATTTTCTGTGTTTGTGAATTGTGTGCACTGTGGCTGCACGTGCATCTACAAAGGAGCAGCGCCAAGCGTGCGCCTGTGTCCCATAAGTAAAGGGTCGGCTGGCTTGTCCGTTAAAGGGTGCTGTAACCCCCAAAGGGCTGTAGCCGCACCTGCATCCTCAAAGCAGCAGCGACAAGCGTGCATCTGTCTGTTAAAGGGTGGTGTAACCGTCAAAGTGCGCTCCACAAACAATAAAAAAATTCTTTTTTTTCTGTCTTTGTGAATTGTGTGTGCTGTAGCTGCATCTGCATCCTCAAAGCAGCAGCGCCAAGCGTGCGTCTCTGTTAAAGGGTGGTGTAACCCCCAAAGTGCGCTCTATCCAAAATAAAATAATCTTTTTTTCTGTGTTTGTGTGTGAAATGTATGCGCAGTAGCCGCACCTGCATCCTCAAAGCAGCAGCGACAAGCGTGCGTCTGTCTGTTAAAGGGTGGTGTAACCCCCAAAGTGCGCTCCAACCAAAATAAAATAATCTTTTTTTCTGTTTGTGTGTGAAATGTATGCGCAGTAGCCGCACCTGCATCCTCAAAGCAGCAGCGACAAACGTGCGTCTGTCTGTTAAAGGGTGGTGTAACCCTCAAAATGCGCTCCACAAAAAATAAAAAATTCTTCTTTTTTTTCTGTCTTTGTGAATTGTGTGGGCTGTAGCCGCACCTGCATCCTCAAAGCAGCAGCGACAAGCATGCATCTGTCTGTTAAAGGATTACATCGGTGACAGCATCCAAGTAGGCATGTCAGACAGTCCGTACCTGTACTGGCAGGAAAAAGAGGCAATTTGGAGGCCCCTGTACAAACTGGCTCTATTTTACCTGAGTTGCCCCCCCTCCAGTGTGTACTCCGAAAGAGTGTTTAGTGCAGCCGGGAACCTTGTCAGCGAAAGGCGTAGGAGGTTGCTTCCACAAAATATGGAGATGATGTTCATAAAAATGAATTATCAACTCTTCCAGGGAGACCAGCCTCCAGAACGTACAGAGGGACCTGTGGTGGTGGATTCCAGCGGGGACGAATTAATACTCTGTGAGGATGAGGATGTACACAACACTGAAGAGGGTGAGGAATCGGTGGATGAGGACGACATCTTGCCTCCGTAGAGCCAGTTTGTGCAGGGACAAATTAATTGCCAGCTTGTTTTGTGGGGGCCCAAACGAAACAATAATTTCAGCCACAGTCGTGTGGCAGACCCTGGCGCTGAAATGATTGGTTTGTTAAAGTGTGCATCTCCTGTTTATACAACATAAGGGTGGGTGGGAGGGCCCAAGGACAATTCCATCTTGCACCTCTTTTTTTTCTTTGCATTATGTACTGTTTGGGGCCTAGTTTTTCAAACTGCCATCCTGTCTGGCACTGCAGTGTCACTCCTAGATGGACCACGTGTTTGTGCCGCCCACTCGTGTCGCTTAGCATAGTCATCCAGCTACCTCGGTGCAACCTTTTGGACATAAAAACATTATTGTGAGGTGTGAGGTGTTCAGAATAGACTGGAAATGAGTGGAAATTAAGGTTATTGAGGTTAATAATAGCATGGGAGCAGAAAAAACCACAAATTCTGTGATTTTAGCTGTTTTTATGTTTTTTTTAAAAAAAATACAGATCCAAAACACGGAAGGGTGGTTTTGGCAAAACTAATCCAGATCCAAAACACGGAGAAAGATCCAGATCCAAAACCAAAACACGAAAAGTGGCCGGTGCACACCCCTAATAAAAACCCTTGATGACTGGATGGTTTCCCCTTTATGGACAGGCTAATTGTCACATTTTGCTGATGTGCCTGTTGCAGGAAGAATAGCTTTCACATATTTATTATCCACAAGTGAATTTTTTCACCCCGCCTCCTGGCTACCGCCACACATCTCACTTCCCCCAGTGCTCTGGTTCTGCAGTAATTAATTGTAGAAGGAGCACAGGGTGACATGCGTCTCCTAAACTCCTTCCTGCAATCATTGCAGTGCAGCGTTTGACAGTATGAGAGGAGAAAAAACAGGGGAGGGGAATGAGCAATGTTTTCTAGCAATCTACAAGCTAAAGTCCTTAAAGCAGTGGTTCGCGAACTCGGTCCTCAAAGCACCCTAACAGTCCAGGTTTTAAGGATATCCATCCTTCTGCACAAGTGACTTAACTACTACAGTACCTAATTAGTTTTGATTAGACCATCTGTATGCAACCACGAATATCCTTATAACTTGGACTGTTAGGGGGCCATGAGGACTGAGTGCCTGATTCAGACCCGCTCGCTAGCGCCCCGATGGTTTGTGAATGAGCATGCGCACGCTTCGTCCTGCGCGTACGTGAACTACACTGTGCGATCGCAGGCCGCTCGCTCGCCCAGCAAAGACAGCCCAGTGAAATGAGTGACGGGAGAGGCCATTTGTGGGTGGTACAGGGGCAGGACACTAACAATGGGGGGTTGGATTTGCGAACGCAGGCGAGTCTGAGTATTTTAACGCCATTTTCAAAGGCGTGCAAAATTAACAGGCAGCGTCACAGTACACGTCACTTGCCATTTTTGTACCCTGATTTCCTCGCTATGCTTGCGGTAGGGTAAAGCTCCCGCAAGCACTGCGTTAGCATTCGATGGTGCTCGATGTACGAATTTTTTAATACAATTCCAGATGACGTGTGCTGGTGGGTGGCTCTGCTTTTGCAATTGGGCGTATGCTCACACAAAGTGACCGCTCGCTAAGACATTGTGGGCGTGCTTATACCTTGGCGAGCGATCGCTTCCACGGGCGTCACTTTGAAAAATTTGCATACGCATCCTTAGGGCATACGCTGATAGCGACCGGGTCTGAATCAGGCCCTGAGTTTGGGAACCAATGCCTTGCAGGATCTAGCTTAGTTAAAGACCGTTCCTTTACCACGCCCCCTCAGTGCAACAATAATGTCGTAGCTTAGGGCCTTATTCAGAGCAGGACGCCAATGCGATTACAGCTGTGATTTCGCACGGACCACAACTGCCAAAATATGATAATAGTTCCAAAGCTTACCCGAGCATAGGGACACCCACTGCTGCCTTCTCATCTGCGTCCGATGTCGCATACCTGCAGAAATCTCGGTAACATCGATGCACATTGACCAGCAATGCAGCCCTTGTGGCAGTGGGGAGGGGGCTTGGACTGCACACCCAAATTTTAAACATATAAGAGGTGCTACCATGCTGAGACTTGTAGTACAATGCAGAGGACGAAAGAATACAGGTGACCATTCTGAGTACTAAGAACAATGATAGTCAAAATAATCCTGATAAACTCTACAATTAAAATGGAGTATAAGTGAGGTTCTTAGTACAAGTTTGGCCAAAAAATTTTGCCCATCCACCACGTCAAGGTGAACCCCATAAAATGGGTCCCTAACATCCCTAATAATAACAACACATTATGCACTGCAGCTTTTCTAATACGCAGAGAGCTCTCACGTTGCGTATGAGATCACAATGGATAATTTATGGACGCCCCTGTAATAGTGTTTAAATGGTCAGACACATCTGATATTTTCTAACCACCATCCCCCTTACCGCCCCCAAACATTGACTATATGTCACTCACTTTGTGATTGGGTTCTCTGTGCATGCAGAATCGCAAGACAATTGCAGTGCAACTTTGACGTATGCGCAAAAGCAAGAAAAATCGCTCATTCTGCATAAAAATCACCATTGCGATTTTTGTCCATAAAATCCACCGCATCATTTGTTTTTTAAGTACTAAATCAAATAAAACAATTAAAACAATCTAGGTTGATTGAAGAAATGGTGTGGCCCCTGCACAGCGCTATCCTTTTGGTTGGAAAGACAGTTGCTGTCCTAGAAGAACAAGATACACGGGAAACATCTGCAACAAATCAGTGACTCGCTGTGACTCTAGTGCAGATAGCATGAGGATTCCACTATGTGGTGGAGAGGAGGACGTGGCTTGCTGTGAACCTATTGTAAATAGTATAAGGATTCCACCACATGGTAGAGAGGAGGACGTGGCTTGCTGTGAACCTATTGTAAATAGTATAAGGATTCCACCACATGGTAGAGAGGAGGACGTGGCTTGCTGTGAACCTATTGTAAATAGTATAAGGATTCCACCACATGGTAGAGAGGAGGACGTGGCTTGCACTGACCATACTGCAGATAGCATAAGGATTCCACCACGTTCTAAAGAGGAAGACATGGCTCGCCGTGAACCTAGTGCAGATAGAATGAGGATTCCATCACATAGTCGAGAGGAGGAGCTTAGATCTCTTTAACAGTTAATTTCTTTCAGTTAAAAGAATGATTATTAATTAGAAATAAACTATTTGAATGACATTAATGAGCAGAAAACTTGACAGAAGCACTCCATGTTTTAAGTGTATGAATTTGAACACCCAGGGCCAAATGTAATAGGGTGAGAGTGTAGAATATGTGAGAGTTTAGTAGGAAACTCTCACACTTTTTAAACTCGGCCCAGGGGCAGAACTATGGGAGACAATGGAGGCACCTGCCGCCGGGCTCCAGCTCTGAAGGGGGCTCCTCCATTGCCCAAAACAAATTCACCCCACCTAGGGCTGTAACTAGGTACCCGGAGTGTACCGTCACAGCCGCCCAATACTTGAGAAGCCACCATACACTAGTGTAGAACTCCATATCAGACCATAAGCTGCTGCCTTTGTCTATAGACTGTCTGCATGAGAATTGCTACATTACAGTGTCAGCGGCTGTGATGGGGGGGCAACAAATTATAATTTGCCTCCGGGCGTCTGGGATGAATTTACGCCACTGACTCGGACAATGTAACAGAGTCCGAGAATAGGCAAACTCGCATGTTTTTAGATTTAAAAAAACTGTCACTATTTAAACTCTCATCCAGATGTTTTCCCTTTTTGAAGATAAAACTCGACCAATGTGAGAGATTACTGCTAAACTCTCACATTTTCTAAACTCTCACCCTATTACATTTGGCCCCCTACATGGAGCAGTTCACTTAGTATAGATATTATTATGACAATCATTCTTTCTAACTATCCATACTTTAATAAAAAATTGGATAGTCTTCCCATCCTCCTGAATTGCTTCACCTCCCTCAATTTCATTATCTGTTGACAGCACCAAAATCTTCTCTAGCCCATAATTGAGCGGTCTTGGAGTGACATTCAGTACCTTTCACATTCCTGCTATTACCACCTTAGAAATATCTCCAGGAACAGACCCTTCCTCACCCTGGTGGCCACAAAGACCCTCATCCACTCACTGGTCATCTCCATACTGGACTACTGTAACCTCCTCTTATCTTTACTCTCTGCCTCACACCTCCCTCCACTCCAATCTGCCCTCAATGCAGCTGCCTGGCTCATCTTCCTCTCTAAACATACTGTGTCTGCCTCCTACAGGCTCTACACTGGCTCCACTTCAGAACCCAATTCAGGGGCCTATTCATCAACACTAAAATAACGTTTTTATGGACATTTTCCTTAAATAACGTTATTTTGTTATTCATGAACAGACGTAGCACAGGAGATATCACAGATATCTCCTTGCTAAGTTCCCCTGCGTTAATTTCCACACTCCCCATACATTAGTATGGGGATGTGGAAATTGTGGTATTCATCAAATTCCGAAAATTATGAATTTTCGGACTTTGATGCAGTTACTATTCGCCACTGTGAGGTGGCGAATAGCAGAATCGACTTAACTGTATCCGCGTGTGCAGGTCCCCCGACGAGTCCCTCAGGCGCTCTGCTCCGTCCTCAGGCTCCGGAGGCTGGTAGGACATGTGTGCTCCCCAGCAGAGCACAAGAAAGTTTAGAAAAAAAAAAAAAGTTTTTTTTTCTAATCTGTCATGTGGTCTGCTAGGAAACCTCATGACAGACCAGAAGGACGGACCCGGAGGCTGCTGCGCGGACAGGTAAGTCGGGGAGGGGGGGGAGGTGAGCGGAGGGGGGAGGGGGGGGTACACAAACTTAACGCATCTGTAGGCAGTGCTGCGCATGCGCTGGTTTTACAGATGTAAGAGCGCATGCGCAGCACTGTTTCCAGATGCGATAAGGTAGTGTAGGCAGGGAAAAGTATCTATTTCCCGAAAAGCTGTCAGCTTTTCGGAATAGATACTTATGGAGAGGTGGAATGATGAATTCCACCTATAATTAGCTAGAACTCCATGAGAGTTCTAAAGCTAATTATCTCCAGAGAATTTTTAGGTTTAATGAATAGGCCCCTAAAACTCCTCAGACTCACATACAAAGCATCGCCCAATCCTCTCCTATGTACATCTCCGACCTCATCTCATTTCACACTCTCAACTTCCCACTTTGCTCCACAAACGAATGCAACCTCTCCTCCTAACTGATCACTTTCTCCCACTCCTGCCTCCCAAGATTTTGCCTGTGCCGCCCCCTACCATTGGATCTCTCTCTCTCTTTCTCTCTATCAGGGGCCTATTCATGGACCCCGATAATTAACACCCTAATTCGCCGCGGCCACTGGAGCAATTCATCATTGCTCCGGCGCGGTGGCAGCTGATGTGAAATCAGCTGCCCCCGCGAGCGGCTTCACTGCTCCTTTTCGGAGCAGGCAGTGACGGCGGTGCACATGCATGACGTACAGTTCACGCATGCGCACAAGAGCCCCGACGTCCGGCGGAAGGAGCCGGACAGGGGCGGAGGGATCCGAAAGGATCCCTTCTCGCAAGCCAGACCCTCTTCCCATAGGGAAGAGCAGGCGGCGAAGAACAAGATGGCGAATGCCCCCGCAGTTGATGAATTCTGCCCCCATACTAGTGTATGGGGACAGCGGGCCATTCCGAAAACAGAAGGTAAGTAGGGGATATCTGTGATATCTCCTGCTTTACCTTCTTAATGAATGGCCCGAATACTTAAGTTTAACAATTGCTGGTGAAAATGTGCTTTTTCACCTGCTTTTGTCAAAATTAAGTGATGATGAATAGGCCCCTCAGACTCTTAACATCTCTTCAAAGCTTCAAATGGGCTTTCAAGACACCCAGCTCTCATCCTTCCTAACTCGCTGCTCCATGCTCCTCACTGTCTCTCTACCCTCTGTGTCATCCCTGTCTGTCTGCCAGTCCCTAGATTATACGCTCTCATGAGCAGGGCCCTCTTCCCTCATATGCTGTTTCTTCTCTCACTTATACTATCACCTCCAAACCTTTGGGTACTGCTGCCCCGCTGCTTATTTGGGTAATATAACTGCTGATGCAGCAATGCTTAGAAACCTTGTAGTCCATGTTCTGCTTTGTTTTGTACTATAAGTCTTTTTTTTTATTTTTATTCTTGTTTTATTCATACTGTTTCTGTTTATGTACTATGCGTCCGGCGGTTCAAATCCCGACAGCGGCAGCCCGGCAAGGGTGAAAATCCCGATCGTCTTAAGGTAAGTATCGCTAACCTAATTCCCTACCCTAGCCCTCCATTAGGGGTGCCTAACCCTAACCTCCCCCCCAAGTGCCTAACCCTAATCCCCCCTCTAAGTGCCTAAACCTAAGTCCCCCTTCCACGCAGCCTAAACCTAAGTCCCCCGGGGGGGTGCCTAACCCTAACCTCCCCCCGGGAGTGCCTAACCCTAACCCCCCCTTCCCCTAGCCTAACCCTAACCCTCCTGAGGGGGTGCCTAACCCTAAGTCCCCCCCAGGAGCCCTAAACCTAATCGCGCGCGCCCGGCTTACCTTTGTTCGGTATGCCAGGCGTCGGACTTCCGGCGTCTGGTTAATGACAGGTGTCGAGTTTTCAACGCCTGTCATTAGTACCACACCGGGATTAGAGTGTCTGGAAGCCGGTTGTCGGCATTTAGACTGTCGGCTTCTGGACTACATCCCCTTTGTAAGGCTCTGTGGAACCCTTGTGGCGCCATATAAAGGATTATAATAATAGTAATAATAATAATAATGTTCATTAGGTTTGGATTATTTAATCATATATCTTTTCCATATGCTAATAAAAAATTGGGCAAGCTGTCATGTGTTGTAAATAAAGATATTCTACTTGTTCATATACAGGCTGCAGCGATCCAACAAGGCAACCACTGGTTTGTAAGCAAGCTTGTAAAGAGCTTAGAATACCCTGTAAATAGCTGCTTTTAGCTTAGACAGATTATCACAAGCGTAAGTACAGTACAGTACAATTTTGCATAAAAAACAAACAAACACCGCCCACAAGATCAGACCAATTCTATGTCACATTTCACCTCTCTGAGCAGTATATTGCACAAAGAGTTATTTGTTATAGAAAGTGAAAGGATCCATATTAACCTATAGGAGATGCAGTTATAAAAAAAATTGAGAGGCCTAATTGATAGTAAAATGATCTTCAAATAATGGGGTCTACTTACTAAGCAGTGTTAGAAGACAGAATGAAAAGTGATAAGGTGCCAGCCAATCAGCTCCCAACTGTTATCTCACAGGCTGTGTTTGAAAAATGACAGTTGGGAGCTGATTGGCTGGCACCTTATCACTTTCTTATCACTTTTCACTCTGTCTCCTAACACTGCTTAGTAAATAGACCCCAATGTATTTTAAGGTTTGTTTTCTTTTTTGCTTCTTCAGTATATGGGTGAAACATATAACATATAAATGCAAGTGTTCCAAACTGCTTCAACACCATCACGACAACATAAAACACAGTAGTATTGGCAATCTGCTATGTTCTGTTGTAGTGAATAGAAAGGAGGGGAGGGCTGCTAAGGTGGGATGTGAGAACCCAGATTACCGTCTTCTCAAATCGAATTGATACACGCCAACTATTTTTCCAACAGCAGGCGGCAGAAAAGTCAACAGCAATAAATAGCAAATCATCTTTTGATCAGTTGGGGAATATGATTTAAAAATAAAAAAAAGAGCTCACAATATAAACCAGGTTGGCAGAGCACAGATAGAGACATGATGCAGAAGATACCTGATAACTCTGTCTTTATTTCAATCACAACATTGACCTTCCACAGCAGCAACCAGCAGATAAAGTGGCTGTGTGACAAGCAGATCAGGTGAGCCCCAGTGTCCTTATCAGCCGTCATTTCCTACCCCTTATCTTTCTCTTAAGAGCTGATATGTTTGTGGAAGACTAACAGGAACAACATAACAGGCTGGGGACTTTGGGTGAAACACCTAGAACTGCGTGGACCTTTGGAAACATAGGCCCTCATTCAGAGCCGCACGCTATTTGCGGTCGTTCGTTTAAAATCAAGGGGTGGCTATTTAAATGATCCGTACGCACATTGCAGTGTGTTCACACCTCTAAGTCTGAACGAACGAGCAAAACATACGCTCGTTTATTTGTTAAAAACGCCCCCTGGCCGCACGCATCCTACGTCATGTCCGCTATTTATTAGATTAATCGAGTACATCGACCAGCGTATGAACTGCTCGCTATTCTTGTGGTTGGTGTTTGCTACCACAAATTTGCGTGCAGTTCTGGCTATAAAATAACCCAGTAACGTGGTCAATGACGCTGCTGTTTTAAATATACACACCCATAAAACGCCCGTTTTGACCTTTAAGCACGCCTGCGTTCGGATCTCCACTCCCCATTTTCAAGCACCTTCCCCTGTTACCACCCACATACGCCTCATTCTGTCACTCAAAATAGCAGGCACTCGCTATATAGCGTACAAAGGATTTTCGGCCGCACTGACTGGTTCGCGCATGCGTACTAAAAAGCGTACGCATGCGCAGATGTGCAAACATCGCTCGGAACGAGCGTACTGCCGCTAACGAGCGGCTCTGAATGAGGGCCATAGTTAATAGATGGAGCTGGAGGAAGGAATCATGACAACATTTTGACAAGGGTGTAAATATTTAATGTTTTGCACAGCAGAAGCATTGGCGATGAATGAAAAGCTCACCTGCAGAAAATGTCAGCTGTACTTAAAGAGGAGCAAGAGTCGTGAACTGCGCGTTATTAATGCTAAGCTTTCCTGCTATCTCCTTCTTATTTTATTTCCCCGCTAGCGCACAATTGAAATCTGTGCAGCGTTTGCTCTCAAAATCAAATTTGTTTTAAAATCAGTAACAGATTTATTATTTTAGCTGCCTTTCAGTGAATGTACAGTATATAACACACTAACACACACACATATATAGTATACACACACATAAACACATACAAACACACTAACACATATACATAGTATACAAACACTAACACATATATATATATATATACACATTAACACATGCATACACACACACTGTATATACAATAGCACATACACATATATACACACACAGTACACAGACACTTACTTGTATCCAGCAGCTGCAGGTCGCTAATGGGGGCGGGCACCTCACATCATTAGGCCCCGCCCCTTGCAATGCCACGATTCGCGGTTGATGTGGGGGCAGGGCTAGTCGTATTGGCTCCGCCCCCATTAAGGCTGGTGAAGACGGGAATTGGTCCATCAGGGGGGGGTTCTAGGCACTCAGAAACCCCCTCCTGCATGCTCAAGTGTGGGGGCCTCTGTGTGTGGGGGCCCCGGGACGACCGACCCTGTCGCCCCCCCATAATCCGGCCCTGCTGTAGCTACAGGAGAAAGGGTGGTTATCAATTAGCCAGAGACTGGAAGAGTGAATAGGTCACAAGTTGTGTGGCCCTGAAAGTCAGCATCCCATCGTCACTGACTTGGGATGAGTGTTATCAGCACTTTAGTGTTTGGTACAACAGATCTGTTGCACACCCCACAGAGCAAACATAATACATTAGGGTTTAGAAGTTGACCAGCTTTAGAGTTATTCATAGCAAAACATCTCCATTTTTTTTAATGTTTACAATTGGGAACAAAACAGTTATAAAACAAGACTGGGTTAGGGATGGCCATCGACCATTGAGGGATAATGACCATTGATAGTTTGCCACTGATGGTCGATAGCTTAGAGGCAGCAATGTTTTTTGTTTTTTTCCCCTCTACTCAGGGGGAACAGAGCTTATCCCCGCCCCCTTACCTATCAATGGTTTTGTACCATCAATGTTAAGCACTGATGGCACCATCAATGGTTAACCCACCGATGGCCATCCCTAGACTGGGTAGCAATAGACAGAAAAAAAGGTAAGAGGGACCTGTTCTCAAGCTTACAGCTGATGGCAATATAGTGTTCCACCACTATCTTCAATGCCACTGTTCACTAAAACAGATCATCCCTATCCATTCCATACGCTTGGTTTCAATTCTGCCCTCTCTGAACATTGCCTTTGTTGTGAACGTCGCATTACCCCCAAGTTATGTTCCTTCAGCCACAATTGGAGATGTTACTGAGTTGCATAAGATATTGCTTCACCTGTAGTATAGGGGGTATACGTGCGCTCCTGTGCAGTACGTGGGGTGGGATGACATGGGGGAAGGTCGGGGGAGGAAACGTGGGGGGGAGGAGGGGGGAGGAGTTGATGTTGAGATATGAGATGTCCGTAGCAATGGGTGTGTGTGAGAGAATGAAAGGCAGACACTAGGTGTGGAATCCAATTTGATTTATTGGGCAAGGCACAATGCTTCCCTATATGGTTCCATTGATACTGGATACGTTCAGTGTGGAGATGGAGATAAATTTGTTTTTACATGCCTCGGTTGGGAAGTGGGTAGACCCTTTCAGGGGGCTCCTTTACGTGCGGCCCGTATTTCTGCTCGTTCCCCTGCCCCACACCATCCCACCCCACATACTACACAGGAGCACATGTATACCCCCTACACCACGTAATCTAAACCAGCAGGTATTGGTACTCCTATATGTCGCAGCACCTACCCACTCCCCACTCCGTCCCCCCTGTCCCCCCCCACCCTCCATCGCAACACACAGGACCCCCTACCCCACCCCTCCACCACAATCTGAAGCATGGCCCACCCCACATTTTTGCTTCACCTGTAGTTGCATATGCTCAGCTCCAAAGCATGCACAGTGTAAATACACATAAGATACATTCATAAAACAAACATGAGAACAGCTCTGAATGGGACCTTTTACATCTACCATAAGACCTAATGGGATGCGGGATCCCGTCCATCGATATTTCATACAGATTCCGATCTAATATAGCCTCTGAGCCTGCAAGCTTTATAGAAGTTTAGGTTCCTATACTGTACAAAGTTGGAGGGCTTAAAAGCAGACTTTCTTACTCTCACAGAGCATATGGGAGGCTCCCGAATTTTCAGAGTATCCTGGACCCCTGGAAGACTGGGTGGCCCTCCCGCATCCCACCCACTTTCTAGTGAAGTGGGCAGGACGGAGAGTATAATGCTGTAATTCGCTAGTCTATGGGGCCAATATGAGAGTCACATGATTTTAGATCCAAACTCTCTTTATAGACCTGCGATTCCTGGCATTGTGTTGCGAGGAGACAAGGCCTAATGACAAGAGCAGCCCCTCCCCGTCCCCGTCCCAGTCAGCAGCATCTTCCGTCCTGGCTACTCCCAAAGGGCAGAAGAACGAGCAGGCAAATATGGTTTACAGTGATATCCTCTAGTCACCATTGTTTCCAGACAATAAATGCCGTTAATAGCTGACCAAGAGATTGCCATATTGTTTACAAGTAATTGAGAACTTTTATTGCAATTCATTGCTCAGTACATTAAGCTGCACCACTATGTTCCCTGTACTTTGTGTCACCTGTTGTATAAAATGTGTGGCATGGCCGCACAGACTCTACAGTGGATTCCCCATGTTACAAAAAGCCTTTCTGCTGAAAACACAACATGACAAAAGCCTTGGGTTTGCAATGGGGGAAATTAAAAATCCGTTCCTGGCGACAGAAAAATGAGATCAGGGCCAGGGCGTAGAACAGAATATAGAACTCACAATGGCAACTCATTTTTAAAGTCCCCGTGAGAGAGGAGACATTTTAACCTCCGTGACCCCAGCTTGGTTTATGGAACGCCTGAGCTGGCTGCAATATTAGGTTGAAGCTTGAAAGATCTGACCCTGAGCTACTTACTGCATAACCTCAGATACGTCCACTTCTCTGATTTTCCTTCCTGGCTGGCTCAATAAGCCTGTATATTTCACTCTACTTCCATACTGTCATGTTATTGTTACACTTCATATTCTCTCTGCTGTCTGTTTGCCCACACAAAATGGAAATAAATTGCACAAATATGTAATTACTGTCTATTTATACATAGAGAGAGTGCAAGGGTGGTGATCGTGGGATTTCAGAGGAATGAACTAATGAATATTACGTGCTTTGGTCATGGTTCCTAAGAATTGCAGACCAAACATCACTATAAGGGCTATTAAAGTGCTGAAAACATCACGTCCACATACCACTTGGAATGTATTTATTTTACTGCCGTGGACTGAATATGTCCAGGAGAGTCTGTACTGCAGCACATGGAATCCACTCAAGCACAGACAATATAGATCCTCCTGCTGGGACTATGATTTGAATAAGAAAAACTGAAAAACAATTAATAGACAGTGGCAATTCTTTTGCAAAATTGTTAAAAAAAAAAAAAAAATGTTAATTCATGTTGACAGGTCCACTTTAAGGTGTTTCACGCATGAATAATTTAGATCATTTTAACTACAATGAGAGTGCTTATTGCATTCACTCTTCACAAAAATGGTTCCATGCTAACCAAATGAAATGGACAGGGCTGGAATGATTAATTAGAGCCAATCACAGCAATAGAAGCTTAAACATAGCAAAAATGATTAAAGATCGTCAATTGTGTATCTAAATGTGAAATGTAGGAGGTGCTAGGTCTGCTACTCATGCAAGGTCCTGTCACACTGTTTGCAGTGCCACATCCCTGCCTATATGAAACAAACCACATCCAATATGGTTGCATTGTGAATAAGTTGTTGGTAAGGTGCCATTAAGTGGTTTATAAGTTAAAGTGCATGCAGTACACATCTGCAACTCAGCAACGACAGTAGTGCCATACCTGTTGTGATGTAATAAAACCAGGGATAGTCATTGGAAACTTTTGGATGTCAACCATTGATGTTTTCCGATCCAATGGTCATGATTTTTCCATTTGATTGTTGCCACCATTGCATGCTTCTCCAATGTTTGCTTTCTGATGGCTCCTGATGTCACACCTGTCGCGTACACAGGGCCAGTTTACAGTTTGTGGAGGCCCCAGGATAACTAACTTGCGGGGGCCCCTATTAATAAAATTGTCAATGTGATATGCTGGCGATCTTATTGAAAGGTGTAATATGTACATACGCCCAGCACCACAAATGTGGGAAACACACTGTATTTCCCCCAGTTCACATATGTCACAGTGCCCCTGAAGCTGGTGATGTAGCAATGTATGGGGGCCACCTGTGTTGGGGGGGAGATCCTGAGCAACCGCCCCTGTCGCATAGGTGTTAATCCGGCACTGTGCGTACACCAGGGAGGAGAATCTCTGTGACTGTAGCAGAGCTCCTTTGTGTATGCGCAAACTTCAGCTGTCCAATGGGCTTGTGCACTAACATACTGTTGATGGTTAAACCATCAAATGGTTAACAGGTGATGGTTAGGTGTCATTGCAAGGCATGTTGCGATATCAGCAATGCTCAATTCAATGGTGCCTTTCTGATGGCCATCCCTAAATAAAAGCACATAGCCCTTATTTGGCTTCACTGCAATTGTGGTTCCCCTATTTGAATTTTAGACTACACTGCAGCCCCACTTCTGGAGCCACCACTGGTTTTGACTCTTCCAAACAGCCCCTCCTCTGGCCCCTCCTCTAGCGCTGCAGCCCCACTTCTGGAGCCGCCACTGGTCAAAAGAGGACATTGCCCCCAAAATTGAGCATACAGCAGGAAATCACAGTGCTCCAATTGATGATTTGATATACATATTAATCACATTGGTCATCAGTGTGTTTCTGGTATGGCCTACAAAGGAATCATCATAGGAATTAAAGGAACATCCTTATGGCTACTTCTGTTCCTGGTGTAACCCTAACAGCCAAAATGCATCCTCAATGGCTACATTGTTTTAAGGTAAAAGCAGTATAAAATTACATCAAGTCATCGACTTGAGTGGCAGAAAACAATGCAATTTGCTTCACTGTTGCTGTTAATTTTTAATTTTTTTCCCATTGTTTCTGCTCTCCTCTCCCATACGGTATACATTGTACCTAAGAATATAAAGCAATACCTGTGTCTACTAGAAGTTCATTTGTGTTCCAACTGGATGAGGTACTCAAGACTTCCCTGTGTTACTCTATGATCTTAATTAACTTGACTCACTGGGAAGATTCAAATCACTGTGCCAGCTCTTAGAATAATAGTCTGTCTCATTTGAGACCTGCTACGAGATTGTGAAATACTCATCCTGCTCCATGTGGCATGACTAAGGAAGCAAAAGATACGCAGTGATTAAATGGGATCTGCTAAAATCCATCTAAGCAGGATTAACGACTAAGAACAACCAATGTCAGCACCAGGGTCATTTCTTACAACAAAGACAACCCTCCCCCTTACTCATCACTGGCTAATGTATTGCCTTTGTAATGTATTCACACCAAGGAGACTAATGTGTGGAGCATGTTACAGGCGTGTGTATAATCCCACGGTTACCGGCTTGTGTATAAACCCACGCGTTTCAGGAACATGTTATCAGGCAACCCTGAGCTGGGTTACGTTTATTACAGAATAGATCAGGGACCATATAAAATTTGAGTTCACTAAAGTGGGAGTAAGAGGAATAGACAGGCTTACTAACTCTTGTTTGTTTCTGATTGGCTGGAAGTTTCCAGGATTGTTATGCATGGAAGAGGGAGATCCAGCTGATAGGATAGACACAAGTGGTCCATTACAACTGATGGTTAAAATACTTAGTAAGTGTGATTATGTCTGTGGAAGGGTTGGAAAAGCTTACCACTCACCTATGAAGCAACTTCATTATTGTTCATAACAACACACAACCTTTTATGATTCTCATGTCAGAGCAGAGGAGCCAACTTTTTTAAATGATTGGGAGTGCTCATGTACCCCACTCCCATATAACTGAAAATCGACATGCATAGACATGGATAATGGCAGCAAAAATATTGGGGATGCTGAAGCACACACAGTACCCACCAATGTGTCAGTGTAATTGGATGATGTTCCTCTATCTGATCACAGTTGCAGATCTGTCTAACTTAGTAACTACGTGTTTTATATTATTTACCCCAGGACTTGATCATGATGAGAACTGTAAATTGTTTATAATCAGGTCTGAACTTACTAAAATCAGACTCAACAGTGATATTTGTATTAAGAATAGTTTTGTCCAATATGCTCAATAAGCAATATTACAATTTCATCAGGGGTACCCCTGATGAAGTCATAATAGTTCTCTTTGAGCATATTGGACAAAACGCGTTAGGACTACGCAACTGGCAGATTGGCTCTCTGCTGCTGGACTGATATTGTACGTGCATTCCTACCCTGTTCATATAACTGTTGTATCTTCACCAAGTGGTGGAGCTCCTTGACACCTTTTTGGTTCAGATGAGCTTGTTGAATTTACTTTCTGGTGTGGGGTTAATTCATTGTTTGTGTCAATATACGTCACTATTGCACTAGGAGTCAACCTTTTTTAGTATTTCTGCTACAGTGAGTGCCAGATTTATTTACAGTTATATGCATACATATACATACATACATACACACACAAACACACACACACACACAGAGGCTAAATGTACTCTATGTAGGCATGTAGTTTTATTACTATCATTTTGAGCAGATTTGTTATTTTAAACAAGTTTGACATAGTAAGTCTAGATTTATTGAACTGACGGAAAGAGTAACTCCTTTATTAAGTGTTTCGAATCGATTGATTTCCCTGCAATACTGTATATTGTGTTCTTATAACATCTTTGGTGGGAAGGTGAAGTTCCCTGGTGACACATTGTTGTAGGGTTTATAAGCCCATTGGCTTTGGTCTGTGCTGTCATACAAGTACAGTAGATATCTCAAGATGTCTTTGATTCCTCAAATAATGAACACTGTGCTTCGTGGGGCCTGAGCAATATTCCTTTCATCCGTCATTAACTGACTAGAGCCATGAGAAAATGAGATTCCCCCCATTTGAGTTGCAAACTCTCCACTTCCCACCTTAGAAAGACTGTGTTGTCTGGTGCAATCATTCCAAATGATCTGAAACCCTCTCTGATCTTGACGTAGCTTCTCCTGCAGAAATTCAGACAGAGAAGCGTCACAGCAGGCAGACTTTCACAGATTAGATTATTAGACATGAGTGTCCAACTCCACCATGTCATCAAACCCAATCAAAGCATTAAGAAAAACAAAAAGTTTCCTTTAAGTATTGGCAGGTCTACTGTGAGTTGATAAATCTAATTGTACAGGTAGATAAAACAGGCATAACATAAACAAATGAGTACATTATGCATTAATTATAGTAGATTGACACAATAAGCTACCATCTTTGTATGACGGATGGCTGATATGTATTGCTTAGAGAAGATTTCTACACTATACTGTACATACACTTTCTATTAAATGCTTACTAAAGTGAGAGTTTTAGAAGTGGAGATTTTGCTCATAGCAACCAATTAGATTATCTTCTAGAAGGTGCTAGAATCTGATTGGTTGCAATGGGCAACATCTCCATTTCTAAAAACTCTTCACTTTAGTAAATATACCCCTAGTAATCCCAAATGATTAATATGTGGGCTAGACAGTAGGTTTTTGTAATGAAATGTAATTACAGGAACGCTGAACCTAAGGTAAAAGATTCATGGCGGGATGCACCAAAAGTAGAAATGCGATCAAACCCCCGAATATACGGTTTTGACAGCATTTCTCATATGCACCAAGCCCCAGAATGCGATGCACTACAGGTCTTGGTTGCGGTGGGTAACGTCATCTCCTGATTGGCATTTCCCTATAGAAACCTATGGGCTTCTATCAGGAGAGTGTTGTGAGAGGGATCTAATCAGAATCCTCCCGGCACCCCCTGCACATGTACATCATAGAGCATAGGTCATAGAGCCAGAAGCCCCTCGCAAAAAGCCGCTCTTACCGAGAGAGCTGCCTTTTGCAGTCTTCGTCATGCATACCGGCCTCACTAACGCCGGCATGCATGCAAAGGGTGGCGGTATGCATTGCAAATGAATATGTAAGAGTTATCTGTTACAGAGATTAGGGGCCTATTTATCAAACTCTAACTCCAGTGAAAACTGCAGTTGTCACTGGAGAAAGGGTCATTTTAAGATCAGGGCTATTTATTAAATTCCTAGGTCCATCTTTGTCAAATATCGGGTCTTTGTTCTGATAATTCTAATTTATTAGAGCTGCTTATCATGGCAATAAGAAATTATAGATCACCGGGCTGTACTAGAAATCACATCTAGGGATACCAACAGTGAGACGTGTAAAATCGATCGCTGATGCGATCACTTTATTTTCAGTTTCTGGGCCTCAGTGCACGTCTGTGCATGCACAGTCATCAGGCCCTTAGCGGGGAGAGCCAGGGAGGGATCCATACTTTTTACTTAAGGTAGCCCATAGACTACAAAGGCTAACGTCATCTTTGCAGGCCCGGGTTAAGAGTACCTGCTCCCAGCCTCTCAGCACCCCTGCAGGTAGCTAATGCCATGTTCAGATGGAACAAGTTGTCATTTGTAACTGGTAAACAACAGTAAGCTTTACTGTACCATTTGCAAATGGCACTGTAATGCCCAGAAGTGCCCATCAGGAAGTGAAGTCTCTCATGGCTAGCTGTGTAAGACATTTCAATGGGAAAGTGTTTTGCGCGGACAGCTTCTTTTCAGACATGCCATCCCGGCAAGCAAGTATTTTTAAATACATACTTGCCTACATCGGCAAGTCCCACTCCAGGAGAGGAAGGTCCACATGGCTGGGTTGTGGGCGTGGCAAATTGAGTCATTCTGGCCTAGTCTCAGTGACGTTTTGGTGCATTTTTTACCAATAGATGGCTGGATGGCTGCCATAATGATGCAATTCATAGCTATTCTAATGATCAGGCCCCTTGCCCTGCCCAATTTATCTGGAAAATGCCAGGATCCGGGAGGCTTGCCTACTTTCCTATGGGTCAGGAGACTCTCCCCCAAAATTTGTGAGTCTCTCAGAAATTCCGGGTAGAGTGGGCAAGTATAGTTAAATAGCTCAGATAAGTTGAAGCTAAACAATACAAACTGATCCATTATTTATGTAGGCAAAACTAAGGTAAATAATAATAAGATGTTTTAAAGTTGTATGAAGCCTTATTGTTTTCTGTCAGATTAGATCTGGTGGGATTGTTTGCAATGTTCCTCAACAATTGGATTAGGTGTGCACAGAATAGAAATATTCACCAAACCAGTAAACTAATACCCCTTTCAGACAGAAAAGCAAATTACTGGGTAAAGCACCAACACGGGTCCTTTTTCTGTGCGAAAGAGTCAAACTGGGTCGAAATTTCCAGGTAATAACCAGGGTCATACAGAAGAAATATCCGTGTTCATCAGGAAATGAACGGGTAGAAATACTTGACCCTGTAATTTGCTTTTCTGTCTGAAATGGGGGTCAGGCTGGGACAGGCAAAACGACCCGGCACTCAAATGTCAGGTAAAAGACGGGTTTTAGGGATATTTCTGTGTGAAATTGGTATAATTGGTATAAATGTACTTTCTGCAGTGCATCAGTTACACTAAGACTAAGGTTTATCGCTTAAAACGTCTCCCATGGTAATGCTATTGTTATCTAGTGAATTGTTTGGTTTCATTCTAATGAATATTTGTTCAGTCCATAAAATTGTCTGCCTAATTGATATTACAGGCTCCAATGAAGCTATAAGTTAAGTTCGTATATATTGGTTCAACCAACATAATGGCTGCCTCAGTGATGTCACATATTCCTAGTAAATTGGTAGGCTGAATTCTCATACATATTGGTACAGCCCACAAAATGGCTCCTTCAGCGATGTCTGAGCCTAAAGTTGCATACACACACAATGATTTTGTTACCAACGATTTTATGAACGATTTTATTAATGATTTTCTGTCAGATTATCTGTCTGATTTTTTAAAGTGTAACGAACGATTTTTTTGAACTACAAACGATTTTTGCATATTCCCTTAATGAAAATCGTTGAGTTGACAAGTCTGACTGAACTACAAACTACAAACGTGAACGCGCATGAACGATAATCGTTCATCGTTTGACTCAGAAAGTGAACGATTTTTTCAAACGATTATCGTTAAACGATATCGTTTAATGATAATCGTTCAAAAAATCGTTGTGTGTGTATGCAGCTTTAATGAATTTATTTGCTTCATTTATTTTACTTTGTGCCTCTACTGTGGGTAAGCAAAGGAAACATTTTAATTGTTTCCTTATTGATTGATTTTATTGATTTTTTTAAATTATGGGAAATATTTAACTTTACACTAGGTGAAAAAGGCAGTTATTCATATTAATAATTGGAAATATGCAATACAATCAAATAATTGCAATAACTAATGTTTATTAATCTGCTATAGTAAGATATTCTGGTAATTAACTCTATTTACAAAGACAACTGAGAAGGCTGGGTGTCCAATCAGTACACAGTCACGGCATAATGGCTAGAGGCAAAGGCAAAGTTGGATGATACGAAGTATAATTACCCTGTGTCCTTTTTGACCATGTGCAATGTTGAACTGAGTGTAGAACCTATTGTCTGACCAGTAACCTCCTGTTTTGACTCCAGTTGAATAAGTAAATTAAAGAAAAAGGAATTTTAATGTTATGCCAAGATTTTACCTTTAGTAAAGTAAATCATTAATGAATCTCCAGAGAAATAGAGACGGTAACTATTTCATTCCTGTTTGATTTTTAGGGGTGTATATACTAAATGTCGATTGAGGTCGAATTTGGGTCATGTTTTGTTGATTTTGTGTTTCATTGACCAGGGTTCTATTTACTACAATCCGCATTAAAATGCAGATTGTAGTGTAATATTTCCGACTGAATTCGCATTGCGAATTCAGGCAATATCACAGGGAGTTATTTAAAATCCCTTGCAGGGAAAGAGATTGCAATAATTCTCTGTACCTGTGAATCCCCTCTGCAGCCATTACTATATTTTTCAGAAAAATACAGTGACAAGGTTCCTCTCATGCATCGACCCATCCGCCGCTACACCCCCCCCCCGTGTGGCTGCCCATCCAGTGACCCACCCCCATGCTTTTACTTACCTCCGGTCAGGTCATCGCTGCTTCGGTGATGTCCTCCCTCCAGGGCTCCGGTCAGCTGGTCTTCCATCCTGCACTGTGACCCGGTCAGCTGTTTAATGCAGCAGTGCAGGAGCCGGGAGACCAGCTGACCAGAGGAATGACATCACTGGAGCACCGATCACCGGCCCTGGACTCAGGTAAGGATTTTTTTTTACTATTTTTTTTTTGCAGTGATCGGCTTGTGGTCTGTTTAGACCACACAGCTGATCACAGGGACCGGCTCCAGGCTCTGCTCTGCCTGTTAGAGCAGAGCAGGAGTCTGGTAACCGGGGGAAAGCCTGGATAACGCCACCTCCAGGTGGTATTATTATCACAGGTCTTCCCCCGGTATTTTTTCACATTTTATTTTTAGTAAATCTCAGGCAGATCGCATTTCCCATTACACATGGGAAATGCGATCTGTTTACTAAAAATATGTGAGATAATTAGGGCTTGGAGTAGAATTTTACAAATTCTGTTCCAATTGCCCTTTAGTAAATTTAAGTGAAACTAAAATAATGTGAATTGGGTATGAAAACACACTTTTTCACTTTATTTTAGTAAATATAATGTTAATAAATAGTGCCCTGAATCACACATTTACTTAGAGATGATTTTTTTGACATTGTTTAATAAAAAGATGTAAAAAATCATGTTAGTAAATGTGTGATTTAGATTTAGATGAAGATAAAACTCGACCAATGTGAGAGTTTACTGCTAAACTCTCACATTTTCTAAGCTCTCACCCTATTACATTTGGCCCAATATTTCAGTACGCAGCCAAACATAATTCCTACATTATTATGCTGCTATACATATCCTATGGGACCATCTGTAAAATATTTTTTTATAAAAGGCATTTACAGTGTACACTTCAGCATTTCAGACTTTACACATTTTTCATTATACACTGATAAAGACGCAGTGTAAAAATCTGTGCTGCAAAACTGTCTTTGTGCCATTACGTGACTAAAATAGAAACCAATTGTTTGATCAAATAGAAAACAAGTAACCGACAAAACCTTTGGAGATAAAAATATATTACTTTTCTATACTATCTTACCTGTACACCTTTCATGCTCTTGCACCCGTCATTATGTCACACAATAGAAGCTCACGTTTTGTGATTCGCAGTGAGATGATAGTCACTATTGCAGCGACCTTACATTTACAATATCAATTAAACACAGAAGCCAAAATGCTATATATTTTGTCTAATCACCTCATAACTTAAATGATTCCAACATTGGAGCTTTATACTGCCTGGACTACACTTGGAATGCAGTTTAATATTTATATGTTAGAGGAATCATATTACCATTAGTCAGACAGCATTAAAAATTAATTAACAATACTACAAGTTACCAATTTAACATCAAAGCAATATAGAATATATGCTAATATATTACACACTGTAAGGATCATTTGACTGCAAAACATTCGTCCACACAGAGTATTTATAGGCACAAGACAATATTATGCTTTTGGTACGTACCCCTGGAAAACAAGAATCGGGCTCCTTTGCGGGTTCATGTCTGAATGGTTGATACAGTAAGTCCTGCCTACTTTTAATTTTGAATTCCTTTAGCCTTATACGTTACACTTCTAAAATACCGCTCACTACATCCAGTGGTGGAACTTGAAAGTGGTGGGCCCAGGTGCAAAAATATGCTTTGGACCCCCTCTCCTCCGGCTCATGCGGGGAGGCAATGGGTGGTGGGGAGAGGCAGAGTGTGGCAGGGAGAGGCCGTGGGTGTCAGCTGAAGAGTCAGTGGCAGGGGGAAGCAGAGGGTGACAGATAGAGGACATGGGTGACAGGTAGAGGCATTGGGTGGCAGATTGTGACAGTGAGAGGCAGATGGTGCCAGGGGAAGACAGGAGGAGGAAGTGGGTGCAGGGAGGCAGAGATGTGGCAGGGTGTGACAGATAGAGAGGCAGTGGCAGGAGGAGCCACAGGTTGACAAAGAGAGGCCATGGGTGACAGGGAGGCAGTGGATGGCGGACTGTGACAGGGAGAAGCAGTAGGTGACAGGGAGAAGCAATAGGTGACAGGTAGAAGCAGTAGGTGACAGGGAGAAGCAGTAGGTGACAGGTAGAAGCAGTAGGTGACAGGGAGAAGCAGTAGATGACAGGGAGAAGCAATAGGTGACAGGTAGAAGCAGTAGGTGACAGGGAGAAGCTGTGGATGGCAGAGGGTGATAGCGAGAGATAGTGGATGGCAGAGGGTAACAGGGAAAGGCAGTAGGAGGCAGAGGGTGACAGCAAGAGACCATGGGTGGCAGAAGGTAACAGCGGGAGAGACAGTAGCAGGGGGAAGCAGAGGGTGACAGAGGGAGGCCATGGGTTTCAAGTAGAGTCAATGTATGGCAGATTGTCACTGGGAGAGGCAGTGGGTTACAAGAAGAGGCAGTAGGTGACAGGGAGAGGCAGAGGGTGACAGGGGAAGGCAGAAGGAGGCAGTGGGTGACAAGGGGAGGTGTCTGGTTTGCTGCTACACAACTAAACTTTATTTCCATTTAAATGGACCTGCCCCTTCCATAAAACCTGAGGCCTAGTAGGGCACTGTCCCCTTCCCCTGGCGGGGCCAATGTAATAGCCCTGCACAGTGCCCCTACACCCAGCAAGGGCTGCACAGTGCCCCTACACCCAGCAGGGGCTGCACAGTGCGTTCATACCTGGGTCTTGTACTCAGGGCTGCTGACAGCTCTGCTGGGCCCAGGTACAGGGAGGGGGCATGGCCAACCGGGGAGGTGTGGCCAGACCCCCTCCTTCCGAAAAGGAAAAATTAACTATGTTCACGGCCGCGCGCACCGCATAGGGGGCACAGGTGTCAGGGGGTGGGGGGGCAATCGCTCCCCCCTTCCGCATATAATGCAGGAAGAGAGGTCTGACTGCTGCTGCAGTAGCCTGTCTCCCTAGCCCGCCAGACAGCATGATAGCAACGTGTGTGCTGGGCTGGGGAGAGAGTCTGCTGCAGCAGCAGTCAGTCCTTTCTCTCTGCTGCCCAAACTTGACGACGGCGACGCCTGGGATGGGGGTGGTGGGCGGGCTGCAGGACCGGGCCCATTCAACAGGCCCGGGTAAATAGTACCCGCTCCTCCACCCTCTCGGCGTCCCTGCTTGTACTTACCAACAGCGGGAGCTGCCTCTTCCTCAGCGCGAGAGTAGCCTGCTGCATCCCGGTGACAGCCGGGGGAAGTGTGACTCTCTCCTAGTAGCAGCATTGTCCTCCATGATCCGTTGCCCAGAGGAGCTGCCGCGTAACACAGGGAGAGACAGGAGCAGTTTCCAGACTGGGGAATGAACAGCATTGGCTGCTAAAAGGTCAGCCCCGCCTCCCTGAAGACAGTGGATGCCCACCATACTCCCTGCCCTGGGTCAGTCCGATCTAACTGCAACAATCCTCTCTAATCTTTCGGAGTTAACAAATACTTGCTGGGGTACCCATCTTGTGGCAAAGTGCCCCGCCCTCCATATAAATGATTTCAGAAAAAACGGCACTCCCAGACTACAGTAATCAAACGAACTTTAATGTGCAACGTTTCGGGGTCCACCACCTGTCATCCTGATGATGGGGGTGGACCCCGAAACGTTGCACAGTAAAGCACTGGAGTTTGTTTGATTACTGCAGTCTGGGAGTGCCGTATTTTCTGAAATCATTTATATATAAAGGGTATATGATTATCGGGAGTTGGATGTACCCCAGTTTATCTTGCTTAACATACACAAATTAGTTCTGTGTATGCCCAAAAAACAGGCCGCAAATATATGCACGTACACCTGCTTGTCACTGGAGAGGCAGGATGGGGAAGGGAAGGGGCAATCTAACATAACCCATATCCAGTGACCAAGTCATTGTCTCACAGATGGAGACCTCTGAGCCCTGACTCTGAGTCACATGCATCTGCGGTGGCTTTTCCTTACGGCCATGGCAGCCTGCTAACTGCTTAATGCAAACGCCGCGACCGAGAATGGAAGTCGACTTACACTCCCACTACATTCCCATGTCTCTCCCGCGAGACAGAAGAGTTCAGTGCGGTCGCATGGTTGCTGCCCAGTTACAGCTCAAAAACGACCATTTAATGGATAGCGCGCTCCGTCAACAGACAGATCAATCCGTATGCACTAGCTATCTCCCTTCATGTGCATTTACCTGATCCACTAAAAACCGCACAGCCAACCCAGCTCAGCTGACCCACCCCAGGGCCGCGATGCCCTGGGGTGGCTCGGCTGAGCTGGTTTGGGGGTGTCCTGTGCCCTGGATTTGAACCCCTGTATGTTAGGGACCTACCCTACAGAGGTTACCTGGATATGGTGGCTAGGCCCATAACCTTGGCCATGATTATGATAAAAACCTCTATTCATTGCAAAATTGTATTGCAAAATGTATTTATATATATATAATTAGTAATTGGAGTTGTGCATCTGTGATTTTTCTTTTAGATCTGTGTGAAATGCAACTTGTGCGAGACTCAGAATCAGCCCCAATTTGCGTAGATGCACCGCATAAGTTACATAGTTGCACTAGTTTGGTGTATACACCACCTTATCTGCAGTGCCGTGCACACTACACTACACACATTTAGTAACAGTATGAAAATCTGTTTACTTTCATTGTTAAATGAATGTGATCAATTGCAAAGAAAAAAACAAACAAAAATAATCATATGTGCATATAGTAAGAATCATTATGATCGAATTGATAATTGTCCTGAACACAAGTATTAATATATTTCTCTTAAAATTGCATTTTGCGCTTGCAGCAGAAAGAATTGAGATTTGCCGTCTCTTTCATGTTTGCGTGTTTGCTTTGACATAAAAAAAAAAAAAGAAGAAGATCAAAGGATCATTATGTTTCTTTGGGCGTTACTTTGATTGGGCGAGAAAGTGCAGATGTTTATTAAACATATTTTCTTACTTAAGTCTACTACAGAAATGAATCCTGCTAACCCTGGCTACACATGCTGCGCCTGCGATACCACAGCCAGTATTGTGCGTTCGACCTTTATGTACAGTAAAATTAAAGCATATCTTTAACTGCAGGGACTGTGCAGTGTGTGGTTGGCTGCAGCTCACTATCAATCCATAAAAAAGGAATGAAAATAAGGGGATATTTTTGGTGAATAAGCATAGTAAGCGCAAAGTAACAACCAAAACCAGTAATAATAAGAGTTAAATTAGTTGGGCCATATTCTCTGGGGATACAGGGGGTCATTCAGACCCGGTCGTTAGCACTGATGCGCTCGGACCGGGTCGATGGCCCCCCACAGAGCATGCGCACGACGGCGCCGGCGTCGTCGTGCGCATGCGTGAGACCCGCTACGACCGACAGCGCTCGATCCAAAGGGGGCGAGCTGTCGATGTTGATTGACAGCTCACCCTGTTTGGAAGGCGGGTCGGGGGGGTGGCAACCCAAACGGAAGCGTTCCCATGGGAACGCCTACCGTTTGGGGGCGGCCCCACTGACATCACTAGTGATGTCAGTGGAGAGCTTCCGGCTCTGACAGAGCCAGAAGCTCTCCGGGGCTTACGACAAGGGAGCCCCGACGTAAGCCCCGATGGTCGCTATGGTCTCTGTTGCGGTCTAGCGACCGCTTGCATCCTCCGACCGCCTCTGAATGAGGCCCAAAGAACCTTACAAAAAAATGCTATTAAGTACAAAATGTGGGTAAACATTACAATGATCTGGACATGAATGGTCAGCTCCATTTGGGATCATATGGACACTTGTAGCAGCAACCTCTTGGAGAAAAGTTTGAGAGGTACTATGGGAGTTCGTAGAGAGTATGTTCCTGGTGGACTTGAAGGGACATGGCAGCATGAATCAAGGCATAGTACTGTGGTGGGTAGAAACATGATGATGCATTCACAGTGAATTGTGTTACTGGATCCAAGACGCTGGTCTACTCTTCTTGGAGTCTTACAGAATCGGCAAGTATGACTCTAGAGCAGGGGTGGGCAATAAGCGGCCCTCCAGCTGTTCTTGAACAACAAATCCCAGCATGCCTTGCGACAGTTTTAGCGTGGCCTAATAGCAAAACTGTGGCAGGGCATGCTGGCATGTGTAGTTTTACAACATCTGGGGGGCCGCCAATTGCCCACCCCTACTGTAGAGTGCACAGTTAGCTAAGAATAATATCTATCTATCGCAATATAGACGGCAGTTTTCTGAAATATGTTATTACAATCACTGTGAGCAACAGTTTAATGCAATAGTGTAATGGTTCCAGTGGACTTGGAGTCTTTATGAAACACAAATTGAGATGATGTAGCCAATTAAGTTAAAGAAAATTGAAGTCCAGTAATAATTCAAACATCGGTCCAGGGGTTATTCAGCTTGCTCAAAGTTTAGAGCCGAAGCAAAGTCAGTATACAGGTTATTATCATATTTCACAAAGTCCAGATACAACTTGCGGCTGTACCAGGTTGTCAGATCTCTCAAAGCCCAGTTACGAGCCAGGTCAGCAAAAAAGTTATCAGATTTCATGTGTTTGGTATATTATATCGACATTGACCATGAGAATGTCGACATGGGCAACAGGTTGACATGCTAATTATGTTGACATGCAACGTGCCAACATTCAGCATATCAACACTGACAAAATGCTCACATCATGATAATGTCGACAATCGTTTTTTAATGTGACCCTAACCATCATCCTAATGCTAATGTCCACATTATCAATATGCCGACATGCCATGTTGACATTTTCTCCATGTCAAAATGTTGCGTATGTCGATTTGAATAGATGTTGGCATTTTAGCCATGTCGGCACCATAAATTCGACATTCTGTAGTGAATAGTGAATGTCGACATCAGGCTGCATAACAGTTTCATGAAGTCCAGATACGACCCAGGTCACTTACAACAGAGACAGAAATCAAAAGCACTTAGTTATACACACAGGAACCAGGCTCAGGGCACTCTCCGTGAATGGAACTTAATCACCTAGCACTTAGACCCTCATTCAGAGGAGCTCGCAAGAAGCGAGCGCTCGTTCTGAATGAGGGCGGCCGCTTCATTTTTGTGAAGGGTGTTCCCCCTGTAAAGCTGATAGGGTTTGTCAATTGGTTTGGAGACGTCTCTTAATTTTGCGCACATTCTGTTTGTTAATGTTAACGCCGGGAGCTATTTCTCCATTTGCAGCCCCAGATGATGGTGCCAAAGGCATGAGTGCCATACAGTTGGCCATACTCCCAAAGAATGCGCTCTTAGAGCCTGATTCAGTAGTGCTGAACACAGACTCCCGATGTTTGGGAATCTGCGCAGGCGCCAGACCTGTTCTGCGCATGTGCAGAGCGGGTCTGCTTGTCCGCTTGCAAAGTGGCAGCAGACTGTCAGTGATTAACAGTCTGCTGCCGTGAGGGGGGGTGGGGAGGGGGCAGCGACACCCTCCGTTACCTGAAACGGAGGCGTGTCGCTGCCGTTGGGGGGCATGGAAGAGGCCAGGATCTCAGTCGGGTGACATACATTTCCTGGCCTCTTCCTGTAAACTGCAACGGCTGGCTGCCGGACCCTATGGGTCACCGCAGCCGGCCGATGGTACGCAGATTAAACGATGTTGCGTTGAATAACGCAACTCAGTTAAGTAATGCACAGGAGGCGTGATGCCTCCTATCCATTACCATATCTGCAAAGGACCGCAATTGCAAAGCTGCCTGAGTGCATACATCATATATATATAGCCTGAGTGCACATATCATATATCTATAGCCTGAGTGCATACATCATATATCTATAGCCTGAGTGCAGCTTTGCAAATACGATCCTTACAGAATCAGGCCCTTAGGAACTCATTCAGACCTGCTCACTAGATGCGTTCGCTCGCACCCAGCGTATGCAAATCCAGCACACGCCCAGCAAGGCAGCCGATCACACGGCAAGGCATTAGCACGCCCACTATGTCTTGGCATGCGATCACTTAGTGTATGCTGACTAGGGATGTGCGCCGGACCATTTTTGCCGGATTTGGATTTGGTTCTAATTCGTCGTCCGGATTTGGATTTGGATTTGCCAAACTGCGGTGACTGGCTTTGGATTTGGATTTGGATTTGGATTTTTTTACAATTGACAAAAAAAGCTAAAATCACATAAATTGGTCTTTTTTTTCTTCCTAGAGTATTATTAACCTCAATAACATTAATTTCCAGTCAATTTAGACCATATCACAGCTTATAATATTGTTTTCAACCTTATTGGCCAAAGGTTGCAGTGAGCTGACTGGTTACTAAGCGACAAAGCAGCGGCACAACGACACAGACACCACAGTATAAAGCACATCTATGACACATTGCCACACAGCAGTGGCAGAAATGAAAAGTAGTGCACCCACCCAGTGGGTACGGCCAGCAGAGTCACAGTACTTGTTTACATAGTGGGCTACGGCCCAAGGAGTCACAGTGCACAATCTTATTCACATTACACCGCACATAGGGCCTGATTCACATTACACCATAAAGTAGTGTCTCTTATTTATGTTACGACACACAGTAGTGTCCCTTTTACACAATGCCCACAGTAGTGCCCCTTTTACACAATGCCCACAGTAGCGGTGTCCCTTACACAATGCCCCCAGCAGTGGTGCCCCCTATGCAGTCCCCTTAGTAGTAGGGTCCCCTATGCAGTGCCCCCAGTAGAATGCCCCCCATTAGCAGGCCCCCCCAGTAGTATGCCACCCAGTAGTATGCCCCCCATTAGCAGGCCCCCCAAGTAGTATGCCCCCCATTAGCATGCCACCCAGTAGTATGCCCCCCCAGTAGTATGCCCCCCAGTAGTAGGCTGCCCCAGTAGCAGGCCCCCCCCAGTAGTAGGCTGCCCCAGTATTAGCCCCCCCTGTAGTATGGCCCCCCTGTTGTAGTAAGCCCCCCCCAGTAGTATGCCCCCCCCAGTAGTAGTAAGCCCCCCCAGTAGTATGCCTCCCCCAGTATGCCCCCCCCAGTAGTATGGCCCCTCAGTAGTATGGCCCCCCCAGTAGCAGACCCCCCCAGTAGCAGACCACCCCCCAGTAGTAAGCCCCCCCCAGTAGTATAGCCCCTCAGTAGTATGGACCCCCAGTAGCAGACCCTCCCTGGTAGCAGACCCCCCCCAGTAGTATAGCCCCCTCCAGTAGTATAGCCACCCCCAGTAGTAGACCCGCCCAGTAGTATAGCCCCCCCCAGTAGCAGGCCCCCCCAGTAGCGCCCCCGGCCCTTGCACAAGTAAAAAAAAAAAAAAACTTACCTGTATCCCCGCTCCCGCGCCGTCCGCTCTGCTGTCACACGCTGAGGAGGGAGCCGGAAGACGGAGCTCATGTGTGAGCTCCAGCCGGCTCCCTCCGTGCAGCAGCCAATGAGAGTCTGTGTGACTCTCATTGGCTGCTGTAACAAACACACAGCTGCCGCTGGCGGCTGTGTGTTTGTATCTGTGTAGGGCAGAGCGCTATCACAGCGCTCTGCCCTACACAATAGGAGCCCTGATGTCGGATTCTCTAGTGAGAATCCGACATCAGGCGGCCGCCGTTCGGCCCCGAACGGGGATCTGAGTCAGGCGGGGAACACCCGAACAGGGTTCGGGTGGACTCGGATCCCCAATGTTCGGAGCGGTTCGGATTCCACAGAATCCGAACCGCTCATCTCTAATGCAGACGCCCACCAGCCATTCTTAACACGCCCACTTTCGCACGTAATCTCCTGGAAGTGCATGAAAACATTGGTACATCGTACACTATCGGATGCGATCGCAGTGCTTGAGGTAGACTATACCCTGCTGCAAGCACTGCGATCACTTCAGTGTGAAATCCCACCAAATGACGTGTACTATGACGCTGCCTTTTAATTATGCACGCCTCTGAAGCGGCATTGAAAAACTCATGCACGCTTGCGTTCGCACACCCACTCCCCCGTTTCCAGTGGCCTGCCCCTGTCACCACCCACAAACGGCTTCTCCTGTCACTCATTTCACTGGGCTGTCTATGCGCAGCGAGCAAACGCATCCCAATCTCTCGTACTGGTTCGCTCACGCGTATTGCGATGCGTACGCATGTGCACAAAGCGACTATCGGCCAGCTATGAGCGTTCGCATCATAGCGAGTGGGTCTGAATCAGCTCCTTAGTCCCAAAAGGACAAGCCAATACCACATAACAAAATGCAGCATATGAGACAGTTACGGAAGCCATTACTGTAACGGGCAGAAATTGTAACACATTCCCCTCCAAATCAGCTCAATGTCACCACGTTTGAAATCACTGGAGTGAAAATGATATAAACTACTGTACATATCTGATTACTTGCACCATTTTTGTACTTTATATCAACAAGACCAAAGGGAAAACACTGATTTACATTTAGAGCTTTATCTCCACCATAAATCACCTGATATTCTGACTCCGTTTACACTTAAATCTCTTTAATGCAATCATTGAATGTAACAAACATTCCATTTTCACTTGAAAACCAGGAAACATCCTTGTGTGACAAAAAATACCTACAGGATTATCTTAATTACTATTTTTGTCTAATCACAGATATCATTTACTGCAATATGGAAAATAATCTGCTGTAAGAGCAAATGGCAATTTCAGATCCCAATTTACATTGCATTAGATACAATTATACATTGTCTATATATAACTGCGTCTGTCAAGGTAACATGTTTCTACCTCACTTCCGTGTCACAGTAAATATAATGAGGGCGCGCAAATATTGTATGAGGAGCTGTCGTCGGCATGCAAAAAGGGACACTTGCCAGTTAATTATAAAATAAAAGCCAGAGAAGATTTACATAAGACTATAAAACAGATTGTAATTGTTGGGGAACGGTGTTAAAGTATTAGTGTATGTATTTGAATGACCTTTTCTAGTGTGTGTTTAAATATAGTCAGGCTTGTAGGCTGGAAAATAAAAACAAGTTATTTTTCCTGTGGAGAATTTACCTGAACCTAAGATATTATTGGACCATAACAGATAGAATAATAGGGAATATTTATAAAGAAAGCAGCTTTAATATGGCAGATAGATCTTGTAAATAAAGAGATGATCACAACTATTTATTTCATTTCATAATTGGTAGGATATTAGAGAGTTTGCAGAACAATGAGATAGATCCGACACTTGCTATAACACTCTACATTCCAGGCCGTGTTAATGAAGGCTGGAAGCTGCAATCTCCACCTCTGTTTTTGACCTACTCCTGCTGTGAGTGACGGTTTTGGAGCTTGTTGTCTAAAATCAGGAAATATGTCTGTTTGTGGCCCTTTAGACATTAGTATTAAATGCTTTTGAAAATAGATGGAGGTTGTGGAATAAAACAAAATTGAAAGGTTATTAAGGCACTGTCTAGATTGCAGGCTGTTATATAAGAGAGACAGTCCTACATTCTCTACAGTGATCAGAACAATATATATATACAAGAATCAGCACTTGTGGAGTGTCCCAACATCCATTGGTGACCGACTTATTGAAGGAACAATCCTTCAAAAACAATTGTGGTTTTGATTCTCCAATGTATGCACAGGTTTCCGGTACATGAAATATAAAACAAAAAAACAGACCAACTCCGTATAAATCTGTACGTTGCCAAACTCCCCAAGTGCTCAAGTTTTGGAATGATGAGAGATAACTTTAATATGCTTTCACCAAAGTCTTATTTTGTAAGCATGTAGACATAGTAGGACATTGTATTCCCGTTTTCTTCCCTATTGGTGTAGTCTTTCTACTCACCTTTCCAAGACTTAGGGGCCTATTCGTCATATGAAAAATGGCCCTTTAATCAGGCAAAAACACTAGTTTCCGCATATTTAAGTTCCCGGGCCACTTATCATCAGGGGTCTGATAGGACCACCTTATATTCAGCAAACTCAGTTTGCCTGCGAGAACAAGCGCCATCTTCAGATGGCGCTTGTTCTCATAGCCCTGCTCCTTCCTATGGGAAGAAGTTCCACGGATGCGGAGAGGGATCCGAACGGATCCCTCCGCTACCTCCTCACTGACTCCCCGGTGTCTGTGCGCATGCGTGACCTCAGCTCACGCATGCACAGAAGCCGGCCGCGGGGACAGGTGAGTAACGCATCTACTTCTTGTGGGGTCAGCTGCTGCGTGTTAAGTATCCCCCACGGCGAGGTGAATCCTTCATCATCATAGGCCCCTTAGGCACTGGGGAAGTTCGACACCTTGCAGATTTATACTATATTAATTTTTTTTTTTTCATGTGTCGGAATCCTGTGGATACACAGGAGAATCAAAACCACAATTGTTCTAAAAGACCTGTTACTTCAATAAGACTGTAACCATTGGAGGTCTGGACAATACACAAGCTCATTTTGTTTTTTTCAGATGAAAGTCATGGCTCCGTTGAGGAAGGAAGACCAGCTGATTAGTCATTTATAACAGGGTTTCTCAAAATTTAAGATACTACAGCCATAGCTTTACCTACCCCCATAGCCTTCCCTATCCCTGCTACCTGTCCCATCCCAACTCCAATAGGTGCAGGATAATAATTGCCTCTATATCTGCCAACTGTGTTCTGCTGGTCATAGGCTAATGAAGGAAGAAATCATTGACCAAATACATTGGTCATCTTCCTGCAGAAGCTTTTTTTTTGAGTCTGTGATGTTAGGCAGGTGTTTTTGACAACTAATCTATTAGTTGAGATGGACATTGTCTATCATTGTTTAGCAAACATCGATGGTTTGCTTCCGATGGCCAATGTAACCTAGCGCCTCCCTCCAATCATGCGTATCTTAGCCCACCCTCATTCTCTGATTTGTCCACTATGGTGACATGTCTGCACTTATGCTGCCCACTGATGGTTCACACCATCAATGGTTTTCGGTTGATGTCTTCCTGAGATGGAAGGTACTGAAGATGCCATTGATTTAAATCAATAGTGAATCATTTAATGTCAATCCCTATCTAATAGGCTCATGCACCCCAGCCGGAATGGTCCTGCTATGTATATGCATATATCTTTGTGTAAATATAGATGCTACCAGCAGAGCAGAACTACGATCTCATGGGGCCTGAAGCAACATAATGGTTTGGTCTGCTTCCCACCCTTATTTGTCACAGAACAAAACAGCATACATTAGAAAAGGAATGGGATAGGGTGAATCGGACTGCTCGGAGCCCACAGAACCCAAGGCTCAGGCTGGAGCCTACTGTATCTTAGTGGATGATCGGACCACACTACCAGTGTGCTGCCTAGTAATACACGCGTGTGTACATCCACAGCATTTATGCCATTCTAAATACATTTTCATCCAATGGAAAAAAAAATGAACTGGCTGTTTTCTCTAATTCCTTGTAACTGTGGATTTGTATTTTGCGGGTTGTCATTTTACTGATACTCTACAATTAAAAGGTGCCATTTGTTTGCAGACGCTCACATAAAACCACACACAAAAGGTTTTACTTGTCATTTTGAGCATTAAATGAACCAGAATTTTATCAGATGAAACTTCGCTCAGCAGCTGCACATTGGAGAAGCTTAATGAGGATTTTTTTTTTGTTCAGGCAGATGGTAAAATTGCTATTTTCTGTTACCTAATAAATACCATTAGCAAGCTAGAAAATGTTTTAAAAAAGAAAATGCTATTTACACATTGCTTGCTATCTGTCAGGAGATCAGGTCCGGCGAAGACAATTCCCAGCTGTCTGCTTTCAAGGGGTAGTCTCCAGCATTACAATCCACCGCCGCTGCGTTTGTGATTAGATAAATCTGCAGAAATCTTTTCTCATATTCAATTCTCACCCCGCCTGATTGAAATAATAACAACTTGTACATTTCTCTGTGCCTTAACCTGAAATCTTCTGGCCCTTAACGTAAATATCTGGCTGTGTGATGATTTTAATGACACCCCATTTTGTTTTCCCTGAGCAAATGACAGTAGGTTTTAAAATCTGTCAGACGGTGCCTGCGTTCACATCATCGGGCCGTATCGTTTTCAAGGACAAACATTTATTCTAGCAAAAAAATATCTAGGCTTATTAATGTAATTCTCCGAAAGGGAAATAACAATTCCTACGCATTTTGTTTATTTCTTGAAGCCTGTTTGTTATTTTGAGTTATGCTGCATACCAGAAATGTAGATAACATCAGCTTTATGAAGATATATTTTACACAGCAAGGCATAATGAATACTGAATGAGACCTTTATCAGCAACAAGTGTTAAGAGTTACTTTTTCCATTTTACAGGCTTAAGATGGGCAAAATAAAGTAGTGTACAGTACACAAATGTAGCTTCCCTCATTTAGGGGTCTATTTATCAAGCAGTGAAACGTGTGGGGAAAGTGGAACAGTGGAGAAGTTGCCCATAGCCACCAATCAGCTCCTACCTATTATTTTGTAGACTGTACTTGATAAATGCTACTTCAGAGCTGATTGGTTGCTATGGGCAACTTGTCCACTGGTTCACTTTTCCACGCTTTTCACTGCTTGGTAAATAGGGAAAGCAGTCGGGAAGCCAATGGACGGAATCCCGACCGTCGGCTTCCCGACTGTCTAATCCTGGCAAGGGTTAAATGACAGGCATCGAGGTCCCGATGCCTGTCATTTTTCATACACCGGGAACCTGACACCCGGCTTGCCATTCGAAGGTAAGCCGGGTGCCGGGCACGGACAGCCGTGGGGAGGAGGGTTAGGTTTAGGGTTCTCGAGGGGGACTTAGGGTTAGGCACCCCCCTGGAGTTTAGGTTTAGGCTAGGGGAAGGGAGGGTTAGGGTTAGGCACTCCCGGGTAGAGGTTAGGGTTAGGCACCCCCCCAGGGGACTTAGGTTAAGGTGGCGGGGAAGGGGGGTTAGGTTTAGGCACTTAGAGGGGGGATTAGGCACTTGAGGGGAGGTTAGGGTTAGGCACCCCTAAGGGAGGGTTAGGGTTAAGGGGTAGAATAGGTTAGTCAATACTTACCTCTTGACGATTGGGATTTTCACTGCTGCCGGGCTTCCACTGTCGGGATTTGAATTAAATCATACTGAATCCGATAAATAGACCCCTAACACATTTTATAAAATAGAACAATTACTCTCCTGCCATTTGGTGTAGAACTAGTTATTAATATTAAACTGTTCATTCTGCCATTTTTACATGGCAGAATGGACAGTTTAATAAATTTTAATAAAGATGTTTTTTGTTTACTTTTTTTTGTCTTATCATATGTCTTTATCATACAAGCTAAAACTATAAAAAGACACCACAAATGTACAATAGCAAAAGCTACAGTAATTATTGGCATAGTACACCACTACTCAAAAATGGTCATCTGTACACATCTAAAAGTGTAGTTGAATATATTAAGAGGGAGATTTATCAAGCCTTTTAGGGGCCTATTCATCATCAATTAATTGTCACAAAAGCAGGTGAAAAAGCACATTTTCACCTGCAATTGTGACAATTAAGTATTCGGGCCATTCATTAAGAAGGTGAAGCAGGAGATATCACAGATATTTCCTACTTACCTTCCGTTTGTGGAATGGCCCGCTGTCCCCATACACTAGTATGGGGACAGAATTCATCAAGCTCCGAAAATATTATATTTTCGGGGCTTGACTGCGGGGACATTCGCCATCTTCAGATGGCAAATACCCCCGCTTGGGGTTCGCAACTCGCTCTTCCGTATGGGAAGTAGGTCCGGGTTGTGAGAAGGGATCCTTTCGGATCCCTCTGCCTTTGTCTGGCTCCTCCGCCGGACTTCGGGGCTCTTGTGCGCATGCGTGACCTGTAGTTCGCGCATATGCGTACCGCCGTCACTGCACCAACAAGAGCAGGGAAAAGATTCACTGCTCCGAAAGCAGTGAAGCCGCTCGCGGGGGCAGATGATTTCACATCAGCTGCCACAGCGCCGGAGCAATGCTGAATTGCTCTGGTGGACGCGGCAAATTAGAATGTTAATTATCGGGGTCCCTTCGGACCCCGATAATTAACATCATGAATAGGCCCCATAAAGAGGACAGATGTAGCTGTTGCTCGGAACGACCAATCAGATTTTGACTATCATTTTACAGAATGTATTAGATAAAAGATAGCTAGAAGCTGATTGGTTGCTAATGGGCAACTGCTCCATTTGAAGGTTTGATAAAGTTCACTCTACAGTAAGTGCCAGAGGTTTAGCCAGAGTACTAATGAGAGCTATTTTAAAGACGTATGAGGTGGAAGGGGGGGGGCTTAAGATGACTTACCCAAAACAAGGAGTCTGGCAGCTGCTGGTATATGTGGCTTTGGTGTATCTAGACATTTGTATGATCCGTAGCTAGAATTTGTTTGGAGCCCTGAAGGTAATAAAAGCCCATATACCAATGTGTCCCAGTGCATAGTCCTGGTCCCTGTAACAGTGATCTGCGCAGTAGATTCTGGCATGAAGCCGTTTTCCCGGAGACCCGCGCCTGTGCAGTAGATTCTGGCATGAAGCCAAAATCTACAGCGCTTAGTGCCGCTGAGCCGCCGACAGGGAGGAGCGGTCCTGAACGGAGGCTGCACACGGGCCCCCTCCTCTTAAAACGCCCCTGTATAAATACAAACCCAATTAAATGCTGCTACAAATAATGGTTGTAAAACAAACTAGGATTAAATAAGAATGAGACAATACTAATGAGGAATAAAGTCTAATAGATATGAATTGTATGCAAGCCGCCTGATGTATTAATAAATGAAGATATATAGAAGCCAGCCACAATATTTTGACTTATGTTCAGTTATGAAAATGACAGAATTTGTGTTAGGTGTGAAGCACGGTACTGATAGTGAAAAGAAAAACATTCATACAACTATACCATTCTGTGATTGACAAAGTTGAATTTTTGGGGATGGGTAATGATTATGTGTGGAGAGTAAGATAGATTTCTATAGTATATTCTTGAGGAATCTCAAAAATATTTATATTAAAAAGCTATACAATATTACACAATATTATATTATTTTTTTGTATTATTTTGGATGTAAAAATGCCCTTTTACAAAAGAAAACAAACTGTTTATTGTCATTTCTTATTCTCTTCGGGATGGGATGGTTTCCTCTGCAAGCCACGTTCCAAAGTATCACCTCATCGGGAGTCGAGGTGTGACACAACTAGGGGTGAGCGGGTTCGGATTTCTGAAATCCGAACCCCCCCGAGCCCCCCCGATCCGAGTCCGATCCGAGTCAGGCTCGACTTTTCCCGCCTGACTCGGATCTGACATCGAGGCAAAACGTCATCATCCCGCCTTCCGAGTCTCGCGGGTTTTGGATCCTATATAAGGTACCCGCGTCGGCGCCATTTTCTCACTCGGCTGTGGACAGTGAAGAGGGAGGGTGGGAGTTAGTGCTGTGTAGTGTAGTGTAGTGTAGTGCTGCTGTTGTCCACTACTTCAAAGTCCATAGGGGCTGGCTGTGTTGTGCTGTGCTGCTGTTGTTAATAGGGGCTGTGTCCACTACTTCAAAGTCCATAGGGGCTGGCTGGACTGTGTTGTGCAGTCAGTTCCAAAGTCCTGTGCAGTGTCCCAGTCCTAAAGGGGTGCTGTAGTGTTGTCCAGGGGGTGCTCTGTCCATCAGGGGTGCTCCCCCCAAGTGCTAAAAAAATAATATATTTTCTGTGTTTGTGAATTGTGTGCGCAGTAGCCGCACGTGCATCAACAAAGTAGTGCCAAGCGTGCGCCTGTGTCATAAGTAAAGGGCCGGCTGGCTTGACCGTTAAGGGTGCTGTAACCCCCGAAAGTACACTCCAGTCCAAACCAAAAAAAAAATTATTTTCTGTGTTTGTGAATTGTGTGCGCAGTAGCCGCACGTGCATCAACAAAGTAGTGCCAAGCGTGCGCCTGTGTCATAAGTAAAGGGCCGGCTGGCTTGACCGTTAAGGGTGCTGTAACCCCCGAAAGTACACTCCAGTCCAAACCTAAAAAAAAATTATTTTCTGTGTTTGTGAATTGTGTGCGCAGTAGCCGCACGTGCATCAACAAAGTAGTGCCAAGCGTGCGCCTGTGTCATAAGTAAAGGGCCGGCTGGCTTGACCGTTAAAGGGTGCTGTAACCCCCGAAAGTACACTCCAGTCCAAACCAAAAAAAAATTATTTTCTGTGTTTGTGAATTGTGTGCGCAGTAGCCGCACGTGCATCAACAAAGTAGTGCCAAGCGTGCGCCTGTGTCATAAGTAAAGGGCCGGCTGGCTTGACCGTTAAGGGTGCTGTAACCCCCGAAAGTACACTCCAGTCCAAACCTAAAAAAAAATTATTTTCTGTGTTTGTGAATTGTGTGCGCAGTAGCCGCACGTGCATCAACAAAGTAGTGCCAAGAGTGCCCCTGTGTCATAAGTAAAGGGCCGGCTGGCTTGACCGTTAAAGGGTGCTGTAACCCCCGAAAGTACACTCCAGTCCAAACCAAAAAATATTATTTTCTGTGTTTGTGAATTGTGTGCGCAGTAGCCGCACGTGCATCAACAAAGTAGTGCCAAGCGTGCGCCTGTGTCATAAGTAAAGGGCCGGCTGGCTTGACCGTTAAAGGGTGCTGTAACCCCTGAAAGTACACTCCAGTCCAAACCAAAAAAAAATTATTTTCTGTGTTTGTGAATTGTGTGCGCAGTAGCCGCACGTGCATCAACAAAGTAGTGTCAAGCGTTCGCCTGTGTCATAAGTAAAGGGCCGGCTGGCTTGACCGTTAAGGGTGCTGTAACCCCCGAAAGTACACTCCAGTCCAAACCAAAAAAAAAATTATTTTCTGTGTTTGTGAATTGTGTGCGCAGTAGCCGCACGTGCATCAACAAAGTAGTGCCAAGCGTGCGCCTGTGTCATAAGTAAAGGGCCGGCTGGCTTGACCGTTAAAGGGTGCTGTAACCCACAAAGTACACTCCAGTCCAAACCCAAAAAAAAATTATTTTCTGTGTTTAGCCGCACGTATATATCAAATCGATATAACATAAATGGAGGACCAAACTTTCTCCGATAAAAATAAAATAGAGAAAGATCAAGAACCACTTCCTCCTAGTGCTGAAGCTGCTGCCACTAGTCATGACATAGACGATAACATGCCATCAACGTCGTCTGCCAAGGCCGATGCCCAATGTCATAGTAGAGGGCACATACAATTCCAAATGGCAAAGTTCAGGAAAATGACCTTGAAAAAGACATTTAAATCAGCTGAAGAGAAACGTAAACTTGCCAATATGCCATTTACGACACGGAGTGGCAAGGAACGGCTAAGGTCGATCCCTAGTATGTTCATGACTAGTGGTTCAGCTTCACATGACGATGGAAGCCCTCCTCCCACTAAAAAAATCAAAAGAGTTAAGCTGGCAAAAGCACAGCGAAGAACTGTGCTTTCTAAGAAGATATCACAAATCCCCAAGGAGAGTCCAAGTGTGGTGGTGGTTGCGATGCCTGACCTTCCCAGCACTGGACGGGAAGAGGTGGCTCTTTCCACCATTTGCACGCCCCCTGCAAGTGCTGAAAGGAGCACCCACAGTCCACTTGCTGATATGCAAATTGAAGATGTCACTGTTGAAGTACAACAGGATGAGGATACTGGTGTAGCTGGCGCTGAGGAGGAAGTTGGCGAGGAGGATTCTGATGGTGATGTGGTTTGTTTAAATCAGGCTCCGGGGGAGACAGTTGTTGTCCGTGGGATGAAAAAGCCCATCACGGTCATGCCTGGGCAGAAGACCAAACATTCCACCTCTTTGGTCTGGCAATATTTCTATCCAAATCCGGACAACAACTGTCTTGCCATATGTACCATATGTAAAGGTGAAATAAGTAGGGGTAGGGACGTCAACCACCTAGGAACATCCTCCCTTATACGGCACCTGCAGCGCGTTCATAAAAAGTTACTGTCAAGTTCAGAAACTTTGGCTAAGACCGTAAGCAGTCCAGGGACACCTAAATCCCGTTGTCCTGTTGTATCCAAGCGCCTGCAAACCACACCGTCAACTCCCTCCTCGTCAATTTCCTCCTTAGTTAGGATCGGAAGTAGTCCTGCAGGCCATGTCACTGGCATGACTGACTCTCCTATCCGGGATTCCTCCGGAGGATCCTGCATTGCTACGCCTACTGCTGCCGCTGCTGCTGTTGCTGCTGCTGGGAGTCGTTCATCATCCCAGAGAGGAAGTAGGAACACCACTACTTTTACTAAACAATTGACCCTCCAACAGTCCTTAGCGAGGAGGATGAAGTACGACAGCAGTCATCCTGAAGCAAAACGTATAACTGAGGCCTTGACTGCTATGTTGGTGTTAGACGTGCGTCCGGTATCCGCCATTAGTGCAGTGGGATTTAGACAATTGATGGAGGTAGTGTGTCCCCGGTTCCAAATCCCGTCTAGATTCCACTTCACTAGGCAGGCGATACCGAGACTGTACAGAAACGTCAGAAAAAGTGTCCTCAGTGTCCTGAAAAATGCCGTTGTACACAATGTCCACTTAACCACGGACATGTGGACAAGTGGAACAGGGCAGACTAAGGACTATATGACTGTGACAGCCCACTGGGTAGATGTATCACCTTACGCAGCAACAGCAGCAGCGTCACCAGTAGCAGCATCTCAGAAATGCCAGCTCGTTACAAGGCAGGCTACGCTGTGTATCACCGATTTCAGTAAGAGGCACACCGCCGACAACCTCTTAGAGAAACTGAGGGAAATCATCGCCCAGTGGCTTACCCCACTTAGACTCTCCTGGGGATTTGTGATATCTGACAACGCCACCAATATTGTGCGGGCATTACATCTGGGCAAATTCCAGCACGTCCCATGTTTTGCTCACACAATAAACTTGGTGGTGCAGAATTTTCTGAAAAGCGACAGGGGCGTGCAGGAGACGCTTTGGGTGGCCCGAAAAATTTCTGGCCACTTTCGCCATTCAGCGACTGCGTGCCGAAGACTGGAGCGCCAGCAAACACTCTTGAACCTGCCCCGCCATCACCTGAAGCAAGAGGTTGTGACGCGGTGGAACTCAACCCTCTATATGCTTCAGAGGATGGAGGAGCAGCAAAAGGCCATACAAGCCTACACATCCACCTATGACATAGGCAAAGGAGGGGGTATGCACCTGACTCAAGCGCAGTGGAGAATGATTTCCGTGTTGTGCAAGGTTCTCCAGCCCTTCGAACTTGCCACACGTGAAGTCAGTTCAGACACTGCCAGCTTGAGTCAGGTCATTCCCCTCATCAGGCTTTTGCAGAAGCAGCTGGAGAAAGTGAAGGAGGAGCTAAGACGGAGCGATTCCGCTCGGCATGTGGGACTTGTGGATGAAGCCCTTCATTCGCTTTGCCAGGATTCCAGGGTGGTCAATCTGTTGAAATCAGACCACTACGTTTTGGCCACCGTGCTCGATCCTAGGTTTAAAGCCTATGTGGTGTCTCTCTTTCCGGCCGACACAAGCCTGCAGAGGTGCAAAGACCTGCTGGTGAACACACTGTCAGCTGAAGCGGAACGTGACACGTCAACGGCTCCTTCTTCATTTTCTCCTGCAACTGGGGCTGCCAGGAAAAAACTTAGGTATCCTAAGCAACCCGCTGGTGGTGATGCAGGGCAGGCAGGACCAAGTTTGGACATCTGGTCCGGACTGAAGGACCTGGCAACAATTTCTGACATGTCTACTGTCACTGCATATGATACTGTCACCATTGACAGAATGGTGGAGGATTACATCGGTGACAGCATCCAAGTAGGCATGGCAGACAGTCCATACCTGTACTGGCAGGAAAAAGAGGCAATTTGGAGGCCCCTGTACAAACTGGCTCTATTTTACCTGAGTTGCCCCCCCTCCAGTGTGTACTCCGAAAGAATGTTTAGTGCAGCCGGGAACCTTGTCAGCGAAAGGCGTAGGAGGTTGCTTCCACAGAATGTGGAGAAGATGATGTTCATCAAAATGAATTATCAGCTCTTCCAGGGAGACCAGCCTCCAGAAGGTACAGAGGGACCTGTGGTGGTGGATTCAAGTGGGGACGAGTTAATACTTTGTGAGGATGAGGATGTACACACTGAAGAGGGTGAGGAATCGGTGGATGAGGAGGATGAGGATGACATCTTGCCTCCATAGAGCCAGTTTGTGCAGGGACACATTAATTGCCAGCTTGTTTTGTGGGGGCCCAAACGAACCAATCATTTCAGCCACAGTTGTGTGGCAGACCCTGGCGCTGAAATGATTGGTTTGTTAAAGTGTGCATGTCCTGTTTATACAACATAAGGGTGGGTGGGAGGGCCCAAGGACAATTCCATCTTGCACCTCTTTTTTTTCTTTGCATTATGTACAGTTTGGGGCCTAGTTTTTCAAACTGCCATCCTGTCTGCCACTGCAGTTTCACGCCTAGATGGGTCACGTGTTTGTGCCGCCCACTCGTGTCGCTTAGCATAGTCATCCAGCTACCTCGGTGCAACGTTTTGGACATAAAAACACTATTGTGAGGTGTGAGGTGTTCAGAATAGACTGGAAATGAGTGGAAATTAAGGTTATTGAGGTTAATAATAGCATAGGAGCAGAAAAACCTACAAATTCTGTGATTTTAGCTGTTTTTATGCTTTTTAAAAAAAAAATACAGATCCAAAACACAAAACCCAGAACCCAAAACACGGAAGGGTGGTTTTGGCAAAACCAATCCAGATCCAAAACACGAAGAAAGATCCAGATCCAAAACCAAAACACAAAACACGAAAAGTGGCCGGTGCACACCCCTAGACACAACACATTGGGACATGGCATGTACCCTATGTAGATAGGGAATTATTCTCTGTAATGAATGAAATATAAGCATTCTATTGCTTTTATTAGATATGGGCTTTTTTTTAACCCCTTTGCTGATCAGGATTTTCTCAGTCCTGTGCTGAACCCATTTTGCAATGTTTACACTCATCACATTCCAACCATAACCCCAGAATGATGCGAGCACAACTCCCCTTAGAAATGGCACTGCACTCATAAAGGCCACAACGGGGCGTAGCCACATCCACATGTGGGCTGCCCAATGTCTCGCTGGCCAGTAGTAACATGCCTCTGTGAAAGACTCAGTAAATAACTTCTTTGCCAGTCAGACTCTGATGAGACATAAAAATAGAACCCCCAAGCTCCTAACTAAAGATGCGATTATGGTGTACCAAATATTTGTAGGTAAGAATTAGAGAGAAATGCCAGTGACCTTGGTTCAAATCTCAAAGCTAACTCTTTGTGACTATATGAATGATTCCATGTCCTACACTTGAAAAGCAGACTGTAAGTTTAACTTAGAAGGGAAACTGACAATTTCTAGGTACAGCGCTGGATTCATTGTACTTATATGATCACTTAAACAATGGAAATAAATGACATAAATGTCAAAACACAAGACTTCTTCTGCATACCTTGTATGCTAATTGCTGCCATGTGACCTAACAATCCACATTTACACTAGCCTAAAGCCTCCACTTAACAGACACCTACAGTATGCTGAAAACATGTTATCTATGCTTTAAAGATAATTGCAACAGTTGACCCTCAGACCCCAGTTGCTGCTATCTGACCTTCTTCAAAAACCAATAATGAAGTCATTGCAATCAGGGTGAAGTCTACCGGCTGTTAATGAAGGTCAGAGATGGCTGAAGCACAGGAGATGCCAATCAGATGTTTTCTATAAACTGCTTAGAGATAGAGAAACACCGGCAGACATGTCAGCGAGACACTGCTATCCATAACAGAGAAACTACAGGCAATTCTGTAATCATCATCGTTGTGTGTGGTTTGATTTAGCAAATTCTTTTGCATTACACCCTGAAGCAACACAGGTCATGCAGGTGGGTAGGAACTGCAGACTGACGGTCATAGATATCTGGTATTAAACCACTAGGCAATATCACAAATAATTAGATTGCTGAAAGTGTAACAGTGAACCCCACTATGTGTTTGACACTCATCTGTGACAGCCAGAACTAATTCCAGCATGCCGCAACTAATTCTCACAGTCTCTGAAAAATGTGCCTTGCTAGTACTAAATGGATGCTGCCATATAATGTTCTGGTTGTTTAATTCGATCCTGTTGGCCTTCTCTGCTCTTGGTCATGTTCCCGTGGAAGCAATTATGGATCAAAACAATTTGCATGGATTGTTTTCAATCACATCTGCCGCATGTCGAGCTGCAAAAAAAATATACATCAAACACAGCTGGAAGTGTAAGCTGTAGAGGTGACCACCGGATTAGTCATTTTATGACTCATGATATTTTGAAGACTATGAAGATCATTGTACGAAAGTTCATTTATTTCATTCGTTGAAAGGACAGTTCCCCACGCACAAGCACTGAGGATTCCACCCTCTGGAACACTCGGCTGACAGCTGAATGACTCAAAATTGTGCTCATTGTCCTAGTAGCAACGATGCCGGCAAAGCAGGGTAACATTGCAGGGGTGTCCATATGTCTCAGTAGTCCATAGGTCTCAGTTCTATTTAAAGAGATCTACGCAAAAAAAAAATATAATAATAACAATTAATATAGAAAGAATGGAACCTAGATATACTTGTTCATACTTGGGCCGATACAGAGTTATGAGCAAATCGCCCACAATTAAACTTGCATCTTGTGCACCGAACTTATTGCAGACATTCACCAGCATCCACAGATGTTCGCATCCATATGATCTCACCGCCGCTATCTGTACGCTTGGTTTAATCGCTGTTATCACTATCATCACACACTTGCGCCAGCCACATCATATCTTTAAGAGATCTGTCTAAAGTCAGATGGATCTTTGCGTACACACAACTCTACGCAGCCCACCACTCTGTCTACACGCCTTTGGCACACCCTCACTCAACTTACCACCCCATTATGTCCATTCAGACTCAAGTGGGCAGTCAAACTGAGATGCCCATGACATGGAGTCTCCCGTAGGTGCGTGTGCTCGGCTACAGAGAACGCTATGTGCTACAAATCGCAAGGTCTGCCCGCAAAGTGGACTTGAGACAGCCCCACTGTGGTTTATATTATTAATCTCATAGCAAACTCCAGATTTCCATTGTATTTATAAATGTGTTATACTGATAACAGCCAGCCCAGCGACCTGTACGAGTTTCCCCACACGTGCATGCAACATTTCATTTACAGACTGATTAATCTAAGTCACAATTTCCATCCATTTTAACACCGAGTCTGATTATTTCACTTTACCAAATGCATCTCATAAATACATATTAACAAATTATTCATAGCCAATTATGTTCATCTGCAAATAATATTGATGTAGAAAGCAGTGCCTGCCCCAACATTTTCATTTTTACTGTCAATACAAGACTTGGGTTCTGCCAGCACAATATATATAATACAGAGGTCACTTAGGCCACAACGAAATGGAATCTCATATCTATGGGGTTAAACTATTGTAATGAACAAAGCACACAGTACTTAATTGCTAGTGTTGGCTTAATTAATTTCTTTCAGTGAGTCAGCTATTTCACTTCTACTTCCAGCATGTCCCGTGGAACATTCCTCAATCCATTCTGATGATCTCATCAATGTGAACCAGTTTATGGTGTATGAGATATGCTGGTCTTTCACTGCGTACCAAATCGATGACTAGATCTAATGAATACAATATAAGAGGGAGGACAGAGGTTGCTGTTAAAAATTCAATGATCACTGATGGAAAAATATGTCAGTGCGGGCAAATCAATACATGTTTCATGCTATCATGAACACACAAGGATTTTTTTTTTCCATCTTTTATTTATTATATATATATATATATATATATATATATATATATATATATATAAAATATGAACAAAGGGGGTGCACTCACCAGTCTTCTAAAATGAGTTTTTATTTCATCTTTTTAAAAAAATTTTTACAGCATCATAGTAAAGCTCCGACGTTTCGGTCCTAGCCATGGACCTTTGTCCATGGCTAGGACCGAAACGTCGGAGCTTTACTATGATGCTGTCAAAAATTTTTTAAAAAGATGAAATAAAAACTCATTTTAGAAGACTGGTGAGTGCACCCCCTTTGTTCATTTTTTGTATGCAGGGATACAGGTGATCCCTTTTGGGTGGCTACCCCAGCAATTGGATTTTCAGACGTGAGTGTGGACTAATACTGGACTTTATATATATATATATATATATATTTTAATCTTAACTGTTACATGCATCCACTTTCTCTCTTATGGTGTTTTATTATTTTATTTAGTATAGTTATGGTTTTTTATTTTGCATTATTTTTTTATTATCTGATGAATTCTAGCACCACTTTTTTTTTTCTTTGTTTGTTTTTTTTTTTCTTGCATGATGTTCAGTCTGTCATTTATGAACTGGACAGCCGTACAAGAAAAAATGCATTTAGGAGACACCGTTTGCACAGTACCTATCTGGCGGCTGTAACTTTGGTAGTGTAATCAACTTAAAAGCCAGGCACTACCGGCAATTACTGCTGCATGGTACTGTGTGACCAGTATGCCCATTCCATTCGTTGGGAGTGTGATTTCAGTGAACAATGAGATCCAACGCAAAAGCCTCTAGGTCAGAGGTATCTCTGAGGGGTGACCGTTACGTGGTCTGAAACTTTAGATCTCTTTGCTGATATTAAAAGGGTGGAACTGCAGTTGAAAGCGATCAATAATTCATGTCGCTTTTCTTCAATACCTGGAACCGAACTTTAACCCCCCGTGATGATCAACTCAATTCATGGCAGTGTTAGGGACCTGTATAGTGCATCTGCCATCTGCTGCTGTGGGCTACATGAAGTCAGTAGCAACCGAGGTTTTTTAAATGTGGCTAGACCAGCTACATCTTACACCAGGAAACTGAAGCGTGGACAGGTGCAGGCGCTGTTTATTGTTTTACTGTAATACAGACATGTCTCTGCTTCTGAGCTATACATAGAGAAGGCTGGAATTTTGTGCTGAAGAATTATCAAAGGCAGTTATAAAGAACAGAACCTTATACCTATAAGCAAAATGCAATCTGGGCATGATATGACTCATGATTGTAGCACTGTAACTGATAACTGCTACGTTTGTACAAAAATGGTTTATTGCTTATATACGCATTTATAGGCTTAAAAAAATTGTGCAAAAATTGTACTCAAAAGAAGTGTTTTTCCTTATTGATTTGTATCTGTGTTTAAATAGAAATGTATTTCCCATGTTTGTTTTTTATACTGCTACATTTCTTGCTGAACCTGTCTCCTCCCTTCCATTTGCAGAGAATGTCAAGTGAATTTGAGAGTCAACTAGCAAAGAAGAGGAAGGAGACAGCTAAAAAAGGTAAACAGCAAGCGAACAAGCAACAGCGCCTAGTAGGTGGTGCGTAGGTAGATTTTAGGGGCTTTTTAGGGAACATGGTATAAAAAGCACCAATTACATTTTAGTGTGACTGCAAAAAACTGATAGATACTGACATCTGCTTGGTTGCTGTAGATTACAAACAACAACACCTAGTAGACTGCAATCTACAGTAGTAGGTGTTGTTGTTGTTTGTTTGCATGTTGCACAGTGTTATTCATTATTATTATTATAGGCTCCTCATGTTCTTTTGAATGAAAATAAAATGCTAATTCAGATGGCGATAGGCATAGGTTGCAGCTAATATTGTCAATGTTAGTGTTCAAAAATAATTATACTGTACTTGTTTTATACAAATGTGTGTAGTTTTGTTGGCTAGGATGCAGTTTTCTGAAAGTATATTGTTCATTTCCTATTGTACCAGTCTTGGACTAAACTTCTTACTGTCAGCAGCACAACTTCTTGTTACTTGTACACATTCTATGAAAACGGATTAACCACAACTAAGAGGCAGCACATGCTGTAGGGGGAGATTAATCAAAGCTTGGAGAGAGATAAAGTTTAGAGAGATAGGGGCCTATTCATGATGTTAATTATCCGGGTCCAAACGAACCCCGATAATTAACATTCTAATTCGCCGCGGCCACCGGAGCAATTCAGCATTGCTCCCGCGCGGTGGCAGCTGATGTGAAATCAGCTGCTCCCGCGAGGTGTTTCACTGCTCCTTTTCAGAGCAGTGAATCTTTTCACTGCTCCTGTCGGAGCACTGACGGCGTGGCGCATGCGCGACCTACAGGTCATGCATGCGCACAAGAGCCCGACGTCCGGCGGAAGGAGCCGGACAGGGGCGGAGGGATCCGAAAGGATCCCTTCTCGCATCCCGGACCTACTTCCCATAGGGAAGAGCGGGCTGCAAACCCCAAGCGGTTGAAAATGAAGATGGCGAATGCCCCCACAGTCAAGCTCCAAAAATATAATATTTTCGGATCTTGATGAATTCTGTCCCTATACTAGTAAGTAGGGGATATCTGTGATACTAGTGTATGGGGACAGCGGGCCATTCCGCAAACAGAAGGTAAGTAGGGGATATCTGTGATATCTCCTGCTTTATCTTCTTAATGAATGGCCCGAATACTTAATTGTCACAATTGCAGGTGAAAATGTGCTTTTTCACCTGCTTTTGTGACAATTAAGTGATGATGAATAGGCCCCTTAAAGTACTAACCAATCAGCATCTGTCACTTCACAGGCTGTGTTTAAAAATGATAGGAGCTGATTGGTTGGTACTTTATCTCTCTCATCCCTCTCCAAGCTTTGACAACTCTTCCCCATAGTTCTAATACAATCTGCATACGAAAATCTAAACATAGTTCAGTTATATTTATTTTCTTATAACTTATTCGAAATATGGATTGTAATGGTAGTTTTCTTCTTAAGCAGAAAAAGTGTTAGATTACATTTGACACATTGATACTTAGAGCGTGCGTGTCACTTAAACACAGTGAGGGAAGCCTCTTTGAATGTAGCTTATCTATTCCATAGGAAGCATTGACATCATAGAGGCATGAAGCACTATATACAGTTTATGCCACCGTGTGCAAGTGACAAGTGTGCATACATACTCCCATTCTAGTGTCTGAATGCTATCGTCATACTATAAAACCTTGATGGATTACTACGGTGATGTGATAAATAATTTAAGCCTTATTAAATATCTTCTCTATCCCACTGTGACACTCCACACGCAGTGACATACAGGTAAACGATGCTTCACAAGACTGCCATCCAGTAGTAATATATGACCATTTGTCGTGTGATTCTTAAAAGGACATTAGTTGTGATTTATTCTAAGCGCCTCACTTAGCGCCAGCTGTATTCTTTTAACAAAAGAACATTGTAATATATTAACTATGTTATATGTCATAATTTTTATAAAGCTATCATTTTTGAATTGCATGATACGTATGTGGTACAATAAAGAGGGTGTGTACTATTTGTGGTCATTTTTACTTTAAGCCCTCATATGAAAGAGAGCAACATGGTGGTTTTTGGATCTGCAGGTTCGGCACGGCAGGTCAGCTCTCACAGGGCTTGATTCCTATTGGGTTCGAAGCCGAAATTCTTGCACATGGTTGATGTTTTACAACTGTGCCTGTGTTTCACGGTGTGTAAGCAGAGTCACAGCAGCGATTGTGATGCACGGTATTACAAATGGATTTGTGAATATATTGGGTGTTACCATTGGTGACTTAGAGGCAGGGGTGTATCTATAATGGGTGCAGGGTGTGCGGTGCATATGGGCCCCTGGGTCCAAGGAGGCCCACACCATACACCTGCACCTTTTTATTCAATACCTCTCCAGAGTCCCATGTCAGCGGGAGCAGCGCTGTGCAAATCACCTGGCAAAATAGCGCGGTGGTCATTTTCTCAGCATTTTGCGCACACACAATAGGAAACCGCTGGGAAAATGGCTGCTGCTAAATTTTCCGGTGACCTGCGCATGCACAGTAGACTCTGGCATAGCACTAGAGTCTACTCTAGTGCCCAGATTCTGCTGTGCTCAGTGCGCTGCCAGCCGCCGGGTAGAGAGGAGGGGACCACAGACGGGGGTGGACTCCTCTCTTAATACGCCCCTGTTGGGAGATGGCTATTCAGACGCATGGAGATGCACTGTCTGGTGGTCGTGCTAGGGGAATGTCGTGGGCATGTTACATAACAGGTTGCAAACTCAGAAGCTTAATCGCTTACACTGGAGACCATGATCTGACAGAGATTCTGCTCCTAGCATGGGGCAAGATTCTATGGTTCGTCTGATGTTAGAGTCTAAAGACGCACAATGTGGGCCTCCCACTCCTTACACAGTCAGATGCACACTTGTCCACCTTGCACAGAGCTTTTACTAGCATGAGCATAAAGTCACAGATGCGTCTGCGGCAGAAGACTCTAAAGCCCCCGCAGCAGTTTGTAACTCAGAATCAGCCTTACTATGGGCCTGATTCCCAGATTTATGTTAATGCAATCGCAACTGCATTCTCTCACAGATCGCAGTTGCTAAAATATGCTAATGGCTTCCAAAGCATAGTCGAGCATAGAGACGCCCGCTGCTGCCTTATCATATCTGTCAGACAACATGCAACAGCGTAAATATCAGTAACATCGATGCACATCGAGCAGTTATGCAGCATACGCGGCAAGTCTGACCAGCTGCAAACACAGCGTCTCTCCTGACACGCAGAGAGCTCTCATGCTGCAAAGGAGATTGCAATGGCTAATTATTACACACCAATGACATGCCGCTTAAATGGCCAGACACGCCTGCATTTGCCTACCCGTCCCCCGTTACCTCCCCCAAACACTGACTACCTGTCACTCACTTTGCGAGTGAATCCTCTGTGCGGGCATAATCACAAACCAACCGCTGCGCGTGGACAGTACGGCTTTCATGCATGTGCAGTGCCAAACAAGCTGTGTAAAAATCGGCATTGCATACATATCTAAATCATGCTCTGTGTCCACAGTGAGTACGCCGGCATCGGGATCCTGACACGCATGTACTGTAATGCTACTTTTAAGCCAAATTGTAACTTGCGGCCATCCTTGCGTCTTTTTGCCACAGTTGCGTCTTCAACTTTATGCTAATGTCGCTACAAAGCCCTTCCCTGATGTACAGCTGTGCGTCTGACTGTGCAAGGACTGAGACACCCACTGTCATCGCCTATATATATATACGCTGCACTACCATCTGGTGCCTGTTTAGGCGCCAGCATCGGTCGCACCATCGAAACTTGCACCAGCCCTACGGCAGGTGCAGTTTCTGCATCTCCGTATGTTCTCCTGTGAGCGACTGTGCATCTCCTTACAAACCTGTATTCAGCGACGCATCTGTGACACTCACATTACACACAACATCTCTGTGCGTCTTTTTAGCCACCCCCATCCATGAACGCTCCATACATTTCTGCTATCATCGATCTAGATTTGTTTTGCGACTCTGTATGAACAAATTCGGGATGCAGTTGTGGTGCGGCTCAGAATCAAGCCCATTGCTTGTGGGACACATGGGCGTAATTACCATAGGTGCAAGGGGTGCAACTGCTATGGGGCCCAGAGATGAGGGGCCTTCAAATACCTAGTTACGCCCTTGGTGGGACAAAATAATTTAAATGAGATTAAAGGATATCAGAGGGCGCATTTGCACTAACAGGAATGCTTGCAACCTGCCTTATATGCCCTTTTGTAGCTGACTTTTCATAGCATGTGGAGTATATTTGAACTACTGTTTGTGCATCAGACTTTCTGTTCTTCGGCACCTGCAAAAAAACATCCGTCAATAAAAGATTAAGAAGTCAGCGTGTAATCCTGCCTATGGAGTGTACACACAATTGTGCATTCACAATACGCACAGGAGCTTTCACGTTACTCCTTTGTACATCACAAGTTGTATTTTTCATTATGAATGTTTTATTTTGAGCGACCTAGAAAAGTCTTATAAAACATTACTAAAAAATGCGTTATTTGACTTACGCCGGTATGTTTTTAGTTACTATATTTTATTGTGTTATTTTATTTAGCAGCTATGATGTATCTTTTCTCATAATTCCATACACAGCAAGTGACCTTGTATCTGTCCTCACAATTGTCACCAAGTTCACAGCTTGGAGATGCAGATAAAAATCTTTCAATGTTTTATGATCTTGATTGTGAATCCAAAGCAGAGCTAGGAGATCATATCACAGGAACATGGCACGTCTGTGAAATGGCCTAGGCCATGGTGTGAAATCTGATTTGTGAGATATTCTGTCCCCAAATTTGCTACCATTTCCAACCATTTTGAATTCTGTTTTTAGCATTTATAAAGTCCTAAAGACAACACAACCTGCAGGAAATAACTCAATGATATCTGTATAATTCTGTTGTATACGATAACGTGAGTGTAATGACTCCATGATGTTGTGGTATGTAGTAATTCTATGAAGTCATTGGGTGTAAAAATACAATGCTCTTGTGTGCACTAACTCTGTGATGTTGTGGTGTGTAATAACTGTACAACATTGTGGTGAGTATTAACTTTATCAGGGCTTGACAAATTCTCTAAAACCTAGGAGCCAGGATGAAAGTGTAGGAGCCCTTCCCCCGGGGCAGCATTACTGAGCACCTACGCCCCTGACAACAAACCCCCATGGCCACACCACTAACGGGGTACCCTAGGTAAACCACCCTCCCAGAGCCACATTACTGAGCAGCTAACCCCCCTCTCCAGGCAGCCAACCCCCAGAAAGACCACCCCTCCACAGCCAAAAAACCCTGGACAAGCAAAGCCACTGCCTGCAGTGGCCGAACTAGAGAGTGGTGGGCCCAGGTGCAAGAATATGCTTTGGGCACCCCTATGCAGTGCCCCCAGTAGTGGTCCCCCTATACAATGCCCCCAGTACTAGTCCCCCCTATGCAGTGCCTCCAGTAGTAATTCCCCCTATGCAGTGCCCCCAGTAGTAGTCCCCACTATGCATTGCCCTTAGTAGTGCCCCCCTATACAGTGCCCTAGTAACACCCCTCCTTATACAGTGCCCCCAGTAGCGGTCACCCCCCCTATGCAGTGCCCCCAGTAGTGGTTCCCATATACAGTGCCCCCAGTAGTGGTCCCCCTATGTAGTGCCCCTTTAGTCAGTGCCCCCAGAAGTGGCCTCCCCTATGCATTGCCCCCAGTAGCTGTCCCCCCAGTAGTAGTCCCCCCTATACAGTGCCCCCAGTAGTAGTCCACCCTATATAGTGACCCCAGTAGTAGACCCCAGTAGTAGTCCCCACTATGCATTTCCCCTAGTAGCGGCCCCACCCTGTACAGTGCCCCAGTAGTGGCCCCCCCATACAGTGTCCCCAGTAGCGGCCATCCCCACCTATGCAGTGCCCCCACAGTAGCGGCCACCCAAACTATGCAGTGCCCCTTAAAAAAAACCCAAAAAACGCAACTTACCTGATCCACGCTCCTGCCAACGACCGCCGCTGTCCACTCCACCAGGCTCGCTCTGCACTATGGGAGAGACGTCTTGACGTCTCTCCCATCACATGCTGTGGGTTGAGCTGGAAGGTGGAGCTCATGAGTGAGCTCCAGCCGGCTCACTCCATGAACGACGCAGCAGCCAATGAGAGTCTGTCTGACTCTCATCGGCTGCTATAACAAACATATAGCCACTGCTGGCGGCTGTGTGTTTGTTACTCTGTAGCGTGGACCGCGCTCATGGTCTGCACTACAGGGCCAGGGGATTGCTGAAAATCTGGTCGCCAGCCAGCCAAATCTGGTCGCCATGGTGACCTGGCCCCCGGGTTTTGTCGAGCCCTGAACTATATGAAGTTGTGATGCACGCTAACTCTATGATTCTGGATGTAATAACTCTATGTTGTGGTGTACACTAATTCTATGATTCTGTGTGTAATAACTATGTTGTGGTGTGCACTAACTCAATGATTCTGTGTGTAATAACTCTATGTTGTGGTGTGCACTAACTCAATGATTCTGTGTGTAATAACTCTATGTTGTGGTGTGCACTAACTCTATGATTCTGTGTGTAATAACTATGTTGTGGTGTGCACTAACTCAATGATTCTGTGTGTAATAACTCTATGTTGTGGTGTGCACTAACTATGATTCTGTACGTAATAACTCTATGTTGTGGTATGCACTAACTCTATGATTATGTGTGTAATAACTCTATGTTGTGTTGTGCATTAACTCTATGATTCTGTATTAATTAACTATGTTGTGGTGTGCACTAACTCTGATTCTGTGTGTAATAACTCTGTTGTGGTGTGCACTAACTCTATGATTCTGTGTATAATAACTCTATGTTGTGGTGTGCACTAACTATGATTCTGTATATAATAACTATGTTGTGGTGTGCACTAACTATGATTCTGTGTGTAATAACTTTGTGTTGTGGTGTGCACTAAATCTATGATTCTGTGTGTAATAACTATGTTGTGTTGTGCATTAACTCTATGATTCTGTAAGTAATTAACTCTATGTTGTGGTGTGCACTAACTCAGATTCTGTGTGTAATAACTCTGTGTTGTGGTGTGCACTAGCTCTATGATTATTTGTGTAATAACTATGTTGTGGTGTGCACTAACTCTATGGTTCTGTGTGTAATAATTATGTTGTAGTATGCACTAACTGTATGATTCTGTGTGTGATAACTCTGTTGTGGTGGCATTGGGTGCCATAACACTACAATGCTCTAGTGTGTGCACTAATAATGTTATTTGCAATAACTCTGTCATGTGGTGTGTAATAACTCTATGATGTTGTGGTTTGTACTTACTCTTTGATGTTGTGGTGTACACTAATTTAATGATTCTATGTGTAATAATAACAATGTGATGTTGTGTTGTGTAATAGTTCTACGATGTTGTGGTGTGTAAGAATTCTGTAATGTTGTAATACCTTTAAATTGTTGTGGAGGTAATAACTCTATGATGTTGTGGTGTGTAATAAGTCAATGACTTTGTGGTGTGTTAAAGCATGATGGTATTGTGGTATGTAATAATTCGATGACTCTTATGAGGTTGCGCTGTGTAATAACTTGAAGATGTTGTGGTGTGTAATACTGTATTGTGGTGAGTATTAAGTTGATAAGGTTATGATGTGTAATCCTCTGTAATGTTGTGGTGTCTTAATAATTTGATGATGTTGTGATCTGTAATACTATGTGCTGTTGTGGTATGTAATAATTGTAAGATGTGGTGTGTAATACTCTGTGATGTTGTGGTGTGTAATACTATGTGATGTTGTCATGTGTAATACTCTATGATGTTGTGGTGTGTAATACTCTGTGATGTTGTGTTGTGTAATACTATGTGATGATGTGTGTAATACATTGTGATGTTGTGTTGTGTAATACTATATGATGTTGTCGTGTGTAATCCTCTGCAATGTTGTGTAATACTCTGTGATGTTGTGGTGTGTAATACTCTGTCATGTTGTGGTTGTGTAATACTCTGTGATGTTGTGTTGTGTAAAACTCTGTCATGTTGTGGTGTGTAATATTCTGTCATGTTGTGGTATGTAATACTTTGTGATGTTGTGGTGTGTAATACTCTGTGATGTTGTTGTGTAATAATCTGTGATGTTGTCATGTGTAATACTCTGTGATGTTGTGGTGTGTAATACTCTGATGTTGTGGTGTGGTGTGTAATACTCTGTGATGTTGTGGTGTGTAATACTCTGTGATATGGTTGTGTAATACTCTGTGATGTTGTGATGTGTAATACTCTGTGATATTGTGTTGTTGGGTAATACTCTATCATGTTGTGGTGTGTAATACTCTGTGATGTTGTGTTGTGGTGTGTAATACTCTGTGATGTGGTGTGTAATACTCTGTGATGTTGTGTTGTTGCTGTGTGTAATACTCTGTGATGTTGTGGTGTGTAATACTCTGTAATGTTGTGTTGTTGTGGTGTGTAATTCTCTGTGATATTGTGGTTTGTAATACTCTTTCATGTTGTGGTGTAATACTCTGTGATGTGGTTGTGTAATACTCTGTGATGTTGTGGTGTAATACTCTGTGATGTTGTGGTGTGTAATACTCTTTCATGTTGTGGTGTAATACTCTGTGATGTGGTTGTGTAATACTCTGTGAAGTTGTGGTGTGTAATACTCTGTGGTGTTGTGGTGTGTAATACTCTGTGGTGTTGTGGTGTGTAATACTCTGTGATGTTGTGGTGTGTAATACTCTGTGGTGTTGTGGTGTGTAATACTCTGTGATGTTGTGGTGTGTAATACTCTGTGCAGACTCCCTCTCAGTGACAGGAGCCGGGTGCTGCGCTGTAGCATTACGTGCAGTATTCGGCTCATGACATTGTGAGGGAGCCGGTACTTCACACAGGATTCACCTCCGGCAACCCCGGTGTGACAAAAAACGGGGGCCCAGGCCACAAGGCCATGCCCCTTTCTCGTGAAAGCCTCCTCCTACAAGGTCATGCCCCCTTTTCCCCGACGCGCAACTCCACCGCATGCACTAAAAGCCAAGCCATCCCTGCCCGCACCGGGTGTCTGGTGAGGTAGGGACACCACTGAATAATGCCTGTTTGTTGTTCACTTTTGTCATATTTTCCATCTGCTTTTATACATTGAGCTTTGACCAGTACAATATCTTCAACTGGTAGCATATGTTCACCCATTAAAAAATGTAGCATTTTGAATGTAGTGTTAGCACTGTAGCAGTATATAGTCTACGGTTATTGAGAAACAACTTTGTGGCCTTAGATTTGCAGCAATGTGCAGGAGTTCTGTCCAATTTAGGAAGTAACTTTATCTAAAGCTGACTTTGGTTCTTTAGCTTTCCATCACCTGTATGTAGTCTAACAGAACTTACAGGTGATTTCTAATATCCATCATTACAGTAGCAGTATATAGTCTACGGTTATTGAGAAACAACTTTGTGGCCTTAGATTTGCAGCAATGTGCAGGAGTTCTGTCCAATTTAGGAAGTAACTTTATCTAAAGCTGACTTTGGTTCTTTAGCTTTCCATCACCTGTATGTAGTCTAACAGAACTTACAGGTGATTTCTAATATCCATCATTACAGTAGGGGGTGCATTATCCTCAGTATTAAAACAATGTCATAATTTCATATGAAACATGAGAAAGTTTACAAAGGATGTCGGTGCCCATTGCCAAAATACTGTCACTGCTCGCTCTTGTTCAGGGCCGTATTAAGGTTTGTGGGGGCCCCAGGGCAACTAACTTGTGGGGGCCCCTACCAATAAATTTGTCACTTGTCAGTAAGATATGCTGGTGATGTTATTAAAAAGTATAATGTTTAAATACTCCCAGCACCACAAATGTGTTATTAGTGCCGCAGTTTACATTATGCCACACAGAAACACCAGTTTAGATTATACCACAGAGCCCCCATGCTGGTAATGTGTGGGGGCCCCTGGGTGACTGCCTCACCCGCCCTGCTGTTAATCCAGCTCTGCTCTTGCTGCAATCACCCACTGCCGACTACTCTCTTCTTAAATCTAGGGCTAGAAAGTTTGTACTGTTATCCCAGCGGGAACGTGAATATACTGTACCATCAGAGAGGCGCAGCAAGCAGACTGCTGTAATCTTAATCATTTATATTTAAACAATATATGTCATATATTTTAATGGGAGAATCACTTCATGTTTTAATAAGTATCCCTCCATATGGGGGAAAAAATGAACAGTAAGGATGTAAAACGGATCTGGTAACATTAGTCACTGTGTGTATCCAGGGCCGTAACTAGGGTAGTGTGACTAGTGCCATGGCACAGGGCACCGCAGGGCAGGGGGTGCTGTTTGGGCCTGTGAATATTCCTGTTTATTATCATTCTTACTTGTAGCTCCTTCTTCCCTTATCCCCAGCATCTCCTGGCCTACCCTATCTCTTCCCTGGTCCATCCCCATGGGATCATGGCCCTTTTTTGGGGTGCATTAACTTATGTCCCTATTTAAAAAATGGGGAAGGGGGGGCACCAATGCTCTTTCTGGCACAGGGCACCAAAAAGCCTAGTTACGGCTCTGTGTGTATCTATGTTGACGCTTCTTACTGTCCCAGCTCCCTGACTACTGTGATATAATAATGTTGGAATATTGCTGAGGATGCCTAAATATCGAATTATAACTGATAGCATTTCTGCTTCCTACTTCTCACCACCATCAATGACATTATTCTTTTGAAGATCACGCAGTCTTCCAATTGACATTTTTCTTTCTGCCTACCTGTGACTCTTGTTGCTGTATATTATTCCCACTTATGAGTGGTTTAAAGCGGGAGAGCGGGATGGCTTCACCTTTCAAATAATCGCCGAGCTTCAGAGAAGTTCATGTCAGACGGCTTTTCTTTGTGTGTGTGTATTTTATTTTTTACAGAGAAATGAATCCTATGATATAATGAAAAGCTTGTGTTTAATATTTCATACATCTCCCCATGCAGAAGTGTCCCTTGAGACAGGCTGGAGCTCTCAAGCCTGTATCAATCATTTATTTTCTTCCAATGCTTTAAGTCGTCACATAAAATCATCTAGGAATGCACAACGCCTTCACTGTTTATAATCAGCCTCATCATCGTTATTTAATGAAAGCGGGCAGCCTGTGGGCACTGGACATGGACAGAAATATAGCAAAAATCTACAATGCATAAAATGTAATGACTACAAGAAGGGTCTAATGCAAAGTTGAACTCAGCGCTGGTTTGTGGAATATATCTTGTCTGTTTTGGCGCTACGCATTCACCGGAGCCGAGGGTATACAAGTACAGGGCAAGAAGAATCCTACATGTTTCAGTATTATCTTCACTTGCAACTGAAGAGGTGCACTGGGCTGTAACGGGGTGTTCTCATATAGGCAAAGTTTAGTAAGGCTATGCAGAGTTGGACATAAGCGTAAATAGGCACTTTTCCAGGGGTACAGGGGCGTATTTATGATGGGCGCAGAGTGTGCGGTGCACACGGGGCCCTGGGTCCAGAGGTTGCCCACACCCTGCACCCATATTTAGTTATACTTACATTTCCGCAGATTCCGGTGTCCTGCTCTGCCGCATGAAGCCAGAATCTACTACGCTGAAGAGAGGCCCAAACGGAGGCTGCATACGGGCCCCCTCCTCTCTTAAATCGCCCCTGCATGGGTATCTTTTGCAGCAAATATAGGCTGGTGTCAATGCGCTCTTGTGATGATGAGTAGTAAACCAAACGCACTCATAGGGGCAGGCACACTGCTAGATACCCAGATTTTTTCATATGGGTAAAAAACACACATTTATTTCCATGCACATAGTGTGGGAGCGTATACGCATACTTGCCGACAAGCAGCTCCTTATTGTCAGCTAACAGCGGGGGGGCGTGTCCAGATATTTCTGGCACATTGAGGGCGGAGCCGGGCGATCTTGTCATCGTGGCCCCGCCCCTCTTTACAATGCCGTTATTTTCGGCATTTTGAAGCAGGGGGCTGGGCCACGATGACGCAATTCAGCGCTGAATCACGTCCACCCGCTCTGCGGGGATTTCTAATTTATTCTGGGGGGGAGCTCGGGAGGATTGGTGGCTTCCAGGAGGCTTGCCTGCCTTTCCGGGGGTCGGGAACGTCACCCGAAAATCTGGAGTCTCCGGTCAAATTGGGAGGGTAGGCAAGCCATACGGCCAACTCAGCATCAGGCCTGAAATGTATGATATACCCGTGATATCTACGCTGATGTTTAAAGTGTACCAATCACCAAAGATATGAATTTTTCTAATAATGAGTATATAAACAGTAGCAATACATTATGATAGCTATGGTTCTTAAAATATTTATTCTTTTGCCTTTTACTGCTGTTATAGGTTGCGCTTGACATATCAGACACCATATATACATAAAATAGACTACATTTACTTTTTCTATGTTACATATATTCAAAATGGTCTGCTGAGGAATGCACGAGAGTCTGGTAGCAACAAAACTTCCTGATGGGAGGTTCAAGGGTATTGCTTTCTATATTGTCCTTATTCAAATACCTGCTTGCAACAGTTTTTATAGTTTTATTTGTTTAGAAATAAATAAATATGGGTAGTCAGATTAGAAAACAATAGCATAAAAGTAGTTAGAACTAGACATAAATTCTGTAAGAGATGTGCTGAAAGGTATCTGCGAGACCGTTCTTTATTCACGGGTAGACTAGTACATTTTCTTGAAACAAAATAATGTTTTTTACTCTTTCCAATGATTATATGACACAAAAATATAATCACTACTTTACACATCATAATAGAATTTGGTATTTTTGCATCAAGAACCAGAATGGGTTAAACATAATTTGTGTTATTTTGTATGTGCTTTTCTTGTAATTATATTTTTATTTTTTGGAAAACCTATGAAAAGAGAATATAAGTTATTTTGGTTCATTAAAACTTAACACTTAGCAGCCTGTATAGGAATTAAGAAACCTTTCATATTTGGTGGCAAGGGTGGGATTAATCTTGAGGCCTGCTCAATAAAATGGTAATGATTGAGTCTACAGCCGTCTTATATAGAACATTAAACAACCGCTTCTTCAAGATAAGTTTCTGGCTCTCGATTTAGACTGAAGGGCATAGTTATAAAATAAAGGAGGCCCTTACTGGTAGTGAAGGTACTTTGGTGGAGATTTATGAAACCTTCTAAGGAGGACAGGTGAACGTATTGCAACCATTCAGTTTCTATCTACCATTTTATAGAACGTACTTGCTACATCATAATTTCATTGGTTGCTATAAGCAACACCTTCCCTTGCCTAGATGTTCGATATCTCCCCCCCCCTTTGATCTCTAGATTATCTGTCCTTTGTGATCTGACAGTATTCTTTTGTAAAAGCTAATGTGGTTAAATATTTGGCCTCTCCCAATCAATCCTATCAGCTATCAATTCTGGGCATTGGAAAATTATTAGATATATAAGCATATAAAATAATATAATAACATAATATATAATAATAAGCATATTAAATATCACTAAAGGACGCTGACTACGCTCTACTATGGTTGCATTTATTACTGCTTTTAGTGAATGATGAATGAACATACACTGGATGTGAAAGATTTTATGACAAGCGTATTCTACTCAATCTGGAACTGAAGCATCTCAAGTTATTGCAATATTTAGTTTTTTCCTATAAGGGTTGAAGGGTTGTATTAACTTTGAAAAAAACACAAGATTCAGAATACCTAATTCTTAATAGAGATACAATTAAATCATCCTACTATACTATATACTGACTGTAGAGAACAAAACAAAATGCTTCAAATTCTAACAAACTATGGATATATAAACATGTTAAAGCGGAGAGAAGAATTTGATAACCCTCTTTATTTTATGGAAAACACGATTGCAGATTTAAGGAAATAAGAAATGTTTTGTACAGTCTGCAAACACAAGAAAACAATATGATGTGGCATACGGCAGCATCTGTAATTCTTATAAGCGTTCAAAAGTGTAAGTTATTCATATGAACAGACATTTACTGTATTCTGAATGGTTGTTCATACCTGTTGTTAGGTTGAGCTGAGTTTGCGAATGAATGGCAGGCGCGATCGTCTCCCTCTTTGTTTTTTTAATTCTGGCATTTTGCACTTGACTCTTTATATCTGGAGGTTTCAATTGGTTTCACAGACAATTACACATCATTATGGAATCCAAACTCATTTTGCCTGTTTTAATATGAAGAGATTTGGAAGGGTCTTATTATAAGCATGCAAGTAAACAAGGACTTCATTCACCCATTTTTGTTTTTATGTTTCAATTTCAAACTGAAGGATATGGCAAACCAAGTTTACAATATAAAAAGCAACATTATATGTTCTTACATGTCCCCATTAAACCGAGTCCGAGTTTGGAATCACTTTGGGATTCCGAGTTGAGCGGAGTCCCGGTTCGGTCTGCAGTCAGTTCGGGTTTTGGATCGCATGTAAATATATCCATATATGTCCAAATTACATGATTTTAGCTCCTTTTTGTTATTATTATTTAAAAAAAAATACAGATCCAAAACCAAAACACGAAGATGAATCCGGATCCAAAACCAAAACACGGGGGTCCATGCACATCTCTAATATTTATATACTTAAAAATGTAAGTTGAGAAAGTAGGTCTGTGACCTGACAGTTAACAAACATAGATATGAGGGTGACCTCATACAAACAATTTGTTCTGTTTCAATTTGAAATGTATTAATATTAATTGAATTGGTCACATTGCTCCGCCAAGGTAAAATTAATTGTCATCCATATGCTCCAATAAACTAGTGGCCAACACTTCATTAAAAAAATGCTTGACAATAACTTCTGTAAAGAATAAGGGGTCCAGTGGCGGAACTCCCAGAGACAATGGAGTCATTTGCCGCCGGGCTCCAGCCCTTAAAGGGGCACCTGGCTCCATTGTCCCCCAGGCCGTGTCGGGCACTGCTATGGAGATGGAGCGCCGCTGATTGGCACTCCACCTCCAGCGGCGTCAATACGGGGGGTGCAGTCGCACTCCCTATTTGCCGGGCGCCCGCTGAGCCACACTCAGCGGGCGCCGGGCTCCTTCATTCCCCCTGGTTGTAACCGGAGGAACGGAGCTCACTCCTGAGCTCCGCTTCCAGGTCCCGCAATGCACTATCGGATTGACGTCATGACGTCACTCCCATAGTTCCGAGGAGCGGGCGCTGGGGACGGAAGGCGGCAGCACTGGAGCGGGGTTTCAGGTAAGTATTGTTTTTTGTTTTTTTTCGTATGTGTGTGCACTTGCGGGGGGGCTCACTACAGGGGGCATTACTCGGGGCTCACTACAGGGGGCATTACTGGGGGCATTACGGGAGCTTACTACAGGGAGAATTGCGGGGGCTTACTACAGGGGGCATTACTGGGGGCTTACTACAGGGGCCATTACTGGGGCTTATTATAGGGGGCTTACTACAGGGGGCATTACTGGGGGCTTTCTACAGGGGGCTTACTACAGGGGGCATTACTGGGAGCTTACTACAGGGGGCATTACTGGGGGCTTTTTACAGGGGGCATTACTGGGGGCACTACAGGGAGTTTACTACTGGGGGCTTATTACTGGGAGCACTACAGGGGGCTTACTACTGGGGGCACTACAGGGGGCACTACAGGGGCCCTTACTACTGGGGCACTGCAAAGGGGGACCACTACTGGAGGTACTGCATAGGGGGACCATTACTGGGGGGCACTACATAGGCGGCACTACATAGGGGGACCTCTACAGAGGGCACTGCACAGGGGGACCACTAGTGGAGGAACTGCATAGGGGGGCGGCAGCTGGGGCTGGCATAGGTGCTGGGGGGTGGTACAGTTTAATTTGGGGGGGCACCAACATTTATCTTGCCTCCGGGCACCTGGGATGAAGTTATGCCACTGAAGGGGTCTATTTATCAAGCAGTGAAAAGTGTGGAGAAGTGGACCAGCAGAGAAGTTGTCCAATCAACCAATCAGCTCCTACCTATTATTTGATAGACTGTACTTGATAAATGCTACTTCAAAGCTGATTGGTTGCCATGGGCAACTTGTCCACTGCTTGATAAATAGACTCCAAAGTCATAGAAATGTTTGCAGTCTCCATCCAGGGCCCCCTCCTCGCTCTCCGGCGGCTGACAGCACACTGAGTGCAAAGCCGCAGCGGTAGACTCTGGGCACTAGTCTGTGCCGAGAGGCTACAGCACAGGTCACAGGGAATAGCATTAGCATATTCTGTTGTGCCTTACAAATAATGGGGCAGCACTGATGGCGCAGAGCTGGATTAAGACTATAGGGAGGTTCGGGGCACTTAGAACAGGGGGGCCCCCTATTGGTTGAATACTTAGAGCATAGTTTCATCATACGTGAGAAAGTTTTAAAAGTTGGTTGCAAATATTAAAGAGGCAGTCAGTCGAATTCCAGCATAAAATTACTATAAAATGATTATCACCACATCAACTCATTAGCAAGTGCACTGCTAGCTTGCTTCTCTTTGCTATCCTGGGGCCAGATGTAGATTAAGTGCTACACTAGATATTATGGTGCCATTTGATTGAAATCGCTCTGCACATACTATAAAAATGGATGCACACATACTGTATGTGTTTATTCAGACACGTGATTCTGATACTTATGTCTTGCTGCACATGGTGAGGCCAACAGGGGGAGCTGCGGAGCATTCTAACATTGTCTGAGGACTGTAGCTCCTTATACCCTTATGTGTCACATGATATAGCTTGTATACCTCCAGAATATAGCTCCGTGGTTCCCAAACTTTTTTCATGGCTCTCTTAAGTCAAAAGTTTCTTATTGAGAAATTCTGAAAACATGATTAAATTAAATAAGTTGTGCTTAGCTGTCATCCTTAGGGTTAGTTATGTGGTGGTGGACAGGGTTGGGCATCTGCTTGTACACATATTTTATGATTGGCAGTCACCAGCTTTAGTTTAGCGTAACACATTGATTATTAATTTGATTTGGTTTTTGGACCACCAACCTGTGGCATCTCTGCAATTGCCCATGACACCCCAGGGTGCCACTGCACCAAGTTTGGGAACCACTGATCTTCAAAATATCATATAGCTATATATCCTTACATGCCACCAATACACTGTACCTCCATATAGCTTTATATAATCACATAGCCAAGCAGGGACAGACTAGGGCTATATAACAGCCCCAGCAACCCCTCTGTGCACACAATGGAAAAGAGGTGTGGTCACGCGATCATTCCTCATGGGGTGAGCCAGGTGTCACGGGTATACCCCCGCCTTTGTGCATGAGCTGAGCACCAGGAACGGAGCTGCTTGGCCAGGCCATCAACCCTTCTGGCATTTGATGGCCAGTCCGGCCCTGTAGCCAAGATACCTATATATAGCCTTGCATGTCACCAAATGGCCAATATAGCTTAATATGGCATCATATAGTGACTACTGTATACTTAAATATATCAATACATGCTTCCATATAGCCAGTATAACATTATATATTCTTACATGTATGTCACCATACAGTCAATATATGACGATATATCATCACATACTTTCTCATAGTCAATACACTACAAGATCAGTAGACTACTATAAAGCTTGACATGCCTCTACGTGGCCAATATAGTTCCATACATTGTCACATGCCACCACACAGCCTACATGCCAACATATATTCTCCAGGTCAGCATATGACCAATATAATTCCATATAACCACAATGCTCATGTTCAGTTGCCATGTGAGGTTTGCGGTCTGTATAACATGTGTCCTTGCTGCTATTGCTGTCTATGGAAAGTTTACAATTGCAGGAAAAGGTCTCTGCAGCTATGCGACATTTACACCATAGATTCCTATTGTCGGAATACATTTTTATACTAACTATGTAGCTGTAAAAAGTCACAGATCCACCAATTACTTGTAAGTTTACCCTATTTATTTTTACTTCAATTTTTGTACGAATACACAGTATTATGTCAAGATGACTTCTCTGCAAATAGTATTTGTCTTTATTAATGTAAATTGCATTGGTCACATTGCTCTGTCAAGGTAAAATTAAATGTCATCCATATGCTCCAATAAACTAGTGGCCAACACTTCATTAAAAAAATGCTTGACAATAACTTTTGTAAAGAATAAGTCATAGAAATGTTAGTTCCAATGTATTACTCATTCAGAAAGGTGGATAACAAACAGAACTAAGGGGGTCATTCAGACCCGCTCGTGAGCGGCAGTACGCTCGCAAGCAGGTCGATGTTCCCCCACTGCGCATGCGCACGACGGAGGGAGCTCCGTCGTGCGCATGCGCGAGACCCGGCGAGCGACGGGCTCTCCATCGCTCCGGGTCTCGCACCAAAGGGGGTGTGCTGTCGATGTTGATTGACAGCACGCCCCCTTTGGTGGGCGTGCCAGGGGCGTGCCTCCCAGACGGAGGCGTTCCCATGGGAACGCCTACCGTCTGAAGCCGGACCCACTGACATCACTAGTGGGTCTCGTTGCAAGCCCGATAGTCGCGATGGTCTTGACCATCGCGACTATCATCATGGACGCTCGCATAAGCTGTGGGTGGACGCTCCATTTTCAGGTAGGAGGGCCCTGATTCTGGTCAGAGTAACTCGCTCTGGTCAGAGTGTTCAGCTGTGAATCAGGCCTTAAATCAGTTTTATAAAACTGCCAGCAGGCCAAATTTAGGGTGGTCAGCAAGGGGTATGGCCTGTTGGGAAATAGTCACGTTATCAGAAGAAAGGGGAGAGGTGTGGGTGAATGGGGGACTTGGTTTGGCAGATTAGGTGTGTGGCTCAATATGCAGCATTTTGCAGCTAGGAGTGTTAAGAGAAAGAATTCACCTACAGAAGTGCATATCACCTACGCACAATGGATGCAGCCAGCGAAGCAGCATTTATGAGAATGTAGTCTATCAATTCACTAGGGACCTTTTGAATACTGGTCATGCCTCATGAATATTCACCAAGACTGAACTGGCAGACAGCCTCAAGAATATTGATTAAGTTCTCCCAATGACTACCTCCATTGTTTTTAGGCAACAGGTGCTCTTCTGTTTTCCATACAAGACCTAGTTCACATGGACATATTTGAGTGCAGCTATAAGCTATAGCAAATAGATATGTACTATATATATTGTATATGGCAGGGGGCAACGTTGTAGCTACTATGATGCAAGCAGCCTAAGGAATACCCCCGGATTGTATATGTGTAGATCGGGACAGGATGCATGTAGACGAAAAGCGTGATAACGCCATACTGAAGAGGGGTTGTCACATTGGGGTATCCCTGTTCCCCAGGGGTGCAAGCTTTGCATTTCTGTAGTATCACAGGGTACTTGTCTAATACATAGTTCTCTCAACATAAGGGGTCTATTTATCATTTCTCTTTGTTGCAACAGTACTGAATATTCTGTATTGCAATTTTCGGCAACAATACATAATGTTGTACCACTGCAATTCTATGAAACGTTTAAAATAGCTGTCACCAGTAGAGTAAGGCTGTGGCGAAAGGGGCCCATTTATCATTAAATATTTGCGGCTTACTCCCCAAAAACACCCTATACATGCTGTGATCCCTCCATTCCAGCAGGCAACCGCTCCCCCTATATGTTTCTATGGGTAATGCGATGCTGCCAGATTTACCAACGTCCGGAATGCAATGTATTCCGGAGATTGGCCCCCGCAGCTATCGTCATCTGAAGATGGTGTTAGCCCATTGTAGCCAATGGGCGAACACACCAGTATTGATTACCCTTAGCCAGTGGCGCCGAGAGGAGGGTACTAATTACGGCGGGGGCCCGGCACCACTCCCCCTCACTCTTACGTCACAGCAGCCCAGCACACGCTGCTGTGTGCTGGGCTGCACTGGGAGACTACTCGAGGCGGCAAAAAACGCAACCGGAGCAGTCTCCTATGCCTATGGAGGAGCGATCACGCTGATCGCGCCCCCCATTGGCTGTGCTCCGGGCTGAGGGGCATAAAGCGCCCACCTCCCCAGCATGCAGCGCCGCTGCAAAAATTATGTTATTTTATTCTAAGGGGACATGGCCACGCCTCCCACGATTAGGCCATGCCCCTTGTCAACTGGGCCCGGCGCAGCTGTCGCTGGCCTTGCCCTTAGCAGCGCACTTTAGAAATTAAACAGTTAAAGCAGGGGCGTATCTATAATGGGGGCAGGGTGTGTAGTCTGCACCTATATAGATTTATACTTACTCTTCCGTAGTCACCAGCATGCTGCTCTGCAGCATCGGGCCCAGCAAAAATCACTGAGAAAATGTAGGCGCCTCCATTTTCCCGGTGATCCGCGCATGCACAGTAGATTCTGGAACTAACCCAGAATCTACTGCTGCACCACCCAACATGGCAATGCACAAGACAGGAGTCTGCACACGGGCCCCCTCCTCTCTTAAAACGCCCCTGAGTTAAAGCTTCTCCAAAAATGAACTCTAGCGTGAGTCAACTATTTAATAAAGGCTCTTTTTCTTAATTACTTTCTTTCGGTCTCCAGTATCTAATTAGCCTTCTGTGTTATTGCATTATCTGTATATGTACATCCAGGGGCGTAGGGAGGGTGGAACACCTGGAGCAGGTGCTCCGGGTTCCGGCAGCATATGAGGGCGCCGGTCTCATTTTCCTCTCCCGTAAATTACATTTTCAATTCAAACCCAGACTCGCATTGAATTTTCAGAGGAAATTTGCAGTGCAGACACAGTGCAGAACCTCTGGTACACCCCTCCCAATACATAATCATGCACTTGGATGAGTTTAAATAGCACAATGTGGTCAATGAAGAATATCAGTTTTCAGGTAAATTTGTCTAAAAAGCTTAATAATCGGTTAAATAAAGATGGACATTTATGTGGAGGTATAAATGATGTGGGACAGGTATGTGGAGGTGTAAATGATGTAGGACAGGTATATGGAGGTGTAAATGATGTGGGACAGGTATGTGGAGGTATAAATGATGTGGGACAGGTATGTGGAGGTGTAAATGATGTGGAACAGGTATGTGGAGATGTAAATGATGTCAGACAGGTATGTGGAGGTATAAATGAAGTTGGACAGGTATGTGGAGGTGTAAATGATATGGGAGAGGTATGTGGAGATGTAAATGATGTGGGACAGGTATGTGGAGGTATAAATGAAGTTGGACAGGTATGTGGAGGTGAAAATGAAGTGGGACAGGTATGTGGAGGTGTAAATGATGTGGGACAGGTATGTGGAGGTATAAATGAAGTTGGACAGGTATGTGGAGGTGAAAATGAAGTGGGACAGGTATGTGGAGGTGTAAATGATGTGGGACAGGTATGTGGAGGTATAAATTATGTGGGACAGGTATGTGGAGGTGTAAATGATGTGGGACAGGTATGTGGAGGTGTAAATGATGTGGAACAGGTATGTGGAGATGTAAATGATGTGGGACAGGTATGTGGAGGTATAAATGAAGTTGGACAGGTATGTGGAGGTGTAAATGAAGTGGGACAGGTATGTGGAGGTGTAAATGATGTGGGACAGGTATGTGGAGGTTTATATGATGTGGGACAGGTATGTGGAGGTATAAATGATGTGGGACAGGTATGTGGAGGTGTAAATGATGTGGGACAGGTATGTGGAGGTGTAAATGATGTGGGACAGGTATGTGGAAGAGTATAGGATTTGGAAGAGCTATGTGGATGTGTAAATGATGTGGGAAAGGTACGTGAAGATGTAAATGATGTGGGACAGGTATGTGGAGGTGGAAATGATGTGGTGAAGGTATGTGGAGGTGTAAATGATGTGGGACAGGTATGTGGAGGTGTAAATGATGTGGTGAAGGTATGTGGAGGTGTAAATGATGTGGGACAGGTATGTGGAGGTGTAAATGATGTGAGACAGGTATGTGGAGGTGTAAATGAAGTGGGACAGGTATGTGGAGGTGTATATGATGTGGGACAGGTATGTGGAGGTGTATATGATGTGGGACAGGTATGTGGAGGTATAAATTATGTGGGACAGGTATGTGGAGGCGTAAATGATGTGAGACAGGTATGTGGAGGTGTAAATGATGTGGAAGAGGTATGTGGAGGTGTAAATGATGTGGGACAGGTATGTGGAGGTGTAAATGATGTGGGACAGATATGTGTAAGTGTAAGTGATATGGGACAGGTATGTGGAGGTGTATAGGATTTGGAAGAGCTATGTGGATGTGTAAATGATGTGGGAAAGGTACTTGAAGATGTAAATGATGTGGGACAGGTATGTGGAGGTGTAAATGATGTGGTGAAGGTATGTGGAGGTGTAAATGATATGGGACAGGTATGTGGAGGTGTAAATGATGTGAGACAGGTATGTGGAGGTGTAAATGATGTGGGACAGGTATGTGGAGGTGTAAGTGATGTGGGATAGGTCTGTGGAGGTGGATATGATGTGGGAGAGGTATGTGGAGGTGTAAAATGATGTGGGACAGGTATTTGGATGTGTAAATGATGTGGGACAGGTTTGCAGAGCTGTAAATAATGTGGGACAGGTATGTGAAGGTGTAAATGATGTGAGAGGTATATGGAGGTGTAAATGATGTGGAGGTGCAAATGATGTGTGAGAGGTATGTGGAGCTGTAAATGATGTGGGACAGGTATGTGGAGGTGTATATGATGTGGGAGAGGTATGTGGAGGTGTTAATGATGTGGGGCAGGTATGTGGAGGTGTAAGTGATGTGGGGCAAGTATGTGGAGGTGTAAATGATGTGGGAGAGGTATGTGGATGTGTAAATGATGTGGAACAGGTACGTGAAGGTGTAAATTATGTGGGACAGGTATGTGGAGGTGTAAATGATGTGGTGAAGGTATGTGGAGGTGTAAATGATGTGGGACAGGTATGTGGAGGTGTAAATGATGTGGTGAAGGTATGTGGAGGTGTAAATGATGTGGGACAGGTATGTGGAGGTGTAAATGATGTGAGACAGGTATGTGGAGGTGTAAATGAAGTGGGACAGGTATGTGGAGGTGTAAATGATGTGGGACAGGTATGTGGAGGTGTATATGATGTGGGACAGGTATGTGGAGGTATAAATTATGTGGGACAGGTATGTGGAGGAGTAAATGATGTGAGACAGGTATGTGGAGGTGTAAATGATGTGGAAGAGGTATGTGGAGGTGTAAATGATGTGGGACAGATATGTGGAGGTGTAAATGATGTGGGACAGGTATGTGGAAGTGTAAGTGATATGGGACAGGTATGTGGAGGTGTTTAGGATTTGGAAGAGCTATGTGGATGTGTAAATGATGTGGGAAAGGTACGTGAAGATGTAAATGATGTCAGACAGGTATGTGGAGGTGTAAGTGATGTGGGACAGGTATGTGGAGGTGTAAGTGATGTGGGACAGGTATGTGGATGTGTAAATGATGTGGGAAAGGTACGTGAAGATGTAAATGATGTGGGACAGGTATGTGGAGGTGTAAATGATGTGGTGAAGGTATGTGGAGGTGTAAATGATGTGGGACAGGTATGTGGAGGTGTAAATGATGTGAGACAGGTATGTGGAGGTGTAAATGATGTGGGACAGGTATGTGGAGGTGTAAATGATGTGAGACAGGTATGTGGAGGTGTAAATGATATGGGACAGGCATTTGGAGGTGTAAGTGATGTGGGATAGGTCTGTGGAGGTGTATATGATGTGGGAGAGGTATGTGGAGGTGTAAAATGATGTGGGACAGGTATTTGGATGTGTAAATGATGTGGGACAGGTTTGTAGAGGTGTAAATAATGTGGGACAGGTATGTGAAGGTGTAAATGATGTGAGAGGTATGTGGAGGTGTAAATGATGTGGAGGTGCAAATGATGTGTGAGAGGTATGTGGAGCTGTAAATGATGTGGGACAGGTATGTGGAGGTGTATATGATGTGGGAGAGGTATGTGGAGGTGTTAATGATGTGGGACAGGTATGTGGAGGTGTAAGTGATGTGGGGCAAGTATGTGGAGGTGTGAATGATGTGGGAGAGGTATGTGGATGTGTAAATGATGTGGACCAGGTACGTGAAGGTGTAAATTATGTGGGACAGGTATGTGGAGGTGTAAATGATGTGGAACAGGTATGTGGAGATGTAAACGATGTGGGACAGGTATGTGAAGGTGTAAATGATGTGAGAGGTATGTGGAGGTGTAAATGATGTGGGAGATGTAGATGTGTAAATTATGTGGGAGAGGTATGTGGAGGTGTAAGTGATGTGGGACAGGTATGTGGAGGTGTATATGATGTGGTAGATGTATGTGGAGGTGTATATGATGTGGGAGAGGCATGTGGAGGTGTAAATGATGTCAGACAGGTATGTGGAGGTGTAAGTGATGTGGGACAGGTTTGTGGAGGTGTAAGTGATGTGGGACAGGTATGTGGATGTGTAAATGATGTGGGGCAGTTATGTGGAGGTGTAAATGATGTGGGAAAGGTATGTAGAGGTGTAAATGATGTGGGAGAGGTATGTGGAGGTGTATATGATGTGGGAGAGGTATGTGAGGGTGTAAATGATGTGGGACAGGTATCTGGAGGTGTAAGTGATGTGAGTCAGGTATTTGGAGGTGTATATGATGTGGGAGAGGTATGTGGAGGTGTATAGGATGTGGGAGAGGTATGTGGAGGTGTAAATGATGTCGGACAGGTATGTGGATGGGTTAATGATGTGGGACAGGTATGTGGAAGTGTAAGTGATGTGGGACAGGTATGTTGATGTGTAAGTTATATGAGGGAGGTTTGTGGAGGTGTATATGATGTGGGAGAGGTATGTGAAGGTGTAAATTATGTGGGACAGGTATGTGGAGGTGTAAATGATGTGAGACAAGTGTGTGAAGGTGTAAATGATGTGAGACAGGTATGTGGAGGTGTAAATGATGTGGGAGAGGTATGTGGAGGTGTATATGATGTGGAAGAGGTATGTGGAGGTGTAAATGATGTGGGAGAGTTATGTGGAGGTGTAAATTATGTGGGACAGGTATGTGGAGGTGTAAGTGATGTGGGACAGGTATGTGGAGGTGTATATGATGTGGGAGAGGTATGTGGAGGTGTATATGATGTGGGAGAAGTATGTGGAGGTGTAAATTATGTGGGACAGGTATGTGGAGGTATAAGTGATGTGGGACAGGTATGTGGAGGTGTAAATGATGTGAGACTGTTATGTAGAGGTGTAAATGGTGTAGGACAGGTATTTGGAGGTGTAGGTGTTTTGGCACAGGTATGTGGAGGTGTATATGATGTGAGAGAGGTATGTGGAGGTGTATATTATGTGGGAGAGGTATGCGAAGGTGTAAAATGATGTGGGACAGGTATGTGGACGTCTAAATGATGTGAGACAGGTTTTTAGAGGTGTAAATGATGTGAGACAGGTATGTAGAGGTTTATATTATGTGGGAAAGGTATGTTGATGTGTAAATGATGTGGGACAGGTATGTGGAGGTGTAATTGATGTGTGACAGGTATGTGGAGGTGTATATGATGTGGGACAGGTATGTGGAGGTGGAAATGAAGTTGGAGAGGTATGTGGAGGTGTAAATGAAGTTGGAAAGGTATGTGGAGGTGTAAATGATGTAGGACAGGTACATGGAGGTGTACATGATGTGGGACAGGTATGTGGAGGTGGAAATGAAGTTGGAAAGGTATGTGGAGGTGTAACTGAAGTTGGAAAGGTATGTGGAGGTGTAAATGATGTAGGACAGGTAAATGGAGGTGTAAATTATGTGGGACAGGTATGTGGAGGTGGAAATGAAGTTGGAAAGGTATGTGGAGGTGTAAATGAAGTTGGAAAGGTATGTGGAGGTGTAAATGATGTAGGACAGGTACATGGAGGTGTAAATGATGTGGGACAGGTATGTGGAGATGTAATTTATGTGGGACAAGTATGTGGAGGTGTGTATTGATGGGAGGGGTTTTAGGACTTGGAAATTAGATTTTTTACAAACTTTTATAAAAACACTGAAAAATTACTATACAGACATTTTTCTGTACCCTAAAATTCTGGAAAGACTTTAATTTGCTGAAAAACACTTGCTTGCTGTAATTGTTCAACCATTAATAAATAAAATGTAATTAAATAATCAGCAATTTGACACCTTTTAAGAACTCCACTAATTTCCTTATAGCCGCTATCAACCTTCCATATGGTCCTGCTATCTCAGTTGCCACTTTTTTGGGGTCCAGGATGGTTTCTACACTTTTTCATGCACTTCTCCCAGGTTGCTATTTGTTGAAAAGTCACACAACCTCGCCAGGAGCACCTCAAATTGGCATTTTTAATTGAATCTCGCATTTCTCTTGGGTGCGCATCCATGAGATGTATTCGAGTTTGACCACTCACAGCTAGTAGGAGTGAGCACAATGTGTGTGTGTTTTCTCACCTGCGCAGGGTGGGTTGGGTGGCACTGTCAGTGGACGGTCACACTTACCCATCCACCTCTAGCCTGCGCGTCAGCCAATCGTGGCTCACTGCTGCCACTGCACAATAGCCACACTTCCACTCCACCCCAAAAATAAAAGACTTCCTTGCACAGGGGCTCAATGTGTACACACCAGGGACGTGCAGTCAGGGTAGGCAGGGGAGGCAGACCATCCCCTGTTATACTCCTGAGATTTTATATATAAATTATTACAATAATACAAAGAAGATTTTTATGACTTATAAACATCTTTGTTTGTTGTAATTATTTTTATAGTTAACACTCACCAGCTTTGTGGAGCTCCCTGGGACTGCAGGGAGATGAGAGATGAGGCAGCAACAGCTCACTCGTATATAGTCAGACACTGCTTGCAAAGCTGGGGGCTGGACAACACCATGGGCAGTAAACTGCACAGAAAGAGAACTAGTAGAGATATGCCCCTGAGTATGGAAAGGAGGGGGGCGTGCCTTGAGCAATGATGGACACCTTGGATGTGTCATTTGACCAGGAAGTGCACTGCAGTGTTTAGAGATTGGCATTCAGTCAGCAGAAGCAAGAGAAGACACAGTGATGCAGGTAGAAGAATCAATGGACACTGAAGCTTAGTGTAGTGAGGGGAGAGTTACAGTAAGTAGTGGGTGGGACAGGCCCCCAGGACTCAGACCCATCTTCATGTGTGCCTCCCCAGCCATTGACCTCACCGCGTGTCACTGGTACACACTGACTGCACACAACTTATCTTGAAGGAAGGGGCAGTGCAGGACTGTGGCAGACAGGAGCGCACATCTGATTGGTGTGCCATTTGCTGTGGCATGAGGGAAGGGTAGTGTGACATTTGTTGTGGCATATGGGAAAGTTGGTGTGACAATTGTTGTGGCATGTGGGAAGGTTAATGTGACATTTGTTGTGGCTTGTGAGAAGGTTGGTGTGGCATATGGGAAAGTTGGTGTGACATTTGTTGTGGCTTGTGAGAAGGTTGGTGTGGCATTTGTTTTGGTAGATGGGAAGGTTGGTGTAACATTTGTTGTGGCTTGTGAGAAGGTTGGTGTGGCATTTGTCTTTGAAGATGGGAAGGTTGGTGTAACATTTGTTGTGGTTTGTGAGAAAGTTGGTGTGGCATTTGTCTTGGTAGATGGGAAGGTTGGTGTGGCATTTGTCTTTGAAGATGGGGAGGTTGGTGTAACATTTGTTGTTGCTTGTGAGAAGGTTGGTGTGTTATTTGTCTTGGTAGATGGGAAGGTTGGTGTGGCATTTGTGCAGTGTGGGAATGTCTGTGTGGCAATTGATGTGGACTATAGACCATTTATTGGTAGCTGTTGTTTTTTTTTCCATTTCATATTAGCCTCACATACTGTCCACACCCACATTAGCAAAATTGAGTACGGGGGAGGGGTTGTGCGCGCTGCAGAGTAGGCATGCTCTGAGCACCATGGCTTCATCTACACCTCTATCTACATCATGAGAGGTTGCAAGAAAGTTAGTCTTATTATTGAAGTCACAAGAAACTAAACGTAGAGGTAAATATGATTGATATATGCCTGTGCATGAGCTTCATGTTTTCGTCAACTTAATTGTATTTAAAAAATGTAATATATATATATATATATATATGTTTTATTATGTGATGTCGTCCAAATCCATCCAGTGGAAGGCCCAGAACAGGGGCTCACCGGAACCTTAACACCCTAGTATGTCTTCTGGGATCCAATGTTACCACTCTGTGAAGTTTTCATCCAAATCTGCCCAGCGTACACAAACGGGAGTTCCAACTGGGACCCTAACCCCCCCAACTGGACCACCTCGCGTCGATTTCATTCCAATCAGTGCAGGGGTGTCTGAATGCATAGCTGGACAGACAAACAAACAGTCCAATGAATTTTATATAAGATTTGCCGCTCTGTTGCATTGTCAAGTTGTCGTTATGTGGTCTAATAGCTTACTTTTTCGATATTAAATAACTATGCAAGATTTGGCAGCTTTACCTTGAGAGCTGTGAAAGATATTCACCAACAAACATACAAACAAACAAACCGTATATATATATTTATATATATATATATATATATATATATCACGTGTAATGTTGGAAAGGCACTCCAACAATAAAGAAATAAATCCATACCACCCGGCGTCTATAGTCAACGTTTCAGAGGACTTTAACCTCTTTTATCAAGACATCATCTGATGATGTCTTGATAAAAGAGGTTAAAGTCCTCTGAAACGTTGACTATAGACGCCGGGTGGTATGGATTTATTTCTTTATTGTTGGAGTGCCTTTCAAACATTACACGTGATATGTATACAGTCCCATGGCTGTCAGAAAGTGCACCCTGGATCTACTTCATTAATAGGAGTGCCGGACAAAAGACTGTAAGTATATATATATGTAATATATATATATATATATATTTATATATATATATATATATTTATATATACAGTACTCCCTGCCGAGTTCTTTCAAAAATTGTGTGCAAGGAGAATTTAAGAATTGATGCTGTTTTGAAGGCAAAGGGTGGTCACACCAAATATTGATTTGATTTAGATTTCTCTTCTGTTCATTCATTTTGCATCTTGTTAACTGATACAAAACAAACTATTACACTTCTTTTTTTCAAAGCATTCGTACTTGGCAGCATTTTTTCCACACCTGCCTAAAACTTTTGCACAGTGCTGCGTATATATATAATTGTATATATATATAACAGTCAGGTGCATAAATATTGGGACATTGACAGAATTTTCATATTTTGGCCTCTATTCACCACCACAATGGCTTTGAAATGAAACAAACAAGATGTGCTTTAACTGCAGACTTTCAAATTTAATTTGAGGGTAATTACATCCAAATCAAGTGAACGGTGTAGGAATTACAGCGGTTTCTGTATGTGCCTCCCACTTTTTAAGGGGCCAAAAGTAATTGGACTATCAACTCAAAAGCTATTTCATGGACAGGTGTGGGCTATTCCCTCGTTATTTCATTATCAATTAAGCAGGTAAAAGGTCTGAAGTTGATTCTAGGTGTGACATTTGCATTTGGAACCAGTTGCTGTCGACTCTCAATATGAGATCAAAAGAGCTGTCACTATCAGTGAAGCAAGCCATCATTAGGCTGAAAAATCAAAACAAACCCAACAGAGAGATAGCAAAAACATTAGGTGTGGCCAAATCAACTGTTTGGAACATTCTTAAAAAGAAAGAACGCACCGGAGAGCTCAGCAACACCAAAAGACCCAGAAGACAACGGAAAACAACTGTGGTGCATGACAGAAGAATTATTTCCCTGGTGAAGAAAAACCCCTTCACAACAGTTGGCCAAATCAAGAACACTCTCCAGGAGGTAGGTATATATGTGTCAAAGTCAACAATCAAGAGAAGACTTCACAAGAGTGAATATAGAGGGTTCACCACAATATGTAAACTATTTGTGAGCCTCAAAAACAGGAAGACCAGATTAGAGTTTGCCAAACAACATCTAAAAAAGCCATTACAGTTCTGGAACAACATCCTATTGACAGATGAGACAAAGATCAACTTGTAACAGAGTGATGGGAAGAGAAGAGTATGGAGAAGGAAAGGAACTGCTCATGATCCAAAACATACCACCTCATCGGTGAAGCATGGTGGTGGTAGTGTCATGGCATGGGCATGTATGGCTGCCAATGGAACCTTTTTCCTTGTATTTATTGATGATGTGACTGCTGACAAAAGCAGCAGAATGAATTCTGAAGTATTTCGGGCAATATTATATGCTCATATTCAGTCAAAAGCTTCAGAACTCATTGGACGGTGCTTCACAGTGCAGATGGACAATGACCCGAAGCATACTGCAAAAGCAATCAAAGAGTTTTTTAAGGCTAAAAAGGGGAATGTTATTCAATGTTATAAGCGGTATTCCAGGCAATACATGGAGGTGACTTTAAATTGGCTTTAACCCGTAAAGTATAGTGGGCTGCACAGCCGCCAAAGGGAGACAGTAGCAATTGCTGAGGCAACGTCAACCCTCATCTGGCACCCGCCGACAGTCTCTGGGAAAGCCGTCCTCCTCCAAACACCGTAGCGCTGTACAGCCTAATAGGCTATGGACAGGAATCATTGATTTACAGCGACATCTGATCAGATCAATTGCACTTGACACATTATTTCCATATATATATTTTTTTTCTTTTCTTTTTTCTGGACATTAATTTAATATATCAACTGGACTGTTTTTGCAGGTGCTCATCAATTACTCCTATTCAGATTGCACAAGATACTCAAATGCACTATTTATTCAAGTAGTATTTTTTATTTAGTTTTATATGCTCATTAGAGTTTTACAGTTGCAATTTAAGAGACAGTGTATTTGACAATTGAATGTTTGTTTTTTATTAATTGAAACATATATATTTTTATAATAAAAGGGTGTATTTTTATATACGTTTGGAGCCATGACTGTTTCTACTTCAGGGTCCATAGGGTTCCACATGATACCTTGGGGTATAGGTGTGACGTCAGTCATCGGGCACCATAGAGTTAAGCTTTCAGCCTCACAGGATGCACTAGGGTCCCCCTCCTATACCCCGCCCCCGAGCCAAGGCACCTCAGTTTAGTTTGGTGCCCGGCCGGAGTTGGGTGCACCTGTTGGAGTGGGGGCTAAGAAGAGCCCCTGAAGTTTTCTGCATGCCGCTGTGGCTGCACATCTGGATGTACAGCATGGACAGTCAGTCCTGACGTCCATGCTGTCTTCCCTACACCCCGCCGGTACCAGAACGCCGGTACCGATTCGGGGATGCTGGTGAGCATCTGGGGTCACAGCAAGCGGTGACCCCAGATGTTCCGGACCATGGCCGGAATCAAGGGGGGCAGCAAGGTAAGCAGCGGGGTCCCGCGGTGAGTCCCCGCTGTTACATGGTCCAGAGTCCCCAGGCAGGGGGCTCCCTGGGGACTGGCTGCAGCGTGGAGCCAGGTATATAACCTGCACTTCCACTACCCCCCTGGGACAGCGGACCGCAGAAGAGCGGTAGCGCTGCGGCGTCCCGGGGGTTAAATGCATGCCAGGGGAGCGCGCCTTCCCTGTCTCATAGCCGGCGCCTCCCCCGCTGCACACAGCCCTCTCTGCAACACGCCGACTGGCCCTGTGGCAGCGCTCCTCCCCCAGGCCAGCCTCCTCTCTGCTCCTCGGCGGCCATCTTCCACAATGCATGGTGAACGCTGCTGGAAGTCTGGACGGAGGCATCGTGGTCTGGGTCCCCCCGCATACCTCTCCTCCGCCGTGGTCAGGTCTGTGTATGCAGCGCTGTGTCCTACCAGACTCTGTGTCTGTGTAGTTGATTTATCAGCGCTGGTTAGTGCAGGAATTGAGTTACTTTGCATTGTATGTGACTGTGCTAGCGCTGCTGCCTGTACTTTCCATTTCTGACTGTCAGCTTTATTTCTGTCCCTGTTCTTTCTGCTAAAGCCCTTGCGGTGCGGTGCTGCAGGGTGGTCTCTCGCCTTTTTAAAAACAATTGGTGAGAGGGGTCACATACTTTGTACCATCATGTCTGAAAGAGACTTTCCTCTCCGGCTACAGTGTACTATGTGTAAAGTACCTTTAGCGGAGGGGGAGGGTAGCGCGGAGGGCCTCTGCCGGCAGTGTTTGTCAATGGCGCGGCCTATTACGGTTACAGCACCGGTACAGGAGCCGCCCTGGGCTTGTTTCGCTCAGGCGCTTACAACCTTAGTGGGCCAGTTAGCTCCGCAGCCCGCGTTTACGCAGATGGGTTTGTCCCAGCAATCAGTGGTGTCGTCACCCATGCAGGGTTTCCCAAGACAATTGGTGGTACCCCGCAGTCTCCCTATTTCCCCTCTCCTGGTTTCTCAGGAGCCGGCGTGGGTTAACTCCCTGACGAGTTCTGTACAGCACGGATGTGTTGCAGGGGGAGGCTGTGATGCGGCCACGTAAACGGCCGGTGGCGTCTCTGTCAGCTCCTTATGAGGATGACAAAGGGACGTCTGATGATGGGGAGATTCTGGATCCTTACGATCAGGAACCTCCCCATACTAAGGACGCAGACGCTAGGTCCAAGGTCTATATTCCTGGACTTATTCGGGCAGTCCGCACAGCCTTGGTGATTGAGGACGAAGTTCCCCCAGCGGCTAAATCCAAGTATGCCTTTTTTAAGGATGTGAAGGGTGACGCCACAGTCTTTCCTCTTTCGGGTCAGTTGGTGGACCATTTAGAGGAGGCGTGGAAACAGCCTGGCAAGCGATACCAGCCACAGAGGCGCCTGGCGGTGGCTTATCCGTTCGCGGATAATTATTTTGCTAAGTGGGAATCCCCTCCACAGGTGGATTCTCATGTGACACGTCTTGCCCGTAGTGCCACATTACCAATGCCATTACCAAGGATGCTACGGACCGCAAGGTGGAGATCTGCCTGAAGTCCGCTTATTCCCTTGCGGGGGGGGCAGCGCGGCCGGCTATGGCCATTTGCTGGGTTGCCAGAGCTATGGAGCGCTGGGCGGATTCGTTGGAAGCGTCCTTCGATTCCGACTGTCCGGCTGAACAGGCGGAGTTGATTGGTAATTTCCGTGATTCGGCCACTTATATCAACGAGGCGGCCTTAGACATTAGTACCCTGTCTCGAATTTCTTCAGCAGCGGTGGCTGCTCGTTGCACCTTGTGGATGCGATCCTGGAAGGCGGACGCTGATTCCAAAAAGGGTTTGGAGGCGTTGCCCTTTAACGGAGAAGTTCTCTTCGGTCCAGATCTGGACAAGATTGTGGCCACGCTGGCGGCAGCCAAATCGGCATGTCTCCCGTCGGCCGCTGTTCCTTCTGGTTCAGAACCATCGTCCTTTCAGTCTTATAGGGCCCAGGGCAGGCCCAAACCACAGTCTTTTCCCCAACAGGCTTGTCCCAAGAAATCGGCCAAGCCCCGGAAGCAGGCATGGAGTACCAGACGTCCGGCCCCTAAGCCAGATGACAAGCCTGCGGCCTGACGGTCCTGGCCTCCCTTTGGGGGATACCAAAGTGGGAGGCCGCCTGCTGCAGTTCGCCCGGTGTTGGTTGGTCACCACGACAGACACTTGGGTTCTCGAGGTGGTCTCCCACGGGTATGCCCTCTCTTTCCGGCACAGACCCCCGGCTCGATTTTTCACCACGGGTCTACCATCAGACCGGAACAAGGCCACGGAGCTGCGGAAGGTCTTGCACACTATGCTCCAGGCTGGAGTTATAGTGCCTGTTCCATTCTCCCAGAGGGGCCAGGGTTTCTATTCCAATCTCTTTTTGGTGCAGAAACCCAATGGGTCGTATCGTCCGATTCTCAACCTCAAAGCTCTCAACAAGTCTTTGCGGGTGCCGAAGTTTCGGATGAAGACCCTACGGTCCATCATTCTGGCGCTGGAACCTGGGGACTACATGGTGTCATTGGACATACAGGATGCTTACCTGCATGTCCCTATTCTTTTGCGCCATCAACAGTTCCTCAGGTTTGCAATCCGCAGTGACCACTTTCAGTTTTGGGCGTTGCCTTTTGGCCTGGCGACAGCACCGCGTGTGTTCACCAAGGTGATGGCGGTCATGGCGGCTTCTCTGCGGCTGCAGGGAGTCCGCATGTTGCCGTACTTGGACGACCTTTTATTAGTGGCAGGATCTCCGGAGCTCCTTCTGCGCCACTTGGACCTGACCATTGCGCTACTGCAACGGCACGGCTGGTTAATACACTGGCAGAAGTCCACTCTAATCCCGTCTCGGCGGATTCTGCACCTCGGAGCCTTATTGGACTCGGGACAGCAAAGGATCTTTGTGACGGGGGAAAAGATCTCTGCTTTACAGTCGAGGGTGCACAGTTGTCTGCACAGCCGCCGGGTGTCTCTACACTCGGCGATGAGGTTACTGGGCTCCATGGTGTCGGTGTTCGACATGGTGGAATATGCCCAGTTTCACTCCAGACCTCTGCAGCACCTGATCCTGTCCAAGTGGAACGGGCTGCCTCAGTCTCTAAAGTCCCAGACGATAGTGCTCACCCCGGAGGTTCGCCTGTCCCTTGCCTGGTGGTTGCAGACGACCCATCTCAGCATGGGACGTCTGTTCTGGGTACCAAATTGGGTCCTGTTGACAACGGACGCCAGTCTTCGGGGCTGGGGAGCAGTTTCAGGTCCACACTTGTTCCAGGGCAGGTGGACTCCGACAGAAGCGGAACTTCCAATAAATATCTTGGAACTCCGTGCCGTCTTCAATGCCCTCCAGCAGGCACATCGGGTTCTCCAGGGTCGCCCAGTGCAGGTCCAGTTGGACAACGCTACCACCGTGGCCTACATAAACCGGCAAGGAGGAACCCGAAGTCGGGCGGCTCTCATAGAGGTGTCTCGGATCCTGGTATGGGCGGAGCACAATCTTCTGGCCATATCAGCTGTCTTCATCCCGGGAGTGCTAAATTGGGAGGCGGACTTTCTCAGTCGCCAGGACGTTCATCCGGGGGAATGGTCCCTGCACCCGGACATTTTTCAACTGCTGGTGGACAAGTGGGGTCTTCCAGAGATCAACCTCATGGCGTCCCACCACAACAACAAGTTGCCGGTGTACGGGTCTCGCACAAGAGACGAAGAGGCGTCTCTGGTGGATGCTCTGTCCGTCCGGTGGACGTTCCGGTTCGCTTACCTGTTTCCTCCGGTTTCCCTTCTTCCACGGGTAATCCGGAAATTCAAACAGGAAGGAGGGACGCTCCTGTTGATAGCTCCCGTGTGGCCCAGACGGCACTGGTTCTCAGACCTTCAGGATCTGTCCGTGGACAGTCCTCTGCGGTTGCCGCTACGACTGGACCTTCTGTCGCAGAGTCCTTGTCTTCACCCGGACCTGACTCAGCTGTCTTTGACGGCGTGGCTGTTGAGACAGCCATGTTGAGGTCCAGGGGGTTTTCCAGCTCTGTAGTGCGTACCATGGTACGAGCTCGGAAACCGTCTTCCGCGAGGATATACCATCGCGTGTGGCATACGTTCTTCCAGTGGTGTCGACCAAGAGGTTATGCACCGCGGGAGTTTCGTCTGTCTCGGATACTCGCCTTCCTACAAGCGGGACTAGATCATGGGCTTGCTTCTTTGAAGGTAGAGGTTTCGGCCCTGTCTGTCTGGTTTCACCGTAGGATTGCTACAATCCCGGAAGTGCGCACCTTTATGCAAGGTGTTCTCCGCATTCAGCCGCCCTTTGTTCCACCTGTGGCGCCTTGGGATTTGGCTGTGGTCCTGAGGGCTCTCCAGGGACCGCCGTTTGAACCACTGGGCTCAGTGGATCTTAAATGGCTAACAGCTAAGACTGTTTTCCTTCTGGCCATTGCTTCGGCCAGACATGTTTCTGATTTAGGGGCTCTTTCTTGTAGACCCCCTTTCTTGATTTTTCATGGGAACAGGGCAGTGCTCCGCACTCGGCCTGAATTTCTTCCCAAAGTTGTTTCCCAGTTTCATGTTAACGAGGAAATAGTTGTTCCGGCCTTTAACTCACCTGGCCTTTCAGTGAGTGAGGCCACTTTGGATGTTGTGCGGGCCTTAAGGACTTATGTTGACTGCACTTCTTCGTTTAGGAAGTCGGACGCCTTGTTTGTCCTCTATGGCTTCCGTAAAAAGGGTTGGCCTGCTTCAAAGCAAACTTTGGCAGCCTGGATCCGTATGGCTATTTCTGAAGCTTATCTTCATGAAGGTCTGCCGGTTCCTCCTTCTTTGAAGGCTCATTCCACTAGGTCTGTGGGTCCTTCGTGGGCAGCTCGACGTGGTGCCTCTGCAGTCCAGATCTGCAAGGCTGCTACGTGGTCCTCTGTCCATACCTTCGTGAGGTATTACAGGTTTGACACCTTCGCCTCTCAGGATGCTTCCTTCGGGCGGCGGATTCTCCTTTCAGCACAGGAGCGTCCCCACCCTTAAAGGATACTGCTTTGGGACATCCCCAAGGTATCCTGTGGATACCCTATGGACCCTGAAGTAGAAAATATGAGATATGGTAAGAACTTACCTTTGTTATCTCTATTTCTACGAAGTCCATAGGGTTCCACAGGACTCCCGCCCTGTTGCACCTGTGCTGCAGATGGGCTTTGTTCTGGTCACCGGTTTTTCCGTCTCCCTCTGGTGAGAGTGTGATTCTTGTGTGTATCCAGATCTTCTTTCTCTCTCTTCCTTCTCCTCCTCCGGCCTATGGCTTGGTAACTAACTGAGGTACCTTGGCTCGGGGGCGGGGTATAGAAGGGGGACCCTAGTGCATCCTGGGAGGCTGAAAGCTTAACTCTATGGTGCCCGATGACTGACGTCACACCTATACCCCAAGGTATCCTGTGGAACCCTATGGACTTCGTAGAAATAGAGATAACAAAGGTAAGTTCTTACCATATCTGATATTTTTTTGATGCATGTGAATCCTGCGATCTAAGCACTAATAAGGCGTATTAGCGCAGTCTGTGAATAATTCATGTTCTGTCCTTTTTAGGGTATTCAAAAAGCCCATAGTTTAAAACTTGCTGCTTCAATTTAATTAATTAATTTAATTTATTTATTATTTTCCTGATAAGCGCCAGTATCATTTGTTTGTTGGTTCTATTTAGTTTTAAAGATAATTCATTAGACTAAATACTGACTTAAGAATTGGCCATAGCACCAAAATATATCAGTAAATAGACAAACTAGTACCAACATTTAAAATAACATTGTTAAAAATAATTCTTCAAAATATTATTACGTCCTGTCATCCTGATTTTGAAGGACTGTCCTGTGATCCGGACGCAACCTAACGTCGGATGCCATCTCCATCCTTGTCAGGTGATCAGGTCATGATAAGAGAGGGGGGATTGATGACATGAAAATAGCACTAGTCTCAATATTTCCCATGTAAATGTACTGCACACCAATAGGTACTGGTACTATAAATAAAAGGTACTAGTACTCACCTAAACTAATGAAGGTCCTGTGGCCATGTTAGTTTTTCCTAGTCTATATTAAGTACAGTCACTGTTATGGGCTCATCTGGTATAACGGCAACATGGATGATGTGGTTACTGCCTCACAGCCCTGAGGTCTTATGTTCGAGTCCCATCTCTGTGGAGTTTGTATATTCTCCCTGTGCTTGCGGAGGTTTCCTCTCGGTACGCAGGTGTCCTCCCACAATCCAAAAATATACTGGTAGGTTTAATGGCTCTTGACAAGAATGAACCCTAGTGTGTATGTGTGTGTGCATGTGATAGAGAATATAAACTGTAAGCTCCACTGGCAGGGACTGATGTGAATGATGAAATATTCTCTGTAAAGCACTGAAGAATATGTGTGCGCTATACAAAAAAATGGTAATAAACAAATAATAAATTAAATTTTTTTTAAAATATGCTAGCAATGACAATAGAAGAACTTTCTGTTTCCAGAAATAAAAGTTGCTATTACCCAAGGAGAACCCATCACAAAAAAGTACAGAGTACAAGTGTTTACAATGACTAATTGGTGTTCTGTTAAACAGAACCTTCTACTCATAGAAGTTTATTTCAATGATTTGCTGCCAAGTATGAGTCAATTGTAGCTAGCAGGAAATTATACACCTTATTGTTAGTTAACTAGACCCAACATATAACAATGTAAAATACATTCATGCATCAAATGAAAGGTTTGTTTTTGCAATGACAAACCTGGAAGAAGAGATATTTAAATCCAATAACTTCATTATGGTCCCATAAAAATGACAACTACTTGCAATAACATCCCGGTGTTTACTCCGAAAAATGTGCTAAAGTGCAGGCACTGAAATAATCAAAAGACCCAGGTCTCTTGTATTTAACAGTTTGCAAGACAACACGACTTAACATATCACATTTATTTTCCAGAGCAGATGGCTCGTCTGCACTGTATTGTGAGTAATTAGACTTTGATTTCCATTAAATTTAAGAGTACATTTACAGAAAAATGCAAAAAGATAAAGGGCTCTTTATTATTGAAACTCTGAAAGGAGCAGTCTGCATTATGTGTCAATTAAAGAGAGATAGCCATACAGCAATAACAGACTTTGTAAAGCTTATTCCCAGCAACAGAAAACTGACAATAGCTACTAACTGCACTATCCAAAATCACTATTTAATTGGCCAGTAATCATGTAGGGAAAATAGCAAATACAGAAGAATGATTATAATTATAACATGCAATGTATTGGGCTTACTGTATGTATTTTCTGTAAATCTGTGTTGTGGTGCTCCAACGTCAGTAGGGGTCTCTACTGAAATATTAAAGAGTACCTGTCACCTACACACAAGGAACGCCGCTATTTAGTAACATAATCCAATAATCATCCTATCCAGACCGGGATTTAATTTATCCCACCATTACAGCACTGCAGCTTTCCCTGGTCACCTCCTGTCCTTTCTCCATCTATGTGCAGTAGTATAAATAAAAATAAATATTTAAGCCCTTATTCAATCCATATTAGCTACTTGTAACATAGGGCCTGATTCAGAGTTCTACACAAACCCGATGGTTTGCATATAACTCTCATGGAGGTGGGGACAGGGTGGCGCTACCTGTGTTTCCAGAAAATGGGGACATGTTGGCCCTATTTTCTGGGAGTGCCAAGGCCAGTGTATGCGTCTAACGATGCAGATTTATGCTCCAAGTGACAGAAGGAGGGGGTGCCAGCAGGGGAGCTGGACTTGCAGACGCCTCAGATGCGAAGCTGGAGAGTAGGGAAAGCAGGGAGGGTGGGTCAGCCAGCAGTTATCACTTTCCAAGGGCCATGTTCTGCAGCAATACTGTAGGTTGCACAGCCCCTGTTTCCCCTGCCTGTCTCTGCATGGCGCCATCTCCTCCACACTGACAGGCAGCTGCTTCCTGGGCATTGCTGTGTGGCTTCTACAGACTCAGCTGAAGAGATCTACAACAGGTAAGTTAGGGTATGGGGAGGGTATAGTTTATTGTAGGGAATAAAAAGGGGGTAAGGGGTTAATGAGTTATTAGGGTTAATTAGGATTAAGTTTTTTATGAGACTGAGGTATGCAATTAGGAATTTAATGCTGTCTGTATTATATGGCAGTCACTGATGCTGTCTGTATTATATGGTGGTCACTAATACTGTGTGTAGTATGGTGGTCACTAATGTTGTGTGTAGTATATGGTAGTCACTAATGCTGACTGTTGCATATGGTGGTCACTAATGCTATGTGTAGTAGTCACTAATGCTGTGTGTAGTATATGGCGGTCACTAATGCTGTCTGTAGTATATGGCAGTCACTGACACTGTCTTTATTATGTGATGGTCACTGATGCTTTCTGTATTATGTAATGGTCTCTGATGCTATCTGTATTATGTGGAGGTCAATGATGCTTGCTGTATGATATGGTGGTCACTGATGCTGTCTGTATTATGTGGCAGTCACTGATGCTGTCTGTAGCATATGGTGGTCACTGATGGTATCTGTAATATCTGATGGACTGTGATGCTATCTGTATTAGGTGATGGTCACTGATGCTGTCTTTATTATATGGCGGTCACTGATGTTGTGTGTATTATATTGCTATCCTATAGGTAGAGGGTGCCCACAATCTACTGGGATGAGACAGGAGTAGGGGGTGGAGGTGCCATGATGAGTCTTTGCCCCGGGTAACAGAAAGACTAGCTTTGCATCTATAAAATTTCAAACAAAATTCAGCCTTACCCCACAACTAACAATACTATATTTATACTCTTTTCTAACATATGCACAGTATAGAAATATAAATGAAATGTAAGTACATGAAATAACTTATAGTAAATATTTGAAATAAAAAATTATAAAAATTTTACCAGAAGTCATTATATAGCAATGCAGTCATTGCTTTCTATCCATTTTCCGCGGTTATGCTGCATTTACAGCTTTAACATATGCCCCCTTCTGCAGCACACCTGGGGGCATTACAGTGTTTAAAGCAGAGACAGCCATTTTGTGGACTGTACCAATATTTAAGAGAATGCAGTTAATTCACTAAGAATTGGTGCCTCATTAGTTTCAATTAACTTGATAGGCTGCATTCTAATGAATTGTACCACATTGTCTGCCAGAACTGTGTGTTTGAGCTGGGCATACTTTTATTTATCAGATTCCCACCATAGTGAGTTGAAAGCGGCAAGTAATGCTCTGCGTACACAAGCCAGTCAAACTGTTAATTATTTAGTGAGTGAGATATGACTTGCTGAATTATTTCTAAAGATGCTGTATTAGATCTTGTCAAACCATCTCTCTTCCATAGATATGACAGCTAAGAGACAACAGGGAATAAGGTTTTTTTCCTGAAACAATTTCATTGCCTCGGCTAGGGTTTTGTCTTACTACTAGTACCTGTTCCCTCAGGAATGGCTGTGATTGACAAGTACAATATTTCTCAGTAACTAGTTTTCTACTTAACAATTAGTTAGTATGAAAGCTTCTATTTTACTATTATATTTGTTTGCGTGCTATTCGTGTTTATACCGAATGTCAAGGCCCCATGGAGATGACGGAATATATTTATTGGGAATAGATTTGCTGATAAAAACTTCCTCTTACTTAAAATGCAATATTCTTACTAAACAGTGATGGCTTCAGGTCTTAGCAAACTACAGCCATAGGTTATATTACATTGCCATCTATTAACCCTGTTTACCAAGCCACAGTGTTCTGCCATGATGTATACGGCTTAGATACCAATGTCCAAAACCGAGGAAATCCTGCCATCTTTAAATGTAAGATTAGTTATTTTGCACAATTGCTTTGGTAAAGAATAAATGAATGACATGAGAGTAATAACATTGGTATCTAAATGCGGGTATTCCTTCATTGCTCTATTTTTATTATTAAAAAAACATAAAAAACATTTTATAAAACAACAGACACAATGCCCCTCCCTTTTACTTATGTGACCATCTCACTATGCTGGCCATCCTGATTATCATAATAACTGGAAAACTGTACTGGGCTATCTCATAATAACGGTTAACAGCCCACCCATACTTGCCTACAGTCTCGGGACCTGTGGGAGGCTCACGACTTTTCGGCTAACCCCCCACACCCCGGGAAAGTAGGCGCTTCTCACGCATTCTACCCACTTCCTAGTGAAGTGAGCGAAATGGGGAGAGTTTTCTCACAGATTGGCGGGTCCATGACCTAAGGACGCGATTCTTTGAGAATCGCGTCATTTGGCCTAGACCCCCTAGTCAAATATTCGTGATTAGTGGCATTTTACCGTGACAGGGGTGGGGCTTAGTGATGTGGATCATCTGGCCCTGCCCCCACCGCCTCCCGCCAGCATCTCTTCTCTGGTCAACTCCCAGAGAAGAGAATGTGAATGTCGGCAAGTATGAGCCCACCAGACTCATCAAGGGGGCACCAAACTTCTGGTGGCGGGTAGGCTGGGCCCTTCTGTACTGTGGTGGCCTGGGTAATACAATTGGGACTGCAAGAACAGTCATCTACTATGCACTAATTTTCCTAAATAATGGACAGGTTCTATATTTCAAGATGACCCCCTTTTGAGGATAATCAACTTAGGGAAGATTCAATTAGCATGCTAGTGCAACTTGGGTATCCAGCAAGAATAAACAACACCTCATATTTGCTAGTGCCCTATAGTGGTGTGAGGAAAAACAAGCAAGGACTTCCGTCTCTAACGGTTTGGTCAGAACCAATTACAATTACTGCATTTGAATCTCCCACTCAGATCTAATGGTATTTAGGGACTATTCATCAACACTAAAATAACGTTTTTAAGGACATTTTCCCTAGTTACCGTTATTTTAGTATTCATGAAGACACTTAACACAGGAGATATCACTGATATATCCTGGTTAAGTCCGCCTGCGTTAATTCTGGCACCAAATTCCAAAAATTATGTATTTTCGGAATTTGATGGTGTTACTATACACGACTCTGAGGTGGCGTATAGTAGGTTACACTTATCTGCTGTTAGCTGGGCAGGTCCTTCTCGGCTCGCTCCGTCACTCTGGTCGCTTCTTAGGCTCCGTCTGCTGTGCTGACACTGTGTTCTCCCAGCAGAACACAGTAAAGTTTAGAAAAAAAATAAACTTTTTTTTTTCTTCTAAAGTTTACTGTGTTCTGCTGGGAGAACACAGTGTCAGCACAGCAGACGGAGCCGGAGGCGGCTGAAGCGGGCAGGTAAGTGGAGGACAGGGGGTGGTGAGCGGAGGGGGGAGGGGGGACAGAATTACCGCAGCTGTAGGCAGTGCTGAGCATACACTGCTTTTACGGATGTAACGGTACATGCGCAGCACTGATTACAGCTGCGGTAAGGTAGAGCAGGCAGGGAAAAGTATCTATTTTTCGAAAAGCTGTCATCGCAGAAATCACAGCTTTTCGGAATAGATACTTATGGGGAGGGGGAATGATGAATTCCTCCGGTAATTAGGTAAAACTCCATGCGAGTTCTAAACCTAATTACCTCAGAGAAGTTTATGTGTTAATGAATAGGCCCCTTTGTCTTCTACTTTTTGTCTTGATATATCAGATTATGTTTATTGTCATTAACTATTTACATGTCTTGGCTAAGGCTAGAAGCACTTTCTGGATTTTCCCAGTTCAGTCTGTTTGACCCATTACTGGCTAGGTGGATTTGCTTATGCTTTACATAGACGCTGGACCAGCTATCAGGACATAACTGTTGGATGTGATAGGGTGAAAACTTTGACATCTTAAGGCTGCGCCATTAATGTTACTGTAAATCCGAGCGTTCCCTGTTATAGGTTACTTTGCAGCATGTAAAAACAATCCATACTTCCTGTCTGATGGTTTGCATGTTTTCCCCCACAATTCTCTCATGGCAAACCTTTCATTTTGAGATTTGTGGGCTGCTAACATCTTTTCTAAAGACAGTTTCTACTGTAACATAACAAAACAAAGTACATATTACTATGTACCTCCAATTCTATGTACCTCCGGTTCTCTCGAGTCTGATCTCACGGTGCTCTAGTACACTTTAGTGTAGACGGCTCACACGAGTATCCTTAGAAGGAGTAACGCTGAAAATAGATATCTCCAGGTGGAGAACGACATAAAACCAAGTGTTTTGTAAGTGCTTCTCTTATGAAGGATCAGAGAAGAGGAAGTTGTAATCCCACTATACAATCTCCAAATTTCAGATAGAGATGTTTTCTGTTCAAAAACAGCAGCCCTAGCGTTTAATGCCTCCTTGGCAGTACGGATGGGGATTGCTAAAGACAATTTATCTTCTCCTCCTGTTAATCTCTGTTCATAATTACATAATTGACAGAAATATGTCTAAGTATAGTTACAGCCAGATTAAGGGGCCGATGTATAATTGTATTATTGGCGGCATTTTACCCCCGATAAATATATTTATCCAATAAGAGGCCGTGCCAGCGAAGAAAAACAAAAGTACCCGAAATAAAAGCAAATGCGCACGTACAGTCATCGGAACTAAAGGAAACACTGTGATGTTGTAGTATCCTAAAGGCTACAAGGACTAACACCATGAAAAGATCGCATTAGTTATTGGTAGGGAAGCTCCAAAAAACATATGTGATTGATACCCGAGGAGACATCTACTACTGTACCCTATTAATACATGCTCCCGATACTCAATTACTGCGGCAAGCTTCTGAAAACAGCAAATGCAGTTTTATACATCGACATATACAGTATACTTTATAGTCAGTTGATGTTTTGGTCCTTAGCCCAAACCTTTCTTGAGAAAACAACTAACTACCATTGTTTCCATTTATACAGTGTGCAGGTGGAGGACGGTGTGAAATAATTATGTAGGATCCTGGCAAAAATTCCAACTGATGGTAGTAGCCACTCCTGGGAATGACCCCCCCTCTTCAGCACTCAGGCAGCTCATAGCTAAACAGCTTCTCCACTAGGTTAAAAAGTAGCTTCCAATATATTAACAAGCATCATAGTGCGGATATACAGAATATAATATATATATACATATATATATATATATATATTTATATATATATATATATATATATATAGACGGAGGTGCTGCATGGCAATCTAGACCGCAATAAATATATATATATAAAATATAGAACAGTCAAGCTGCAATTGAAGTTTCAGTCTTGTAAGTTTTTTATTTTTTCCTTTCTAATTAGGGAAGATCATTTTGATCTTAACATATGTAATGTATTTAAGTGCCATCTAATATTGATCAATAAATGTATAATTTTGAAAGAGACAATTCAGTCAGCAACTATATATAGAGAGATAACTGCTTAAAATAGCAATTATACATTACTTGAAAGAATATAATTGTGTTTATGTTTAAAATATTAATAATAGCTCATGGCTAAAAAAAATAAAAATAAAATTACTGTTTAAGTTTATTTTATGGTTATATACAAGTATAAAACTTCCTAAAATTGGAACTGCATGCTCCAAGGTCTCATAAAAGATTCATATAAATATGTGCCAAGGATATTTTTTCAACTATGAGTGAGTAAAACTCTCCATATGATGTGCTCTCCACTCCACAAGGTCTGTATCTCATGAAAAATTCAAATCAATGTTTTTTTCCTTACTTTGGTTATGAATGAAGAAAAAAAAATAACTTTTTCAGATATGCAGAATTATTAAAACTTAAAAACATCAACAGAGATCAAACACACTCTCCCATAGTAGGTCACATATCACTAGGCTTTGGGACCCATAGCCCACTAGACACACTTGTATGGGATTCATAACTCACACACTACTACTGGTCCCATGCCACGCAAGGCACACTGCTATAGGTCCGATATCATGAGGCACACTGCTATAGGTCCCATACCACTTGAGGCACACTGCTATAGGTCCCATACCACATGAGGTACACTGCTATAGGTCCCATAACACAGGAAGCACACTGCTATTGGTCCCATAACACAGGAAGCACACTGCTATAGGTCCCATAACACAGGAAGCACACTGCTATATAGGTTTCATAACACAGGAAGCACACTGCTATAGGTCCCATAACACAGGAAGCACACTGCTATTGGTCCCATAACACAGGAAGCACACTGCTATAGGTCCCATAACACAGGAAGCACACTGCTATTGGTCCCATAACACAGGAAGCACACTGCTATTGGTCCCATAACACAGGAAGCACACTGCTATAGGTCCCACAACACAGGAAGCACACTGCTATATCGGTTTCATAACAGAGGAAGCACACTGCTATAGGTCCCATAACACAGGAAGCACACTGCTATAGGTCCCATAACACAGGAAGCACACTGCTATAGGTCCCATAACACAGGAAGCACACTGCTATAGTTCCCATAACACAGGAAGCACACTGCTATATGTCTCATAACACAGGAAGCACACTTCTATAGGTCCCATAACACAGGAAGCACACTGCTATAGGTCCCATAACACAGGAAGCACACTTCTATAGGTCATATAACTCACTATGCACGCTGTTATGGGTCCCATAACACACTAGACACACTGCTGTGGGTCACATAACCAGGGTAGGTTCCAGACCTCAAATTATAGATTGTTACTCTATTAGACGGTCAGTTACCTGGTGGAGCAGGACCACTGATCAACATGGCGGCTTGGTTCCCTTCTATAGAAACTGCACCAATATTTGCTTAATGGTTAGCCAAGCGTCTGTGGTGGATGGCAACACCCCCTCTGGTGCAAAACCACTCCCCTTAAGCATGGGCCCCTACCACTGCATTCTCCCAGTGGGCCCTTTATGTCCCAGTCCGACACTGCACATAACCCATTAGGCCCTGAATCAGATGTGAACACAATGCAGATTGAGAAACTTTTAGCCATTGCACATGTCTGTAAGCGTCACTGCGCACACGCAGAGCAGGGGCGTATCTATAATGGGTGCAGAGTCCAGGGGGGCCCTGCACCGCACACCCTGCACCCATAGTATTACTTACCTCTCCGGAGTCCCACGTCGGTGCGGGGGTCCGGCGCTGTAAAAACGACTGGAAAATGGCCACCGCGGCCATTTTCCTGTGGTTTGAGCATGCGCAGTACAGGGAAAATGGCCGCCACGGCCATTTTCCCAGGGAGCTGCGCATACACTATAGACTCTGGGCACACTCTAGTGCCCAGAGTCTTTAACTCCAGCGCTGGCCGCGCACAGCTCATTGCGCTGCCGGACGCCTGACAGAGAGGAGGGGGCCCATGTCGGAGATTGCACACGGGCCCCCTCCTCTCTAGAAACTCCCCTGATGCAGAGATTGCATTGAAAATCCGCTCACATAAAGTCTACACTCTCACAGTGAGTGACAGGTAGTCAGCGTATGGGGGAGGTAACAGGGGGGGGTTTGGAAACACGCAGGCGTGTCGGGACCATTTAAACACTGTTTTCTGGACGTCCATAAATTAGCCACGGCGTCATGCTGGCAGCAGGAGAGCCCTCTGTGTGTCTGGAGACCCGCTATGTCGCTATGACAGCTGAGACTTACTCAGACTAACTCTGCGTTCGATGTTTCTGGTCTTGTGCGTTAGCAGTGGATGTGAGATGCTGTCAGTGGGCATCTCTAAGCACTGGGCAGCGTTAGCATATTTTAGTGATTGTGATCCGTGAGAGATTGCAGCTGCGATGCCATTTGCGTCCACATCTGAATCAGGCCCTTTAGTACACCCCTGCACTAGGCATACTGGCGAAGAAGTCACTTTTAAAAACAGGTTCATATAGAGGCTGATCTGATTTCATTACCAGCCTAAACATTAACACGCCCTGATATGCATCGGGATGTACAGTCAGTCACAGCTACCAGTAAAGTTAAACACCTCTGAAGTCTGCCCCACACATCTATATTAAACTTATCCTTCCCACACCTGCATTTGTTTTTTTTTTCTTTGCATAGTATCACTCTCTACATACATGACTCCTGTTGGGGTTTGTGCCTGCAGCGTTTCCATAGCTGAGCAGTATTTGTGTGTCTCCAACAAGCAGCCGCTGAGCTTGGAAAACACATTAGCTGCCTGACCTGGTTTCAGCCAGGTGTGAAAATATTCCTTGGCTCTGTCTCCGATCCACCTTTTAAACCCTAAGAAAGGGGAAGAGGGACAGCACTGTGTCTCCCAGTTCTACAGACACAGCCGGTAGCCGAAGGCCTGGAGGCATGGATTAAGTGTAAATCTAGTATAAATGACAGAAATCAGGAATTTGTAGGTTGTGGACAGTCTTTGGTTTTCCAGCTGTTGATGGACTCTGACAGTTAATCCTTAACAAAACTACTGTAGACATTATAGGTAACAAAATGGGGATTATGCAAGGATTCCAATAACTTTTACTCACTGAAGTGTCATTAACGCTGTTGGGTCAATTCAGTTACGGACGAGCGGGGTGAAGTGCTGTTGTAGCTGGGTGAAAACGTTGACAGCAGCACTTCAAATTGACCCCTATCTGTGAGACAACATCTATTTAAGTTTAACTTTATACTGTATTTTGGCAATTACATACCAAATGTAATAAGGGCTCATCCAAAGTATAGGTTGTTCCTTGGCCACTGAAAAATATTTAGCTTCTAAAGATTGAACAACTGAATGATGCTAAACTCGTCAGCGATACTGGCCGGCAGGCACTCTACCTGGAAGCCCAGTCTCTGGTTTCTGGTTGCCTATAAAAGAGAGTTGCAAGAAGAAAAATAAATAAATTGAATAATAAAGCTTTTTTTTTTTTACAGCATCTGTCATCACCATCCTAAGATAGCAATAGCATAGGACAGGCCTTGCCAACCTGTAAAATTACAAGTCCCAGCATACCCTCCCACTAATCAGCTGGTAAATCATGCTGGAGAGCAACAGGTTTGGCCAGGCCTGGCATAGGAGGACAGCCAGCGGTACAGAACAGCAGTTTCCCCATGCTTTGTATGGCATGGTGCAATGACCTGGAATAACATTTGTCTCTATTTGCTGTAAGACATAGGTAAAAAGCTTTAATCAGCTAACAGTGTGTAGCTTATCCTCCGCTGCTGCTTGTATTCAAAAATGAAAAAGCCCTAACAAACAGATCCATTTTTATCTTCTGTATTCCTTATTTAACAAGTAAACTCAGCAGCACATAAACGAGAGGGACAAAGAGATGCCTGGCAGTAACTGAAGGGTATCACCCACTACAGAGTGTCAAGACATTTGTCTGTAAAATTCCACCTGATGAGGGATGTATCTTACACAATGCACCTTAACTGTGCATTTACTGCTTGGTTGTGCCACTTTCCCAGGATGTGCTGGGGGCTGCCTAGTGGTATGCCAGCTCTAGCGAGCTAGTTACACAGCAAGATAAATTCATTGCGGTGTTACCAGCAGGAACCAGCCCCCTGCACAAGCCACCAGTGTGCTCCTTGTGAGTCTTTGAGGTGCCTCCTATTGAATCTTTTAAAACTATGAACTAGTAGAAGTTGTTGCAGAGCTGCACACAGATCCGATCTGCTGCCGGATCTTGCATATTTTCGCACTGCTCCGCAGCCGAGCGCAGACATCTACAGTAGGCATGATTTAGAGTGGTACGTACCCAGTCACACCACCACGCCGCTGACACTCCAATAACACGCCCATAAAACGGAACATCTCCGTGAGTGTCTTTAGTCACCTCCCAGGAACGCACAGCACTTTTCCAAAACATTTCTCATACTGTGCGTTTTAGCTGCGGCAGCGCCTTTGTGTGTACACACTGTGTAACGCACGAGCCGTGTGAGTTTTTAGGGATTTTTGCGCACACAGTAGCAAGCAAAATTGCTCAACTTCGTGCATGCAGCTCTAAATCAGGCCCTTAGTCCCGGGCATGCAATGGAGTTACTATGGCTGTCTTGCGAGCAACTCTGAGGGCCCCATTTACCAATGAAGCTTAATACTGGTGGCTTTTTTTATTTAGTATCGCAGTGATACAAACGAAAATGCCACTGGTATTCATCAATACTTCATCCTTCGCTCAGCTGCTTGCAGCCTAACGCTGCCAGCAACGGGCTTCTGTGTAATGCGCATGTGCGTCAGACAGTCAATATGCGAATTTGCATGGAACTTTAGCCTGGCAGGGACCAGTCAGTGCCTGAAAGGCTTCGCTGAAGCCTTAAAGGCAGTGCTGGGTCCCCATCAGGGGCGTATTTAGAATGGGTGCAGGGTGTGTTTTTTTTATACTTACCTCTCCGATGTACCACGGAGTAGCGCTACAGAAAACGCCTGGAAAATGGCCGCTGCTGCCATTTTCCTTGCATTTTGGGCATGCCCAGAAGGAAAACACCGGGAAAATGGCTGCCCCGCCATTTTCCTGGTGATCTGAGCATGAGCAGGAGACTCTGGGCACACTCTAGTGCCCAGAGTCTACCGCTGCTTTCAGTTCACTGACGGCAGCCGGGGAGAGATCAGAGTGCCCCAGACTGAGAGTGAACACAGACCTCCTCCTCTCTTAATACGTCCCTGGTCCCCATTGCCGGCAATGGGGACAGCATTGCTCACGCCATCTAAAGATGGCAGGAGCAATGCATTGACAAACACCGGTAATCTTAGATTACCGCTGTTTGTTGTATAAAGAAAGGATGACAAAACCCCTTTAGCGAGTGCTACAGGGATTATGCATTGTTGATAAGTGAGAAAATACATATTACCAGCGTTTTCTGTCAGAGCCTTTATAATTCGTCAAATGATTTCACAATAAAATATTCTTAGAAACTTGGTGTAGTTCAAGTGCGGATATAACTGCATAATTACCCATGTTTCCATCTCAAGCTTAAACATAACCATTTTCTTTAACAACTTCATACAATTTATATATTTCATATTTCATTATATTCTGGGGGCCAGCATCACTACCACTTAATGTCACCCTCTCTCCACATACTTCACTCTCACACCATGACCCAATGTCTCCTAACCATCTTAACTTCACTCAAGTCCACGTAACATCCTTGCTCCCTCTCTAATGCCCTCAGGAACGGGAGACAACGAATGTCTGAGTGGAGATGGGACATTGGACTGAGAAGTAACCAGCAACTGCATTTGGGAAACTGGAGGCCGCACCAGAGGCGTCCGCCTCCATGCAAGCAACAGTCGAAACCGAAGTAACAAAAATAAATAAATAAAAATGACACTAATAACTGAGACAGGTGTGTGAGGAAGGCAGAAGGGACGGAACTCTCGCAGAAGCAGACCATTAACTCCTTCACTGCTGGAGTGGACATCAATGCATTATTTTGTAAGGCGTTGTAGGCCTCTCCAGCACTGAATGGGTTAAACTACCCTGGTCACCATTTCTGAGGAATTGCCGGGTTTTGTTTCCAAGGTTTTTTTGTTTTTTTGTTGTATTTTTGATCCCCGGCCTGGTCTATGGAGATCCCCGTCCTATTAACTCGGGCTGCCTCTAGCTCTCATCACTTTCTGTACAAGCGGGAGTTATTTCATGTGTCTGCAATCACTCACCGGGAAATTCTCTCACACCCTGTAGGACAATAAGAAGAGAGTTAATACTGAGATGGGTGAAGGACTTTTATTTAGACCTATGACAAAGTACCCAATTATTTCAGGCACAGGCCTCCGTCCACTCGGAGCTGACAAGAGTGAATCATTTCTTTTCACAATGGCAGAGGAAGTCATCATCGCAAGTTAGTGAACATCATGCGGATACTGACTGGGCTCGGATGAGACGGCGTGCCCTGGGTTGCTGCAATCAGAAGAACTGTAGAGCGGCTAATTTCATACTAAATTATGTTTATGAATTGTTTTTATTTCAATTTCCTGTTTTCAGAAACCATTGTTATGATTGTCTACATGAAATATGACAGAAGGCTTACAGTTCACCCATGTGACATCTCCATTACTCATTTGCATATACAAGTAACCCCACTTATATTAAGAATTACCCCTACTACTGCATTTGGGCCAGGCCCGCACCTCCTCCTATTTAGCTTATGATTCTTACTCTGAGGTACGTTTTCTTAAGCAACAGTGGCAGTCGTTTCATGGACTGAATCAGAATTTTTGAGAATGCACGTCTGAAGCATGAGGCACAAAATCTCAAAGTGCCTCATGCCTCAGTGGTGTCAGCGGTTCCTAGCCATTAGTAGGCTGGACAGTGATTCGGGGGCATATGTATCAAGCTGATTTTTACATAAAGTTATGCAGAAACTGCAGTTTCTGCATAATTTTATGTATTGTTGCTATGTACTAATAGTGCTTCAGATCGCAGTCCCCGTTATTGTCAATGGGGACTACAATCTGAACCCCTATGTACTAAACTCCAAAAAGTGAAGCCTTTTGAAGTGTAGCCCTGGTAGTTTACACCGTCTTCAGATGGAGTGAACTACTGTAAGCCTATGGGGGCTCCTGCAGCCCCCTGCTGGCTCCAGAAGCTGACACTAGACCTGATTCAGACCCGCTCACTGGGGCGCGATCGCTCGCTTTGAGCGATTTTCGTCCATCTGCGCATGTGTATAATTCGCAGTGCGCGTGCGCAAGCCAGTCTTTGCAATCTGATTTTGGTTGCTCGTAAGCCACTATCAGGTCGCTACTTTGAGTGACAGATAATGCCGTTTATGGGTGGTAACAGGGGAAGGTGCTTGCGAACGCAGCGTATCTGCTCGTCAAAACGCCATTTAAAGGGCATGCATAATTAGCAAAGTAGCGTCATTGAACACGTCACCTGCATGTTTTTCAGCCCTCACTGATCGCAGTGCTTGCGGCGGGTAAAGGCAACTTCAAGGGCTGCGAGCAGCTCCGATGACTCTCGATGTTCCCGATTAATCCCACAATTCCCAGAGATGACGTGTGTTGCGAGTGGCAAGGGAGCGTCTTTAAACACTAGCGAGTGCTCAGTGCCGTAGCTCGCTAAGACATAGAGGGCGTCCTTATGCGACGCAGTGTGAGCACTTAATTTAAATATCCGGCCCCTTTTTGCCAGCGAGCGATCGCATCTTGCGAGCGGGTCTGAATGAGCTCCACTGTGCGCATGCACAGTGTCAGCTTCCCCTGGAGAAGTCTTTCACTTCTGTGAAAGACTTCTCCTAAATGCCAGGGATATACTGTGCCTCCCAAGGACAGCGGTTACTGCAACCACTGTCACTGTGAGGTCCTCTTGTACATAGTGGGGATATTTTCATTAGAAATGAAAATATTCCCGGCGAGATGGATACATAATAATCACGACAATCTCCAAAATGGCTGATTGCACTGTTTAGGTGCCAAAGCAACTGTGATGCAATTGCTAAAAATGAATAAAAACCATGTGCCTATACTTTCACTGCGTATCTCTTGGGTCTTGATTGTACTAAGTTGATATGACGATGGAGCTTATTTTATTACTATTTTTAATTAATAATAATAATCAAAATTATTGTTGTTATTATTATTATTATTATTAATAATAATAAAAGCAATTATTATTAATATTTTATTTTTTAAATATGTATTTGTCTGTGATGAAGAATGTGTAATATGCTTCAACTAAGTGGATGTATAAATTTAAGACCAGATAAATCTGTGAGACATGATTAAAAGCAATACAGTCCTGGATATTAAAAAAACTGACCTAAAGATGACTCCTCTATTTTATAGCATCATTAATATAAAAATATTGCAACATTTTTTTCACAGTTGAGTATATGGTAGCTTATCTGTTCAGAATATTATTTTTATTATAATGTAATTGCTAGGAAATAGTTTAATAAATATTTATTATTAATCTTATTACAGTATATTTCTGTATATTCATTTGCTAGTACAGAATTTAGCAAAACGAGAGAATGAAAATTAGGAGCATCCTAGCCTATATGTTGAGCAATGTTGTGGGTTACAGTAAAACATTAAAAACAGAAGAAGCAAAACCAGGCACCAGAGCAATCAAATATGGCAATTTATATTCAAAGAAAGACAGCTAAATTACTTATTCATTAACACTTTGGTGTGAAAACGTTTGCTGGTATTAATTTGTGCATAAGAAATCGAGGGAGATAAGACACTATTATATTTTCAAACTTGGTACAGATAGTCTAAAAGCTCCAGTTCACAAGTAAGTAGGTTAGAAACTATTTTGATATAGGTTTGTATTTTGCCAGAAGGCAACAGAAGAGGTAACAATAATTGTATCTGTATGAACTGTACAAATAGTAAGTTAGAGACAGGCATTTTGAGTCTAATGAAGACATATAAATTAGACCACACCGGATTGACAGATAAGGGAATAGAGACTGTTGCAGAACTTGTGCCACCTAAAGCAGGACACCAGAGCGCTACGGTATACTGTGAAAGAAAGAAGATGATTGCACTGGAGGTCTAACATTTAACCAGTCCATCATATGCCGAGATACTGTAATTAAATACATTAAATATTAAATTTGCAACAGTTGCCTAAGTTCACATTACCTAAGACAGGTTCAAATAGGGCCCATCTTATGTTGCTCATGTGAGTGTAATTAGCTTGATCGAGCAAAAGAGAACTGTCAGAGCACCTTAATTCAGGCATTCATCATGCTGTAACGTCCCACGGGACAGGAGAATCAGCCTTGCAATAATGGTCAATTTACAGACTCGGAATACGTGGTTTTAAAAAAGAGGGGAAAAAAAATAGCAGCATGTGTACGTGTGAAATTGTGTGGGTGTGTGTGATTATGTCTGTCTAGCTCCCAGATTCTCAGACTCAGCACTACAGAAAATGGGAAATATCTCTGGCCAATATTGCGGTGACATCAGCAAGTCACAGACTATCATTAGATGGAGGATTGATACTTGCATTATATAAATGTGTCTTGGTCGTCCTGTAAACGTGTATGAAGAGAATCCCCTGTAATCATCAGTAACTGGTTACTTGTACGGTTCAGGTGTATATCTATGAGACGCTAGTGTCACTTTCCTCTTCTGCACATACCATCTTACATCCTAGGGAGGAATGTGCAAACATTTCACTTAAAAGGCTGCTCACTGGGGAATACCGGGAGCAGGCGACGTCTGTCCTCATGACACGGAATGCTCATGCATGTAACTGATTTTTCCACACATACCTCCCTCAGGTGGTGCCACCCCCTCAGTAATGACCCTCTGATAACAAGGTGAGGCCAATCATCCTGCTCTTTGCCAGTTGAAGAGAATCTTAAGGGAACATTTATATAAGAAGTGCAAAGTAAGAAAAATGAGTATTGCCCAGGGAGACCAATCACATTCTAGCTATCAATCAAAGCAATTATTTCATTGGTTACTCCGCACCATGCCACTATTTTTTCAGTTTTCAGAAATGCCACTTTGAGTACTAAATGTAAGATATAAGCACCTATAAAAAAATATTCATTTATAAATTATAGACAAGCACAATTTTAAGACAGAAATTATATAGCAGGTCAGTGTCAGACTGGGGCATGAAGAGCCCACCGGGGGAATGCAGTGATAGGGGCCCCTACTTAGGGGTGTGGCCAGCCCTCAGAGGGGGTGTGGCTAACCATTAGAGAGTGCATGGTCTGGGCCCCTTTAAAAAATAAATAAATAATAAAATATATATTTTATTTATATATGTATATATATATATATATATATATATATAGTAAATACTGCTAGTGCATGCATGATAATTTACCAGATTAGCAACAGCAATGCATTGTAGAAAATACACCATGCTCCTGTGCAATATAAGGTAACATACAGTATGTATAATGTATAATTCAAGTGCACAGTCTGAAACCTGATCCCTTAAGGAGGGGGTGGGCCCTCAGGCAGTGGGGCACACCGGGGGTTTCCCAGGTACCCCTGTGGGCCAGTCCGACTCTGTAGCAGGTCATTATCACAAAGTTCAGTTTGCATGTTATATGAACATGTGTCTGTCCCAAAACAGGAGGTTATCGTGTTCTAACCAAGCCTTCACCTGTAAGTAATAACTTAATTGCGCCCCATTTCACTTATAGAGGCAGAGGTATCAAGCCTTGTGAGGAGATGTACAGTATCAAGCCTTGGTGGTCTATTCATGAAGGGAAAAGTATCACCTGTGATAATTATTGAACTCGCTGCGAGTTCAATCCTTGTATTGGAGGCATGCCTCCTACACTTAATTATCACCTCCAAAAAGCTGCTCCATTTGCGGAGACAGTTTTTTTTTAAAAAAAGGGGGCCTTTTACCTGCGTTACAAGAATGATGAATTACCCTGACACTTAATTTCTACAAAAATACTGTAGGTGAAAATCTTAATTTTCACCTACTTTTGTAGAAATGAACTGATGATGAACAGACCCCTAGAAAAGAGATAAAGTGGAGAAGATTTTAACTGTCATATCATAGACTGTACTAGATAAATGACAGTTACAAGCTGATTGGTTGTTTTGGGGAAGTTATCCACTTTTTCTTCCTCCAAGGCTTGATACATCTCTCCCCCATAAATGTGTTCCTGTTGAGATGAATGTCATTTTTCAATTGTTTTGACGCCCGCTAAATGCACAGAAATAGAACAGTAAGCGTTAAAAAAAGGTATTGCGGTGCGACTTAAAGGCGTGTAATAATGCAAATATGTGTGGTCTGATTTGATACAATCATTTTTATCTCCACAGTTATTTCCAAGTTCCTAACTTGCATCTCAAACACGGAATTGGACCTGTAAAAAGAGAGGCATTTATTCAACAGTAGCAGTGACATAAGAAGACAGCAGTATACATATACTTTGGGGCATAGAGAGGGGGCATGGGGAGGGTACAAAGCACCAAAGCCCGGGCCTCTCTGCTGACCTGGGCTTGCCAGGCGAGTAATAATCACAATGCAAGGTGACATGGCCACGCCCCCTAAGTGCACACTGTCACTAGCTTTGTCAGACAGCCCTGACATAGCTAAGCCCCTCAAGATTCTCTGGGTGACCATGCTTCTACTGCATATTCTAGAGTCTCTCTGCATATTGTTGTAAGTAGGGGTGTAACTAGGTATTTGAAGGTCCCATAGCAAAAGTTTGTCATGCCCCCTATGTACCATCCAATGGTGAAAAATTTACATAACACATGTAACTTTGACAAGGAAAATGGGGACCCTTCAGCTCTGGGCCCCATATCAGCTGCACCCCTTGCACCTATGGTAGTTACAATCATGGATGAATGGTTAGCCCACTTCATACTCAAACATTTATCTAAAAATACATTGTGACTCATTTACAGTTAGATGTTGGTCAGTTTGTTTTGGTCAAGATATTAATTTCTGTGATTCACACGCACACCCAAAAATACATGCACATACAGTATATCTACATACAGATTTATTATACCAGGGTGGATCCAAAAGTCAGGGTCCTGACCATGAATTTAAGTTCAAATGGCATTTATTTTTCGGCATAGTCTCCATTTACTTCAATACACTTCTCCCATCGATGCTCCAACCTCTTGATTCCATTCAGGAAAAAGTTTGGTAATTGATCGGCAAACCTGTCTTGTACAGTAGTCATGACATCGTCATTAGACACAAAAGTCTTCCCACTAATGTGTTCCTTGGGTTTGGGTATGGGATGCCGGCACTCAGAATTACGGCGGTCAGAATCCCGACAGGGCTAGGATACCGACACTTGTCGGTAAGTATCCTAACCCTACCCCTTACCTTCCCTCTCCGCAGTCTAAGCCTAACTCTACCCCCCAGTCCTTAAACCTAAGCTCCCCCCCGCAGCCTAAACCTAACTTTCCCCCCCGTAGCCTAAACTCAACCCTCCCCCAGTAGTGCCTAACCCTAACCCTCCCCCTAGTGCCTAACCCCACTACTTACCGTTGGGATATTGGCACCGGGATTATAATTGGTGTCAAGATTCCGGCGCCGGCATTCTGAGCGCTGACATCCCGACAGCCGGGATTGAATCCACATCCCGTTCCTTGAGCTTGAGTGCAGATTTCAGAAGGAATCATCTTCTTCATCTGCAGATATTTAATGACGGCTTGAATTTCGTTTTTCTCCATTTTTCAGTATTCTTCATTCCCCACTTTTAGCGATGTTGTTCCGTTTATTATTATCTGTAAAAATAAATGAAGAAATGAGCTGTAATTCTCTGCAGTGTTCTACTAAGACCTCTAGTACATAGATACAGTAAATCAATACTGGGCAACATCTGCTACTACGTCAGGACACCGACTTTTGGATCCACCCTCGTATATTATACAGTACACAAGATAGGATATTTGAAGAGGCGAGTGGATGAAGGTGTTATGTTATGTTAGAAGAAACCTGAGAGATTTACAGTTAAAAGATTAATTTGACATGAATTGAACATAGCACTTTTATCCACAAAATACACCAGTAAATAGACCACCAACATTTAAAATAACATTGTTACTATTATCCCTAGGACATAACTCCTTCATCCATTAAAAAGTATTTTTTCAGGAAATTGTTACATAGCAACTTCATCCACTCACCTATTCATTGTGAACTCATCCACAGACATGCTATTTAGGAGGCATAGGGGGAATTCATTTAGCCCCAATGATTTACAAGGTGTGAAAAAGGTTAAGGGAGATAGAAATGGAGGAAGGGGGAGATGGAGGAGAGAGAGAGAGGGGAGGAAGAGGGGATATGGGACATAGAGATGGGAGGAAGAATGGGAAATGGGGAAGTGAGATGAGAGGAAGAGGGGAGAGAGGAATATTAGAAGACAGGGGAGAGAGATGGAAAGGTGCGGGAAGAGAGAGAGGAAAAATGCAAAATACAAATAGTTACATATGAATGTAGTCACACAGTTTTATTGTTACTTCTGGATATAGTGGCACAGTATTATTGTTATATATGGATGTACAGTACTGGCACAGTCTTATTGTTATATATGGATGTACAGTAATGGCACAGTCTTATTGTTATACATGGATGTACAGTAGTGGCACAGTCTTATTGTTACATATGGATGTACAGTAGTGGCACAGTCTTATTGTTACTTCTGGATGTAGTGGCACAGTATTATTGTTATATATGGCTGTACATTAGTGGCACAGGCTTATTGTTACATATGAATGTACAGTAGTAGCCCAGTCTTATTGTTATATATGGATGTACAGTAGTGGCTCAGTCTTATTGTTATATATGGATGTACATTAGTGGCACAGTCTTATTGTTATATATGGATGTACATTAGTGGCACAGTCTTATTGTTACATATGAATGTACAGTAGTGGCACAGTCTTATTGTTACTTCTGGATGTAGTGGCACAGTATTATTGTTATATATGGATGTACAGTAGTGGCACAGTCTTATTGTTATATATGGATGTACAGTAGTCGCACAGTCTTATTGTTACGTCTGGATGTAGTGGCACAGTATTATTGTTATATATGGATGTACAGTAGTGGCACAGTCTTATTGTTACATATGAATGTACAGTAGTGGCACAGTCTTATTGTTACTTCTGGATGTAGTGGCACAGTATTATTGTTATATATGGATGTACAGTATTGGCACAGTATTATTGTTATATATGGATGTACAGTAGTGGCACAGTCTTATTGTTAAATATGGATGTACAGTAGTGGCACAGTTTTATTGTTACTTCTGGATGTAGTGGCACAGTCTTATTGTTACATATGGATGTACAGTAGTTGCACAGTCTTATCGTTACTTCTGGATGTAGTGGCACAGTCTTATTGTTACATATGAATGTACAGTAGTGGCACAGTCTTATTGTTATACATGAATGTACAGTAGTGGCACAGTCTTATTGTTATATATGGATGTACAGTAGTGGCACAGTCTTATTGTTATACATGGATGTACAGTAGTGGCACAGTCTTATTGTTATATATGGATGTACAGTAGTGGCCCAGTCTTATTGTTACATATGGATGTACATTAGTGGCACAGTCTTATTGTTACATATGAATGTACAGTAGTGGCACAGTCTTATTGTTATATATGGATGTACAGTAGTGGCACAGTCTTATTGTTATATATGGATGTACAGTAGTGGCACAGTCTTATTGTTACTTCTGGAAGTAGTGGCACAGTATTATTGTTATATATGGATGTACAGTACTGGCACAGTCTTATTGTTATATATGGATGTACAGTAGTGGCTCAGCCTTATTGTTATATATGGATGTACATTAGTGGCACAGTCTTATTGTTACATATGAATGTACAGTAGTGGCACAGTCTTATTCTTACTTCTGGATGTAGTGGCACAGTATTATTGTTATATATGGATGTACAGTAGTGGCACAGTCTTATTGTTATATATGGATGTACAGTAGTGGCACAGTTTTATTGTTACATATGGATGTACAGTAGTGGCACAGTCTTATTGTTACTTCTGGATGTAGTGGCACAGTATTATTGTTATATATGGATGTACAGTAGTGGCACAGTCTTATTGTTACATATGAATGTACAGTAGTGGTACAGTCTTATTGTTACTTCTGGATGTAGTGGCACAGTATTATTGTTATATATGGATGTACAGTAGTGGCACAGTCTTATTGTTATATATGGATGTACAGTAGTGGCACAGTCTTATTGTTACATATGGATGTACAGTAGTGGCACAGTTTTATTGTTACTTCTGGATGTAGTGGCACAGTCTTATTGTTACATATGGATGTACAGTAGTTGCACAGTCTTATTGTTACTTCTGGATGTAGTGGCACAGTCTTATTGTTACATATGAAAGTACAGTAGTGGCACAGTCTTATTGTTATACATGGATGTACAGTAGTGGCACAGTCTTAATGTTATACATGGATGTACAGTAGTGGCACAGTCTTATTGTTATATATGGATGTACAGTAGTGGCACAGTCTTATTGTTATACATGGAGGTACAGTAGTGGCACAGTCTTATTGTTATATATGGATGTACAGTAGTGGCACAGTCTTATTGTTACATATGGATGTACATTAGTGGCACAGTCTTATTGTTACATATGAATGTATAGTAGTGGCACAGTCTTATTGTTATATATGGATGTACAGTAGTGGCACAGTCTTATAGTTATATATGAATGTACAGTAGTGGCTCAGTCTTATTGTTATATATGGATGTACATTAGTGGCACAGTCTTATTGTTACATATGAATGTACAGTAGTGGCACAGTCTTATTGTTACTTCTGGATGTAGTGGCACAGTATTATTGTTATATATGGATGTACGGTAGTGGCACAGTCTTATTGTTATATATGGATGTACAGTAGTGGCACAGTCTTATTGTTACTTCTGGATGTAGTGGCACAGTATTATTGTTATATATGGATGTACAGTAGTGGCACAGTCTTATTGTTACATATGAATGTACAGTAGTGGCACAGTCTTATTGTTACTTCTGGATGTACAGTAGTGGCACAGTTTTCTTGTTACTTCTGGATGTAGTGGCACAGTCTTATTGTTACATATGGATGTACAGTAGTTGCACAGTCTTATTGTTATACATGGATGTTCAGTAGTGGCACAGTCTTATTGTTATAAATGGATGTACAGTAGTGGCACAGTCTTATTGTTATATATGGATGTACATTAGTGGCACAGTCTTATTGTTATATATGGATGTACAGTAGTGGCCCAGTCTTATTGTTACATATGGATGTACATTAGTGGCACAGTCTTATTGTTACATATGAATGTACAGTAGTGGCACAGTCTTATTGTTATATATGGATGTACAGTAGTGGCACAGTCTTATTGTTATATATGGATGTACAGTAGTGGCACAGTCTTATTGTTACTTCTGGATGTAGTGGCACAGTATTATTGTTATATATGGATGTACAGTACTGGCACAGTCTTATTGTTATATATGGATGTACAGTAGTGGCTCAGCCTTATTGTTATATATGGATGTACATTAGTGGCACAGTCTTATTGTTACATATGAATGTACAGTAGTAGCCCAGTCTTATTGTTATATAGGGATGTACAGTAGTGGCTCAGTCTTATTGTTATATATGGATGTACATTAGTGGCACAGTCTTATTGTTACATATGAATGTACAGTAGTGGCACAGTCTTATTGTTACTTCTGGATGTAGTGGCACAGTATTATTGTTATATATGGATGTACAGTAGTGGCACAGTCTTATTGTTATATATGGATGTACAGTAGTGGCACAGTCTTATTGTTACATATGGATGTACAGTAGTGGCACAGTCTTATTGTTACTTCTGGATGTAGTGGCACAGTATTATTGTTATATAAGGATGTACAGTAGTGGCACAGTATTATTGTTACATATGAATGTACAGTAGTGGCACAGTCTTATTGTTACTTCTGGATGTAGTGGCACAGTATTATTGCTATATATGGATGTACAGTAGTGGCACAGTGTTATTGTTATATATGGATGTACAGTAGTGGCACAGTCTTATTGTTACATATGGATGTACAGTAGTGGCACAGTTTTATTGTTACTTCTGGATGTAGTGGCACAGTCTTATTGTTACATGTGGATGTACAGTAGTTGCACAGTCTTATTGTTACTTCTGGATGTAGTGGCACAGTCTTATTGTTACATATGAATGTACAGTAGTGGCACAGTCTTATTGTTATACATGGATGTACAGTAGTGGCACAGTCTTATTGTTATACATGGATGTACAGTAGTGGCACAGTCTTATTGTTATATATGGATGTACAGTAGTGGCACAGTCTTATTGTTATATATGGATGTACAGTAGTGGCACAGTCTTATTGTTATACATGGATGTACAGTAGTGGCACAGTCTTATTGTTATATATGGATGTACAGTAGTGGCACAGTCTTATTGTTACATATGGATGTACATTAGTGGCACAGTCTTATTGTTACATATGAATGTATAGTAGTGGCACAGTCTTATTGTTATATATGGATGTACAGTAGTGGCACAGTCTTATAGTTATATATGGATGTACAGTAGTGGCACAGTCTTATTGTTATATATGGATGTACATTAGTGGCACAGTCTTATTGTTACATATGAATGTATAGGAGTGGCACAGTCTTATTGTTACATATGAATGTACAGTAGTGGCACAGTCTTATTGTTACTTCTGGATGTAGTGGCACAGTATTATTGTTATATATGGATGTACAGTACTGGCACAGTCTTATTGTTATATATGGATGTACAGTAGTGGCTCAGCCTTATTGTTATATATGGATGTACATTAGTGGCACAGTCTTATTGTTACATATGAATGTACAGTAGTAGCCCAGTCTTATTGTTATATAGGGATGTACAGTAGTGGCTCAGTCTTATTGTTATATATGGATGTACATTAGTGGCACAGTCTTATTGTTACATATGAATGTACAGTAGTGGCACAGTCTTATTGTTACTTCTGGATGTAGTGGCACAGTATTATTGTTATATATGGATGTACAGTAGTGGCACAGTCTTATTGTTATATATGGATGTACAGTAGTGGCACAGTCTTATTGTTACATATGGATGTACAGTAGTGGCACAGTCTTATTGTTACTTCTGGATGTAGTGGCACAGTATTATTGTTATATAAGGATGTACAGTAGTGGCACAGTATTATTGTTACATATGAATGTACAGTAGTGGCACAGTCTTATTGTTACTTCTGGATGTAGTGGCACAGTATTATTGCTATATATGGATGTACAGTAGTGGCACAGTGTTATTGTTATATATGGATGTACAGTAGTGGCACAGTCTTATTGTTACATATGGATGTACAGTAGTGGCACAGTTTTATTGTTACTTCTGGATGTAGTGGCACAGTCTTATTGTTACATGTGGATGTACAGTAGTTGCACAGTCTTATTGTTACTTCTGGATGTAGTGGCACAGTCTTATTGTTACATATGAATGTACAGTAGTGGCACAGTCTTATTGTTATACATGGATGTACAGTAGTGGCACAGTCTTATTGTTATACATGGATGTACAGTAGTGGCACAGTCTTATTGTTATATATGGATGTACAGTAGTGGCACAGTCTTATTGTTATATATGGATGTACAGTAGTGGCACAGTCTTATTGTTATACATGGATGTACAGTAGTGGCACAGTCTTATTGTTATATATGGATGTACAGTAGTGGCACAGTCTTATTGTTACATATGGATGTACATTAGTGGCACAGTCTTATTGTTACATATGAATGTATAGTAGTGGCACAGTCTTATTGTTATATATGGATGTACAGTAGTGGCACAGTCTTATAGTTATATATGGATGTACAGTAGTGGCACAGTCTTATTGTTATATATGGATGTACATTAGTGGCACAGTCTTATTGTTACATATGAATGTATAGGAGTGGCACAGTCTTATTGTTACATATGAATGTACAGTAGTGGCCCAGTCTTATTGTTACTTCTGGATGTAGTGGCACAGTATTATTGTTATATATGGATGTACAGTAGTGGCACAGTCTTATTGTTATATATGGATGTACAGTAGTGGCACAGTCTTATTGTTACATATGGATGTACAGTAGTGGCACAGTTTTATTGTTACTTCTGGATGTAGTGGCACAGTCTTATTGTTACATATGGATGTACAGTAGTTGCACAGTCTTATTGTTACTTCTGGATGTAGTGGCACAGTCTTATTGTTACATATGAATGTACAGTAGTGGCACAGTCTTATTGTTATACATGGATGTATAGTAGTGGCACAGTCTTAATGTTATACATGGATGTACAGTAGTGGCACAGTCTTATTGTTATATATGGATGTACAGTAGTGGCACAGTCTTATTGTTATACATGGATGTACAGTAGTGGCACAGTCTTATTGTTATATATGGATGTACAGTAGTGGCACAGTCTTATTGTTACATATGGATGTACATTAGTGGCACAGTCTTATTGTTACATATGAATGTATAGTAGAGGCACAGTCTTATTGTTATATATGGATGTACAGTACTGGCACAGTCTTATAGTTATATATGAATGTACAGTAGTTGCTCAGTCTTATTGTTATATATGGATGTACATTAGTGGCACAGTCTTATTGTTACATATGAATGTACAGTAGTGGCACAGTCTTATTGTTACTTCTGGATGTAGTGGCACAGTATTATTGTTATATATGGATGTATGGTAGTGGCACAGTCTTATTGTTATATATGGATGTACAGTAGTGGCACAGTCTTATTGTTACTTCTGGATGTAGTGGCACAGTATTATTGTTATATATGGATGTACAGTAGTGGCACAGTCTTATTGTTACATATGAATGTACAGTAGTGGCACAGTCTTATTGTTACTTCTGGATGTACAGTAGTGGCACAGTTTTATTGTTACTTCTGGATGTAGTGGCACAGTCTTATTGTTACATATGGATGTACAGTAGTTGCACAGTCTTATTGTTACTTCTGGATGTAGTGGCACAGTTTTATTGTTACATATGAATGTACAGTAGTGGCACAGTCTTATTGTTATACATGGATGTTCAGTAGTGGCACAGTCTTATTGTTATATATGGATGTACAGTAGTGGCACAGTCTTATTGTTACATATGAATGTACAGTAGTGGCACAGTCCTATTGTTATATATGGATGTACACTACTGGCACAGTCTTATTGTTATATATGGATGTACAGTAGTGGCTCAGTCTTATTGTTATATATGGATGTACATTAGTGGCACAGTCTTATTGTTACATATGAATGTACAGTAGTGGCACAGTCCTATTGTTATATATGGATGTACACTACTGGCACAGTCTTATTGTTATATATGGATGTACAGTAGTGGCTCAGTCTTATTGTTATATATGGATGTACATTAGTGGCACAGTCTTATTGTTACATATGAATGTACAGTAGTGGCACAGTCTTATTGTTACTTCTGGATGTAGTGGCACAGTATTATTGTTATATATGGATGTACAGTAGTGGCACAGTCTTATTGTTATATATGGATGTACAGTAGTGGCACAGTCTTATTGTTACATATGGATGTACAGTAGTGGCACAGTCTTATTGTTACTTCTGGATGTAGTGGCACAGTATTATTGTTATATATGGATGTACAGTAGTGGCACAGTCTTAATGTTACATAATATGTACAGTAGTGGCACAGTCTTATTGTTACTTCTGGATGTAGTGGCACAGTATTATTGTTATATATGGATGTACAGTAGTGGCACAGTCTTATTGTTATATATGGATGTACAGTAGTGGCACAGTCTTATTGTTACATATGGATGTACAGTAGTGGCACAGTTTTATTGTTACTTCTGGATGTAGTGGCACAGTCTTATTGTTACATATGGATGTACAGTAGTTGCACAGTCTTATTGTTACTTCTGAATGTAGTGGCACAGTCTTATTGTTACATATGAATGTACAGTAGTGGCACAGTCTTATTGTTATACATGGATGTACAGTAGTGGTACAGTCTTATTGTTATACATGGATGTACAGTAGTGGCACAGTCTTATTGTTATATATGGATGTACAGTAGTGGCACAGTCTTATTGTTATATATGGATGTACAGTAGTGGCACAGTCTTATTGTTATACATGGATGTACAGTAGTGGCACAGTCTTATTGTTATATATGGATGTACAGTAGTGGCACAGTCTTATTGTTACTTATGGATGTACATTAGTGGCACAGTCTTATTGGTACATATGAATGTATAGTAGTGGCACAGTCTTATTGTTATATATGGATGTACAGTAGTGGCACAGTCTTATAGTTATATATGGATGTACAGTAGTGGCTCAGTCTTATTGTTATATATGGATGTACATTAGTGGCACAGTCTTATTGTTACATATGAATGTACAGTAGTGGCACAGTCTTATTGTTACTTCTGGATGTAGTGGCACAGTATTATTGTTATATATGGATGTACAGTAGTGGCACAGTCTTATTGTTATATATGGATGTACAGTAGTGGCACAGTGTTATTGTTACTTCTGGATGTAGTGGGACAGAATTATTATATATGGATGTACAGTAGTGGCACAGTCTTATTGTTACATATGAATGTACAGTAGTGGCACAGTCTTATTGTTACTTCTGGATGTAGTGGCACAGTATTATTGTTATATATGGATGTACAGTAGTGGCACAGTATTATTGTTATATATGGATGTACAGTAGTGGCACAGTCTTATTGTTACATATGGATGTACAGTAGTGGCACAGTTTTATTGTTACTTCTGGATGTAGTGGCACAGTCGTATTGTTACATATGGATGTACAGTAGTTGCACAGTCTTATTGTTACTTCTGGATGTAGTGGCACAGTCTTATTGTTACATATGAATGTACAGTAGTGGCACAGTCTTATTGTTATACATGGATGTACAGTAGTGGCACAGTCTTATTGTTATATATGGATGTACAGTAGTGGCACAGTCTTATTGTTATACATGGATGTACAGTAGTGGCACAGTCTTATTGTTATATATGGATGTACAGTAGTGGCACAGTCTTATTGTTACATATGGATGTACATTAGTGGCACAGTCTTATTGTTACATATGAATGTATAGTAGAGGCACAGTCTTATTGTTATATATGGATGTACAGTACTGGCACAGTCTTATAGTTATATATGAATGTACAGTAGTTGCTCAGTCTTATTGTTATATATGGATGTACATTAGTGGCACAGTCTTATTGTTACATATGAATGTACACTAGTGGCACAGTCTTATTGTTACTTCTGGATGTAGTGGCACAGTATTATTGTTATATATGGATGTATGGTAGTGGCACAGTCTTATTGTTATATATGGATGTACAGTAGTGGCACAGTCTTATTGTTACTTCTGGATGTAGTGGCACAGTATTATTGTTATATATGGATGTACAGTAGTGGCACAGTCTTATTGTTACATATGAATGTACAGTAGTGGCACAGTCTTATTGTTACTTCTGGATGTACAGTAGTGGCACAGTTTTATTGTTACTTCTGGATGTAGTGGCACAGTCTTATTGTTACATATGGATGTACAGTAGTTGCACAGTCTTATTGTTACTTCTGGATGTAGTGGCACAGTTTTATTGTTACATATGAATGTACAGTAGTGGCACAGTCTTATTGTTATACATGGATGTTCAGTAGTGGCACAGTCTTATTGTTATATATGGATGTACAGTAGTGGCACAGTCTTATTGTTACATATGAATGTACAGTAGTGGCACAGTCCTATTGTTATATATGGATGTACACTACTGGCACAGTCTTATTGTTATATATGGATGTACAGTAGTGGCTCAGTCTTATTGTTATATATGGATGTACATTAGTGGCACAGTCTTATTGTTACATATGAATGTACAGTAGTGGCACAGTCCTATTGTTATATATGGATGTACACTACTGGCACAGTCTTATTGTTATATATGGATGTACAGTAGTGGCTCAGTCTTATTGTTATATATGGATGTACATTAGTGGCACAGTCTTATTGTTACATATGAATGTACAGTAGTGGCACAGTCTTATTGTTACTTCTGGATGTAGTGGCACAGTATTATTGTTATATATGGATGTACAGTAGTGGCACAGTCTTATTGTTATATATGGATGTACAGTAGTGGCACAGTCTTATTGTTACATATGGATGTACAGTAGTGGCACAGTCTTATTGTTACTTCTGGATGTAGTGGCACAGTATTATTGTTATATATGGATGTACAGTAGTGGCACAGTCTTAATGTTACATATAATGTACAGTAGTGGCACAGTCTTATTGTTACTTCTGGATGTAGTGGCACAGTATTATTGTTATATATGGATGTACAGTAGTGGCACAGTCTTATTGTTATATATGGATGTACAGTAGTGGCACAGTCTTATTGTTACATATGGATGTACAGTAGTGGCACAGTTTTATTGTTACTTCTGGATGTAGTGGCACAGTCTTATTGTTACATATGGATGTACAGTAGTTGCACAGTCTTATTGTTACTTCTGAATGTAGTGGCACAGTCTTATTGTTACATATGAATGTACAGTAGTGGCACAGTCTTATTGTTATACATGGATGTACAGTAGTGGTACAGTCTTATTGTTATACATGGATGTACAGTAGTGGCACAGTCTTGTTGTTATATATGGATGTACAGTAGTGGCACAGTCTTATTGTTATATATGGATGTACAGTAGTGGCACAGTCTTATTGTTATACATGGATGTACAGTAGTGGCACAGTCTTATTGTTATATATGGATGTACAGTAGTGGCACAGTCTTATTGTTACTTATGGATGTACATTAGTGGCACAGTCTTATTGGTACATATGAATGTATAGTAGTGGCACAGTCTTATTGTTATATATGGATGTACAGTAGTGGCACAGTCTTATAGTTATATATGGATGTACAGTAGTGGCTCAGTCTTATTGTTATATATGGATGTACATTAGTGGCACAGTCTTATTGTTACATATGAATGTACAGTAGTGGCACAGTCTTATTGTTACTTCTGGATGTAGTGGCACAGTATTATTGTTATATATGGATGTACAGTAGTGGCACAGTCTTATTGTTATATATGGATGTACAGTAGTGGCACAGTGTTATTGTTACTTCTGGATGTAGTGGGACAGAATTATTGTTATATATGGATGTACAGTAGTGGCACAGTCTTATTGTTACATATGAATGTACAGTAGTGGCACAGTCTTATTGTTACTTCTGGATGTAGTGGCACAGTATTATTGTTATATATGGATGTACAGTAGTGGCACAGTATTATTGTTATATATGGATGTACAGTAGTGGCACAGTCTTATTGTTACATATGGATGTACAGTAGTGGCACAGTTTTATTGTTACTTCTGGATGTAGTGGCACAGTCGTATTGTTACATATGGATGTACAGTAGTGGCACAGTCTTATTGTTACTTCTGGATGTAGTGGCACAGTATTATTGCTATATATGGATGTACAGTAGTGGCACAGTGTTATTGTTATATATGGATGTACAGTAGTGGCACAGTCTTATTGTTACATATGGATGTACAGTAGTGGCACAGTTTTATTGTTACTTCTGGATGTAGTGGCACAGTCTTATTGTTACATGTGGATGTACAGTAGTTGCACAGTCTTATTGTTACTTCTGGATGTAGTGGCACAGTCTTATTGTTACATATGAATGTACAGTAGTGGCACAGTCTTATTGTTATACATGGATGTACAGTAGTGGCACAGTCTTATTGTTATACATGGATGTACAGTAGTGGCACAGTCTTATTGTTATATATGGATGTACAGTAGTGGCACAGTCTTATTGTTATATATGGATGTACAGTAGTGGCACAGTCTTATTGTTATACATGGATGTACAGTAGTGGCACAGTCTTATTGTTATATATGGATGTACAGTAGTGGCACAGTCTTATTGTTACATATGGATGTACATTAGTGGCACAGTCTTATTGTTACATATGAATGTATAGTAGTGGCACAGTCTTATTGTTATATATGGATGTACAGTAGTGGCACAGTCTTATAGTTATATATGGATGTACAGTAGTGGCACAGTCTTATTGTTATATATGGATGTACATTAGTGGCACAGTCTTATTGTTACATATGAATGTATAGGAGTGGCACAGTCTTATTGTTACATATGAATGTACAGTAGTGGCACAGTCTTATTGTTACTTCTGGATGTAGTGGCACAGTATTATTGTTATATATGGATGTACAGTACTGGCACAGTCTTATTGTTATATATGGATGTACAGTAGTGGCTCAGCCTTATTGTTATATATGGATGTACATTAGTGGCACAGTCTTATTGTTACATATGAATGTACAGTAGTAGCCCAGTCTTATTGTTATATAGGGATGTACAGTAGTGGCTCAGTCTTATTGTTATATATGGATGTACATTAGTGGCACAGTCTTATTGTTACATATGAATGTACAGTAGTGGCACAGTCTTATTGTTACTTCTGGATGTAGTGGCACAGTATTATTGTTATATATGGATGTACAGTAGTGGCACAGTCTTATTGTTATATATGGATGTACAGTAGTGGCACAGTCTTATTGTTACATATGGATGTACAGTAGTGGCACAGTCTTATTGTTACTTCTGGATGTAGTGGCACAGTATTATTGTTATATAAGGATGTACAGTAGTGGCACAGTATTATTGTTACATATGAATGTACAGTAGTGGCACAGTCTTATTGTTACTTCTGGATGTAGTGGCACAGTATTATTGCTATATATGGATGTACAGTAGTGGCACAGTGTTATTGTTATATATGGATGTACAGTAGTGGCACAGTCTTATTGTTACATATGGATGTACAGTAGTGGCACAGTTTTATTGTTACTTCTGGATGTAGTGGCACAGTCTTATTGTTACATGTGGATGTACAGTAGTTGCACAGTCTTATTGTTACTTCTGGATGTAGTGGCACAGTCTTATTGTTACATATGAATGTACAGTAGTGGCACAGTCTTATTGTTATACATGGATGTACAGTAGTGGCACAGTCTTATTGTTATACATGGATGTACAGTAGTGGCACAGTCTTATTGTTATATATGGATGTACAGTAGTGGCACAGTCTTATTGTTATATATGGATGTACAGTAGTGGCACAGTCTTATTGTTATACATGGATGTACAGTAGTGGCACAGTCTTATTGTTATATATGGATGTACAGTAGTGGCACAGTCTTATTGTTACATATGGATGTACATTAGTGGCACAGTCTTATTGTTACATATGAATGTATAGTAGTGGCACAGTCTTATTGTTATATATGGATGTACAGTAGTGGCACAGTCTTATAGTTATATATGGATGTACAGTAGTGGCACAGTCTTATTGTTATATATGGATGTACATTAGTGGCACAGTCTTATTGTTACATATGAATGTATAGGAGTGGCACAGTCTTATTGTTACATATGAATGTACAGTAGTGGCCCAGTCTTATTGTTACTTCTGGATGTAGTGGCACAGTATTATTGTTATATATGGATGTACAGTAGTGGCACAGTCTTATTGTTATATATGGATGTACAGTAGTGGCACAGTCTTATTGTTACATATGGATGTACAGTAGTGGCACAGTTTTATTGTTACTTCTGGATGTAGTGGCACAGTCTTATTGTTACATATGGATGTACAGTAGTTGCACAGTCTTATTGTTACTTCTGGATGTAGTGGCACAGTCTTATTGTTACATATGAATGTACAGTAGTGGCACAGTCTTATTGTTATACATGGATGTGTAGTAGTGGCACAGTCTTAATGTTATACATGGATGTACAGTAGTGGCACAGTCTTATTGTTATATATGGATGTACAGTAGTGGCACAGTCTTATTGTTATACATGGATGTACAGTAGTGGCACAGTCTTATTGTTATATATGGATGTACAGTAGTGGCACAGTCTTATTGTTACATATGGATGTACATTAGTGGCACAGTCTTATTGTTACATATGAATGTATAGTAGAGGCACAGTCTTATTGTTATATATGGATGTACAGTACTGGCACAGTCTTATAGTTATATATGAATGTACAGTAGTTGCTCAGTCTTATTGTTATATATGGATGTACATTAGTGGCACAGTCTTATTGTTACATATGAATGTACAGTAGTGGCACAGTCTTATTGTTACTTCTGGATGTAGTGGCACAGTATTATTGTTATATATGGATGTATGGTAGTGGCACAGTCTTATTGTTATATATGGATGTACAGTAGTGGCACAGTCTTATTGTTACTTCTGGATGTAGTGGCACAGTATTATTGTTATATATGGATGTACAGTAGTGGCACAGTCTTATTGTTACATATGAATGTACAGTAGTGGCACAGTCTTATTGTTACTTCTGGATGTACAGTAGTGGCACAGTTTTATTGTTACTTCTGGATGTAGTGGCACAGTCTTATTGTTACATATGGATGTACAGTAGTTGCACAGTCTTATTGTTACTTCTGGATGTAGTGGCACAGTTTTATTGTTACATATGAATGTACAGTAGTGGCACAGTCTTATTGTTATACATGGATGTTCAGTAGTGGCACAGTCTTATTGTTATATATGGATGTACAGTAGTGGCACAGTCTTATTGTTACATATGAATGTACAGTAGTGGCACAGTCCTATTGTTATATATGGATGTACACTACTGGCACAGTCTTATTGTTATATATGGATGTACAGTAGTGGCTCAGTCTTATTGTTATATATGGATGTACATTAGTGGCACAGTCTTATTGTTACATATGAATGTACAGTAGTGGCACAGTCCTATTGTTATATATGGATGTACACTACTGGCACAGTCTTATTGTTATATATGGATGTACAGTAGTGGCTCAGTCTTATTGTTATATATGGATGTACATTAGTGGCACAGTCTTATTGTTACATATGAATGTACAGTAGTGGCACAGTCTTATTGTTACTTCTGGATGTAGTGGCACAGTATTATTGTTATATATGGATGTACAGTAGTGGCACAGTCTTATTGTTATATATGGATGTACAGTAGTGGCACAGTCTTATTGTTACATATGGATGTACAGTAGTGGCACAGTCTTATTGTTACTTCTGGATGTAGTGGCACAGTATTATTGTTATATATGGATGTACAGTAGTGGCACAGTCTTAATGTTACATATAATGTACAGTAGTGGCACAGTCTTATTGTTACTTCTGGATGTAGTGGCACAGTATTATTGTTATATATGGATGTACAGTAGTGGCACAGTCTTATTGTTATATATGGATGTACAGTAGTGGCACAGTCTTATTGTTACATATGGATGTACAGTAGTGGCACAGTTTTATTGTTACTTCTGGATGTAGTGGCACAGTCTTATTGTTACATATGGATGTACAGTAGTTGCACAGTCTTATTGTTACTTCTGAATGTAGTGGCACAGTCTTATTGTTACATATGAATGTACAGTAGTGGCACAGTCTTATTGTTATACATGGATGTACAGTAGTGGTACAGTCTTATTGTTATACATGGATGTACAGTAGTGGCACAGTCTTATTGTTATATATGGATGTACAGTAGTGGCACAGTCTTATTGTTATATATGGATGTACAGTAGTGGCACAGTCTTATTGTTATACATGGATGTACAGTAGTGGCACAGTCTTATTGTTATATATGGATGTACAGTAGTGGCACAGTCTTATTGTTACTTATGGATGTACATTAGTGGCACAGTCTTATTGGTACATATGAATGTATAGTAGTGGCACAGTCTTATTGTTATATATGGATGTACAGTAGTGGCACAGTCTTATAGTTATATATGGATGTACAGTAGTGGCTCAGTCTTATTGTTATATATGGATGTACATTAGTGGCACAGTCTTATTGTTACATATGAATGTACAGTAGTGGCACAGTCTTATTGTTACTTCTGGATGTAGTGGCACAGTATTATTGTTATATATGGATGTACAGTAGTGGCACAGTCTTATTGTTATATATGGATGTACAGTAGTGGCACAGTGTTATTGTTACTTCTGGATGTAGTGGGACAGAATTATTATATATGGATGTACAGTAGTGGCACAGTCTTATTGTTACATATGAATGTACAGTAGTGGCACAGTCTTATTGTTACTTCTGGATGTAGTGGCACAGTATTATTGTTATATATGGATGTACAGTAGTGGCACAGTATTATTGTTATATATGGATGTACAGTAGTGGCACAGTCTTATTGTTACATATGGATGTACAGTAGTGGCACAGTTTTATTGTTACTTCTGGATGTAGTGGCACAGTCGTATTGTTACATATGGATGTACAGTAGTTGCACAGTCTTATTGTTACTTCTGGATGTAGTGGCACAGTCTTATTGTTACATATGAATGTACAGTAGTGGCACAGTCTTATTGTTATACATGGATGTACAGTAGTGGCACAGTCTTATTGTTATATATGGATGTACAGTAGTGGCACAGTCTTATTGTTATACATGGATGTACAGTAGTGGCACAGTCTTATTGTTATATATGGATGTACAGTAGTGGCACAGTCTTATTGTTACATATGGATGTACATTAGTGGCACAGTCTTATTGTTACATATGAATGTATAGTAGAGGCACAGTCTTATTGTTATATATGGATGTACAGTACTGGCACAGTCTTATAGTTATATATGAATGTACAGTAGTTGCTCAGTCTTATTGTTATATATGGATGTACATTAGTGGCACAGTCTTATTGTTACATATGAATGTACACTAGTGGCACAGTCTTATTGTTACTTCTGGATGTAGTGGCACAGTATTATTGTTATATATGGATGTATGGTAGTGGCACAGTCTTATTGTTATATATGGATGTACAGTAGTGGCACAGTCTTATTGTTACTTCTGGATGTAGTGGCACAGTATTATTGTTATATATGGATGTACAGTAGTGGCACAGTCTTATTGTTACATATGAATGTACAGTAGTGGCACAGTCTTATTGTTACTTCTGGATGTACAGTAGTGGCACAGTTTTATTGTTACTTCTGGATGTAGTGGCACAGTCTTATTGTTACATATGGATGTACAGTAGTTGCACAGTCTTATTGTTACTTCTGGATGTAGTGGCACAGTTTTATTGTTACATATGAATGTACAGTAGTGGCACAGTCTTATTGTTATACATGGATGTTCAGTAGTGGCACAGTCTTATTGTTATATATGGATGTACAGTAGTGGCACAGTCTTATTGTTACATATGAATGTACAGTAGTGGTACAGTCCTATTGTTATATATGGATGTACACTACTGGCACAGTCTTATTGTTATATATGGATGTACAGTAGTGGCTCAGTCTTATTGTTATATATGGATGTACATTAGTGGCACAGTCTTATTGTTACATATGAATGTACAGTAGTGGCACAGTCCTATTGTTATATATGGATGTACACTACTGGCACAGTCTTATTGTTATATATGGATGTACAGTAGTGGCTCAGTCTTATTGTTATATATGGATGTACATTAGTGGCACAGTCTTATTGTTACATATGAATGTACAGTAGTGGCACAGTCTTATTGTTACTTCTGGATGTAGTGGCACAGTATTATTGTTATATATGGATGTACAGTAGTGGCACAGTCTTATTGTTATATATGGATGTACAGTAGTGGCACAGTCTTATTGTTACATATGGATGTACAGTAGTGGCACAGTCTTATTGTTACTTCTGGATGTAGTGGCACAGTATTATTGTTATATATGGATGTACAGTAGTGGCACAGTCTTAATGTTACATATAATGTACAGTAGTGGCACAGTCTTATTGTTACTTCTGGATGTAGTGGCACAGTATTATTGTTATATATGGATGTACAGTAGTGGCACAGTCTTATTGTTATATATGGATGTACAGTAGTGGCACAGTCTTATTGTTACATATGGATGTACAGTAGTGGCACAGTTTTATTGTTACTTCTGGATGTAGTGGCACAGTCTTATTGTTACATATGGATGTACAGTAGTTGCACAGTCTTATTGTTACTTCTGAATGTAGTGGCACAGTCTTATTGTTACATATGAATGTACAGTAGTGGCACAGTCTTATTGTTATACATGGATGTACAGTAGTGGTACAGTCTTATTGTTATACATGGATGTACAGTAGTGGCACAGTCTTATTGTTATATATGGATGTACAGTAGTGGCACAGTCTTATTGTTATATATGGATGTACAGTAGTGGCACAGTCTTATTGTTATACATGGATGTACAGTAGTGGCACAGTCTTATTGTTATATATGGATGTACAGTAGTGGCACAGTCTTATTGTTACTTATGGATGTACATTAGTGGCACAGTCTTATTGGTACATATGAATGTATAGTAGTGGCACAGTCTTATTGTTATATATGGATGTACAGTAGTGGCACAGTCTTATAGTTATATATGGATGTACAGTAGTGGCTCAGTCTTATTGTTATATATGGATGTACATTAGTGGCACAGTCTTATTGTTACATATGAATGTACAGTAGTGGCACAGTCTTATTGTTACTTCTGGATGTAGTGGCACAGTATTATTGTTATATATGGATGTACAGTAGTGGCACAGTCTTATTGTTATATATGGATGTACAGTAGTGGCACAGTGTTATTGTTACTTCTGGATGTAGTGGGACAGAATTATTGTTATATATGGATGTACAGTAGTGGCACAGTCTTATTGTTACATATGAATGTACAGTAGTGGCACAGTCTTATTGTTACTTCTGGATGTAGTGGCACAGTATTATTGTTATATATGGATGTACAGTAGTGGCACAGTATTATTGTTATATATGGATGTACAGTAGTGGCACAGTCTTATTGTTACATATGGATGTACAGTAGTGGCACAGTTTTATTGTTACTTCTGGATGTAGTGGCACAGTCGTATTGTTACATATGGATGTACAGTAGTTGCACAGTCTTATTGTTACTTCTGGATGTAGTGGCACAGTCTTATTGTTACATATGAATGTACAGTAGTGGCACAGTCTTATTGTTATACATGGATGTACAGTAGTGGCACAGTCTTATTGTTATACATGGATGTACAGTAGTGGCACAGTCTTATTGTTATATATGGATGTACAATAGTGGCACAGTCTTATTGTTATATATGGATGTACAGTAGTGGCACAGTATTATTGTTATATATGGATGTACAGTAGTGGCACATTCTTATTGTTATATATGGATGTACAGTAGTGGCTCAGTCTTATTGTTATATATGGATGTACATTAGTGGCACAGTCTTATTGTTACATATGAATGTACAATAGTGGCCCAGTCTTATTGTTATATAGGGATGTACAGTAGTGACTCAGTCTTATTGTTATATAGGGATGTACATTAGTGGCACAGTCTTATTGTTACATATGAATGTACAGTAGTGGCACAGTCTTATTGTTACTTCTGGATGTAGTGGCACAGTATTATTGTTATATATGGATGTACAGTAGTGGCAGAGTCTTATTGTTATATATGGATGTACAGTAGTGGCACAGTCTTATGTTACATATGGATGTACAATAGTGGCACAGTCTTATTGTTACTTCTGGATGTAGTGCCACAGTATTATTGTTATATATGGATGTACAGTAGTGGCACAGTCTTATTGTTACATATGAATGTACAGTAGTGGCACAGTCTTATTGTTACTTCTGGATGTAGTGGCTCAGTATTATTGTTATATATGGATGTACAGTAGTGGCACAGTCTTATTGTCATATATGGATGTACAGTATTGGCACAGTCTTATTGTTATACATGGATGTACAGTAGTGGCACAGTCTTATTGTTTCATATGGATGTACAGTAGTGGCACAGTCTTATTGTTACTTCTGGATGTAGTGGCACAGTCTTATTATTACATATGAATGTACAGTAGTGGCACAGTCTTATTGTTATATATGGATGTACATTAGTGGCACAGTCTTATTGTTACATATGGATGTACAGTAGTGGCACAGTCTTATTGATACATATGGATGTGGTGGCACAGGCTTATTGTTACACATGGATGTTTTGGCACAGTGCTGTTGTTGTTTGTAAATGTAAAGAAACAGTCCTAATGCAGTGTACTGTAGGATGTTGTAGCACCCTTCTATTGTTCTCTGTGGATTTAGTGGCAACATTCTATTACTGGCAACATTCTATTACTCTCTATTAATGTAGTGACACTATTGTAATATTGCTTGTGGTAGTAGTGTGAGTATTATATTATTATTTGTAGATGCAATGGAGCCAGTAGCGGATTTTACCTGGGGGCTGCGAGGCTGCAGCCCCCCTAGTAAAATTTTCCACTTTAGTCAGCCAGTGCAGTCCGTAACTGCACTGGCTACACTGTGACTGGAGGTGGCTTGCTATTAGAAGCACCACCTGCCAGTCACGCACAGGACAGGCAGCCCGAGGGGGAGGTGTCTCCTCCACCTGGGACTGCCAGTTTGGGCTGCCGTAAGTAGAGAGCGGCTCCCAGTGGATTCCGCTGCTCTGCCTTTCGGTCAGCCCTACAGGGCTTCTCAGGGCTGCTACCAATTCAGCCCCGAGAAGCTGGTCTAGTGTTATGCTCATGTGCAAGTCCCGGTGCATTTACTGTGCAGGCGCAGAGACCAGAAGCAGCGGCAGCCCCCCTCAGGTAAGAGGGCAGGAGCCGCTGCTGAATGGAGCTATTAGTTTGTGGATATAGTGGCACCATTTAATGATGTAAATGGTTGTCACCACCATTCTGCTGGTGTCTATGCATTTATTGACAGCATTATTTTGCTTTATATTAAGTTGCAATGTTTTATTGTTGTCTATGTATGTAGTGTATAAACACACAGACAGACATGTTGTATGTGCCATACAGCTATGCAGCATTGACTGTAATAAGAGCAGGTAGATTAGAGTAGCTGCAACAGATGCAGCTGCCATTGTCTCAGGCTGTGAAAGCAGTGTCTGCCTCTCCTCTAATCTTCCTCCTAAGCCTGTTACAGCAGATGCTGCTCCACACCGTCCAGTCATTTTTGCCAGTAACATGATGTACTAGGATCTGTCTGCCTTTATGATGATATTAATGTCTCACTAAGCACCTATCACTTAGCCATGCTTGATATGAGTGATCACCAGTGTTCTATACCCAGCCTATGAATGTTGCTAAAGTTTGTTTGAAGACCCTAAGGTAAAATTCTAAACCAGGAACAACCTGCTCCAACCCCCAACCAAATGTTCAGATGTCTCTACATGCGAGGAATTAGTTTAATCTCATCACCATTTTGTGTAGCAGCGTGGACCAGGGGAGAGCTGAAACATCTGTTCCCTTCTTCGTCGTCTTGTGTCAGTTTCATCCCTCGCACATCCTTTAACTGAATCCTGGTTAACCACTTGTTTACGGAGACACACTAAGCTCCCTACCTAAGTGTCCTGTGCTGTGCACTTATAAGCTCTTGGGATGAGTGAAACTCTGGCTACAGATAGCAGGGCCGTAACTAGGGTGGTGCGACCAGTGCCATGGCACAGGGTACCTCAGGGCATGGAGCACTGTTTGGGCCTGTCAATTTTCCTTTTTATTATCATTATCACTTGTAGGTTCCTCTTCTTGTATCCCCAGCATCTCCTGGCCTCCCCTATCACTTCCCTGGCCCTTCCACATGAGGCCATGGTCCTTTTTCAGTTGCAGTCACTACACTATCTTATGTCCCTATTTAAAAAATGGGGGGCGCCTATGCTCTCTCTGGCACAGAGCACCAAAAAGTCTAGTTATGGCTCTGACAGACAGTAATGGTCCAAAGCAAAGCTCCTATCACCAAGTAATGATACCACGAGGGACAACTTGCAATTAAAACAAAGTGGAGTGTGCATTGCTTTATAAATAGATAGTACTAAGTTATATTTCATATACTTTTAATGTGCGTTTGACTAGGGTCAGAGTATTGCATTCAGAATTCTTCTTCTGCTCATACAAAATATCCCTAGTTTATCATATCAAAGGAATGAATGTGCAAAACAATACAGAGTATTTCAGAAGTTGATTGTGTTGATCACGGCCGTAACTAGGGTAGTGCGACCAGTGCCATGGCACAGGGCACCGCAGGGCAGGGGGCGCTGTTTGGGCTTGTCAATTTTCCTGTTTATTATCATTCTCACTTGTAGTTTCCTCTTCTTTTATCCCCAGCATCTCCTGGCCTCCCCTATCTCTCCCCTCCCCTTCCCTATGAGGTCATGGCCCTTTTTCAGTTGCGCTACACTATCTTATGTCCTTATTTAAAATATGGGGGGGCGCCAATGCTCTCTCTGGCACAGGGCACCAAAAAGTCTAGTTACGGCTCTGATGTTGATCATGTGATAATGGAGCTGATGTACTGAGCTCTAGAAAGTGATAAATTGGAGAGTTATAAACTACCAACCAATCAGCTCCTAACTGTTATTCTTCAAACACAGCATGTAATATGACAGTTAGGAGCTGAGTGGCAGGTAGTTTATCACTCTCCAATTTATCACTTTCCAAAGCTTACTACATCTTCCCACAGTGAGGTATGGCCAGCACAGTGCAGTGATGTCAGGCTCATGTCACACTGGTGCGCATCAACGTGGCATCGTTCCCTGCTATACAATCTCGTGATTGTCAGCATTGTAAAGTGGGGACTAGGGGCACGGTGAAGAGAATAGCATCATCATGCTGCCCAGAGTGCCCGCTTCACTCTGGGAGTTTCGGGAGAGTAGGCAGGAATGCTTCGACATGAAACAAGTTTATACATCTAACTTATTAGAATTGGAGAGAGAGGTTTGTAGAGCAGTCAGGCAATATACAAATGCAAAAGTGGGCTAAGGGCTCTATTTATCAATCTTCTTTTTTACTAAAATAATGTGAAAATGGGTGTTTTCATACCCTTTTCACATTATTTTAGTTACCCTGAAATGTACAGTATTAAAGGGCTTTTGGAGTATTTTTTTGCAAAAAATCGCTCCAAGCCCTTTAATTTGCATTTCTTTGGCAAGCAGATCGCATTTCCCATACTTGTAAATGTGATCTGCTTCAAATTTACTAAGGGGGAATTGTGAAAATATACCAGATGGGAGCCCTGCAGAACAGGGCCGGGAGTCAGCTCCCTATGATCGGGTTTGTGGTCTAATTAGACCACAAGCTGATCACTCTAAAAAATAGAATACCTTAAAAAAAACTCAAACACCTGCAGCCGGGGGGCAGGGGCGTTTTAAAAGAGGAAGGGCCCATGTGCAGCCTCCATTTGAGCCCCCTCCTCTCTGTCAGGTTGCTTCATGCCAGAATCTACTGTGCATGCGCGGGTCTCCGGGAAAATAGCGCCTGCCCCAATTTTCCCGGAGACATCTTTTCTGTGCATGCGCAGATCACTGGGTAAATGGCCGCTGCCATCGGAATCTGCGGATAGGTAGGTATTTATTAACTATGAGTGTGCGGTGTGTGTCCTCCTGGACCCAGGGGCCCGTGTGCACCGCACACCTTGCACCCATTATAAAGACGCCTATGGCCGAGGTCTGCTGATCGGTTATCTCTCTCCTCCGGTCAGCTGGTCGCCAGTGCTCCTGCACTGTGACCCCAGTCAGCTGTGCTGTAAACAGGCATCTCAGTAGTACAGCTGACCGGGGTCACAGACCAGGAGTTCGGGGGAGTGTTTGAGATCAAAGAGGATTTCCACTGTCCACGGACATTGAAACTGGACATCTTAGGGCTTGCCGATAGCCGATGCTCACAATTACACAAGGGGAAGACTGAGACTAGCATTTGCATATTATCGTAACAGCGAATCCAAAATAAATCACAGCCTTGGCGGCATTAGCAAATTTCATAACAAAGACATCAATAGCAGCGCACACTTGTGTCCATAAATATACGGTTGTGTATAGATCCCCTTCAGTGAATGTACCGGACGTGACGTGGAGTGAGGGCGGAAATGCAGTTCCATGCCCTGACAGCGCTGTTATATTGTCTCAGGTATAGTATCTGGCAACCAATAGTAAATATTTGTAGATAGTAGATAGCGTTCCCTTTTAAATGGAAAGCAGGACCTCTGTTAACCAACCCTCACCAACACATTTTAATTCCATGAGCCTTTGTCAAGGTATAATGGCCGGTGAACGGGTAATGACTTAAATACCTAAAATTCAGGTGATCCAACTTGATTCCTGATTACCAGCGGAAGCAGAACGCTATGCATTCCAACCGCCGGAAATAGCAGGATTTCCATCACCACTATACCTCCGATGTCTAATTAGAGTGGAACACTCTAGGCTACATACACATTAGAGGAGTAACACCATTACCATCCACCTAAAAATCATGCCCTCTATCTCATTAGTAAGACTCCAATGATATAGAATTAAAAGAAAATAGTCATTATGTGACCCGACATTGGCTCAGGCCATAAAATCCACACTTACTTCCCCTTTGGGCTCAAAATGAGATAATATGTCTCTAGAAAACTATCCCCACCTCACCTTTTATTTATTTATGATCACTCACTGAAACTAATGTTTAAAAGAAGGCCTTCGGCTAAATGCATAAACTATTAAGTATAAAACACTGCTACGTTTTTTTTTTACTCTCCGTCTCGTTTAGGTAAAACTTCTAGGACACACAGGAATAATCTAATTTCTGTTCCTCCCGCAGTGCACGTAGTGAAGAGCTGAGCTTATATATGTGTCCTCATATACCTAGCCACCTAGCTTCAATACGCCATTTGGCACGAGACATCCGGCTTGACTAGGCCGCTCCGAGAGGTGTCGCGTCCCGTCTTTTTGTTTCAATTTTGCAACTTATTCGCAACACAGAGGCAGCGAAACACCACTCGAGGGGGCACATTTATCAACGAGTTTTATCATATGCAACAAGTTTTAAAACTCGTGGCGTATGATTAATAGTGCTCAAGCCAATCAGCTCCCACTTGTCATTTTTGAAACAGATGACAGTTGGGAGCTGATTGGCTGGAGCACCACTATCATACACAACGAGTTTTAAAACTCGTTGTGTATGATAAAACTCATTGATAAATGAGCCTCAAAGTGTACTACAGAAGCTGGGCTGCAACTTTAACCGCACGAGTCACAGATTAAGCACAGTGGAACTTGGCATGAGAAAAAGCTGCCCCCGCTGCATTGTTGCATTTCCCATACAGATTGAGATTCATTCACACACTGATATACAAATGTTGCACATCAAATTGATCAGTGTAATTTAGCTAAATGAAATCAGACACACATTTTAACGTTGCTCGGTGCAGCCAAGGTGTTCAGTACCTGGCACGCTGAGAGGGACTGTTTGGCCACAGTGAGGACACATCTGTATGTTGCCATACTCACCTAATTTACAGTATATATATTATACTGTCTGTTAAAAAAGTGGTGGTACTAAGGAAAAAGGTACTAGTACTCACCTACACGAGCTGTCATCAGAAATTGTGGGGTTTAGTACAGCTGACACAGGAAGGATCCCCTTGTGTCCCCCCCATCCCCGTCCTCTGACCCATTTTGCCCAGAGAAAGCACATGCTATGTTTGGTTGTTTGGTAGGTTGTGGGTCGACCATTGACAACTGTCTTTACTATGCTGATGCAAGAATACAATGCTGAGTATATCTTTTCCTCCTTGAAAAAGACTGGTGAGTGTGCTATTTTTTTTAAAACATATATATATATATACATATACAGCATGGAGACAAGGTGGCACCCACGGTCTTTTAAAACCGTGAGTACCGCCGTGTCTCCATACTGTGTACCTACAGTCCTATCGGAGGGCACCCGGTGAGTTTTTCAGAGATTTGGAGTGCCGAACCCCTACCAATATTGTGTGTGTATATATATATATATATATATATATATATTTATTAAAAAAAAATAAAAACAGAAAACTCATCACTCACCATTGTTAAATCACTCGCAAAAATATATAAATAAATAAGCCATTAGCTGGCAGGTGAGCTTTAAACAAGTTAACATTTTTTCAGTTTAAACTCTGTGATAGCAGCTTCCAGGTTTCCATAAGTATGAGAGATAGTGTCCTGCATAGAAGTGGGGTCCCATGATGTGGGCTGCAAGCTTAAATACATTGATCAATCCATGAACCAAAACCCCATTATCAGGCGAGTTACTAGAGAGGAGGGGGCCCCCTCCTCTCACAGAGCTGTGCGCGGCCAGCGCTGGAGTTATAGACTCTGGGCACTAGAGTGTGCCCATAGTCTAGTGTATGCACAGGTCACCAGGAAAATGGCCGCGGCGGCCATTTTCCCTGTACTGCGAATGCGCAAACGACGGGAAAATGGCCACCGCAGCCATTTTCCAGTCGTTTTGCAGCGCCAGATCCCTGTGCTGACATGGGAATCTGGAGAGGTAAGTGATATTATGGGTGCAGGGTGTGCGGTGCGGAACCCCCTGGACCCAGGGGTACGTGTTCCCAGCACACCCTGGAGCCGTTATAGATACGCCCCTGCCCATTATTTATTTATATATTATTGTGAGTGATTTAACAATGGTGAGTGCTGAGTTTTCTGTTTTTATTTTAATTTTTTTAAATTTATTTAAGCAATGTGGTCACAAGCCACTTGTACCCCATGCCTGGGAATGGCGAGCGCAGGTCTGCACCCCAAATCTGGGAGTGGCGAGTGCAGTTGATTTCTGACTTTATGTATATAAAATTATATATGTGTATATATATATATATATATATATATATATATTAGGGGTGTGCACCGGCCACTTTTCGTGTTTTGTGTTTTGGTTTTGGATCTGGATCTTTCTTCGTGTTTTGGATCTGGATTGGTTTTGCCAAAACCACCCTTCCGTGTTTTGGGTTCTGGGTTTTGTGTTTTGGATCTGTATTTTTTTTTAAAAAAGCATAAAAACAGCTAAAATCACAGAATTTGTGGGTTTTTCTGCTCCTATGCTATTATTAACATCAAATACCTTAATTTCCACTCATTTCCAGTCTATTCTGAACACCTCACACCTCACAATAGTGTTTTTATGTCCAAAAGGTTGCATCGAGGTAGCTGGATGACTATGCTAAGAGATACGAGTGGGCGGCACAAACACGTGGTCTATCTAGGAGTGGCACTGCAGTGGCAGACAGGATGGCAGTTTGAAAAACTAGGTCCCAAACTATACATAATGCAAAGAAAAAAAAGAGGTGCAAGATGGAATTGTCCTTGGTTTTGTTGTATAAACAGGACATGCACACTTTAACAAACCAAACATTTCAGCGCCAGGGTCTGCCACACGACTGTGGCTGAAATGATTGGTTCGTTTGGGCCCCCACAAAACAAGCTGGCAATTAATCTGTCCCTGCACAAACTGGCTCTACGGAGGCAAGATGTCGTCCTCATCCTCCTCATCCACCGATTCCTCACCCTCTTCAGTGTTGTGTACATCCTCATCCTCACAGAGTATTAATTCGTCCCCGCTGGAATCCACAACCACAGGTCCCTCTGTACGTTCTGAAGGCTGGGCTCCCTGGAAGAGTTGATAATTAATTTTATGAACATCATCTTCTCCACATTTTGTGGAAGCAACCTCCTACGCCTTTCGCTGACAAGGTTCCCGGCTGCACTAAACACTCTTTTGGAGTACACACTGGAGGGGGGGCAACTCAGGTAAAATAGAGCCAGTTTGTACAGGGACCTCCAAATTGCTTCTTTTTCCTGCCAGTACAGGTACGGACTGTCTGACATGCCTACTTGGATGCTGTCACCGATGTAATCCTTTAACAGACAGACGCACGCTTGTCGCTGCTGCTTTGAGGATGCAAGTGTGGCTACAGCCCACACAATTCACAAAGACAGAAAAAAGAAGAAGAATATTTTTATTGTTTGTGTAGCACACTTTGAGGGTGTCACCACCCTTTAACAGACAGACGCACGCTTGTCGCTGCTGCTTTGAGGATGCAAGTGCGGCTACAGCCACACAATTCACAAAGACAGAAAAAAAAAGAAGAATATTTTTATTGTTTGTGTAGCACACTTTGAGGGTGTCACCACCCTTTAACAGACAGACGCACGCTTGTCGCTGCTGCTTTGAGGATGCAAGTGCGGCTACATCGCACACAAGTCACAAACACATAAAAAAAATAGTTTTTTATTTTTTGGAGCACTTTGAGAGTTACACCACCCTTTAACAGACAGACGCACGCTTGTCGCTGCTGCTTTGAGGATGCAGGTGGAATCTAGACGGGATTTGGAACCGGGGACACACTACCTCCATCAATTGTCTAAATCCCACTGCACTAATGGCGGATACCGGACGCACATCTAACACCAACATAGCAGTCAAGGCCTCAGTTATACGTTTTGCTTCAGGATGACTGCTGTCGTACTTCATCCTCATCGCTAGGGACTGTTGGAGGGTCAATTGTTTAGTAAAAGTAGTGATGTTCCTACTTCCTCTCTGGGATGATGAACAACTCCCAGCAGCAGCAACAGCACTAGGAGGAAGTGGTTCTTGATCTTTCCCTATTTTATTTTTATCGGAGAAAGTTTGGTCCTCCATTTATGTTATATTGATATATACGTGCGGCTGAAGCGCACACAAACACAGAAAATATTTTTTTATTTTTGCGGGAGAGTAGTGCACTTTGTGGGTTACACCACCCTTTAAGAAATGAGCCAGCCGGCTCTTTACTTATGGGACACAGGCGCACGCTTGGCGCTGCTCCTTTGTTGATGCACGTGCAGCCACAGTGCACACAATTCACAAACACAGAAAATAATTTTTTTTTTGGTTTGGACTGGAGTGTACTTTGGGGGTTACAGCACCCTTTAACGGTCAAGCCAGCCGGCCCTTTACTTATGACACAGGCACACGCTTGGCACTACTTTGTTGATGCACGTGCGGCTACTGCGCACACAATTCACAAACACAGAAAATAATTTTTTTTTTGGTTTGGACTGGAGTGTACTTTGGGGGTTACAGCACCCTTTAACGGTCAAGCCAGCCGGCCCTTTACTTATGACACAGGCGCACGCTTGGCACTACTTTGTTGATGCACGTGCGGCTACTGCGCACACAATTCACAAACACAGAAAATATAAATTTTTTTGGTTTGGACTGGAGTGTACTTTGGGGGTTACAGCACCCTTTAACGGTCAAGCCAGCCGGCCCTTTACTTATGACACAGGCGCACGCTTGGCACTACTTTGTTGATGCACATGCGGCTACTGCGCACACAATTCACAAACACAGAAAATAATTTTTTTTTTGGTTTGGACTGGAGTGTACTTTGGGGGTTACAGCACCCTTTAACGGTCAAGCCAGCCGGCCCTTTACTTATGACACAGGCGCACGCTTGGCACTACTTTGTTGATGCACGTGTGGCTAGTGCGCACACAATTCACAAACACAGAAAATATATATTTTTTTGGTTTGGACTGGAGTGTACTTTGGGGGTTACAGCACCCTTTAACGGTCAAGCCAGCCGGCCCTTTACTTATGACACAGGCGCACGCTTGGCACTACTTTGTTGATGCACGTGCGGCTACTGCGCACACAATTCACAAACACAGAAAATATTTTTTTTTTGGTTTGGTCTGGAGTGTACTTTGGGGGTTACAGCACCCTTTAACGGTCAAGCCAGCCGGCCCTTTACTTATGACATAGGCGCATGCTTGGCACTACTTTGTTGATGCACGTGCGGCTACTGCGCACACAATTCACAAACACAGAAAATATATTATTTTTTTAGCACTTGGGGGGAGCACCCCTGATGGACAGAGCACCCCCTGGACAACACTACAGCACCCCTTTAGGACTGGGACACTGCACAGGACTTTGGAGTGGACACAGCCCCTATGGAGAACTGACTGCACAACACAGTCCAGCCAGCCCCTATGGACTTTGAAGTAGTGGACACAGCCCCTATTAACAACAGCAGCACAGCACAACACAGCCAGCCCCTATGGACTTTGAAGTAGTGGACAACAGCAGCACTACACTACACTACACTACACAGCCCAGCCAGCCCTAACTCCCACCCTCCCTCTTCACTGTCCACAGCCGAGTGAGAAAATGGCGCCGACACGAGTACCTTATATAGGATCCAAAACCCGCGAGACTCGGAAGGCGGGATGATGACGTTTTGCCTCGATTTCAGATCCGAGTCAGGCGGGAAAAGTCGAGCCTGACTCGGATCGGACTCGGATCGGGGGGGTTCGGATTTCAGAAATCCGAACCCGCTCACCCCTAATATATATATATATTTTATATATACTGTGTATGTATATATATATATATATAATTTTGTTTTAATGTACAGGTGTTCATTCTTTTAAGGCTTCACCATACAAAGTGCACCCGTCAAGGGTTGTTGCTGGCAATGGCGAGTTATCGATGACAGTGGGCAGGATGTACTAAGATGAAAAATGCAGTAAAACCCCTGAAAATGAAGTTTTCGGGGGTTTTCCAACATTCCCCATATGTACTAAGCACCAGAATGTGATGATTCCGGTGCTTTGTCTCGGTGGGTAATGCAGTCTTCAGACGGCGTTACCCGATAGAAGCCTATGGACTTCTTATCCCTCTGAGAGGGATCCAATCAGACGCTCCCAGCTCCCTTGCAGCGCGCGTGTCCTTCTGCGCATGCACAGAAGGACACCAGAGGGACTTCTGGGTGTTAAACCCGTAAGTCCCTCTAGCTGAGGCTATCGCACAGGACGGCTTTTATTGGGAAAGCTGTCCTTTGTAATTTAAATCACTTTCCTAAGTAAATACCGCAGTAATCAACCCTGGTATGCACCCGATAAGAGGCGGGATGTACCGCATCGCGAATGCAATGCTTACTACATCCCGCCCAGTTAACCTTTGAAATTAAAAAAAGTCCAAATGATTTATTAATAAATAAATGTGCATAATTACCATATTTAGGTTTAGTTATGCAGAATTGAACATAGTCTTCTCCGCTTGTCCATGCTTCTTCTGATCGGCAGCCCCTGGCCTTGGGGATCAGAGTAAAAGTTACAGTTGGAGATGGGTCATATACTGTATGGATAACAGAGGAACACATTGGGAGGGGCTGCTAAAACACAGGAAGGGGTCAAAGGCACACTTAGGGAGGGGGCTAAATGCACACTTGTGGAGGGGGTGGCAGATGCACGTAGTGAGGGATGGATATGAGAGCCACACTTGGAGAGGAGGATCAGAGCCAAAATTGAGGAGAGATGGGGGCTGAGGCATATATAGGAAACTTCTGTGTGCCTCTTACTGTGGAAGCGTGAGTATAGCAGGCACAGCAGGGGCGCAATGGAAGCAGGAGAATAAAGGAGGGGGAGAGTTAGGGGTGGGGAATGGATAGGCAGACAGTGAGCCAGGAGATGAAGGTGGTCTCCAGACTGAAGCCTCTGCCCTCCTATGAGAAGAGGACCCGGGGCATGCAACTCCCATGTCCTGTCTCCATCTGATTTCCTTTCTGCAGCTGACGGACTGCATTTACGTAGCCACAGTGACTGACACTGCTGAAAGACTTGTGATCGGTTATATAACAGAGCTGTAATGGAGAAGACTAATGACAAAATTCCAGACTGGAGTGTTAATGTAGGCGTTGTTAAATAGCATCAGAAAAAAGCACTTTTTATATGTTTAAAAGTCCTTACATCCTCTTAATAAGTAACCCTAGTGTGTTTATTGCATATTTGCCTACTTCTCAAAACTAGTTTCAGGGAGATTATAGATTGTAGTAGAATGCGCAGAGTGGAGCGCCATTTAGTGGGAATGGCCAGCTCCGCCCAAAGGGCGTGTCTACCTTCACTTAAGGGGATGTCTATTCCCACTCAGAGGGGTGTCCTGCAGTGGCAGGTGAAAACAAATATGTGAAATGCATAAACAAAAATAAAGTACTGGAATAATAAAAAAAAGTACATACACATATCTAAAATATGGTTGAATGTTTATTTTTGTAAATGATTTCACAGCTACAGTAGCACTGTTCTAAGACAATGCATCGGATCTTATCTTACTAAAATAATACACGATTTTCACAAGATCCATCTGATCACTCATTGAAAATCAGGTAATCGGCCCGAAATTGTGTAGGTGTATGGGCACCTTTACTTTGCAATCTCTGCCATATAATAAAAGTAGTCAGCCTGAGTCCCTACTACTTACATTAACTTTTTTGCTAGGGGATAGGATTTGAGCCGCTGGGGGGGATGCTGCTCCCAGTAACTGCCATGAGACTTCGGGCGGGAAGGCACTTCAGTGAGACTGCGTTATTATAGGCTAGGCATAGAGCTGTGAGTAGCGGTAGTCACAACTCTGCGGTGGCCGGCCTATAGTATTAAGTGTAGCAGTAACAAAGTTGCATTGTTACATCCTCGAGCCCCGCCCCATCACATCCGGACTCGCGCGTGCACAGTCTGGATTTTCAACTGCACAGTCGGGAACCCCGGGGGTTCTCTTCCCTTTCCGGGGTAGCGGGAGTTCCCGCGGAAAGCGGGAGGGTAGGCCAGTGAGTTTTATTGATATGTACTGTATATACTATTTGTAGTGGAACACAGGTTATAAATACGTAGTAGACACGAGCGGAATACAGATAGCGCAGACAACCCAGGAGTTTGGTTTATTGTAGTGTAGCAGTATGCTTTTACAGCCTTACACAATATCCTGGATGGACCGGACCATACAGAGGACCGGCCAATCATGCATGAGGGTAGCAGTGCAGTGATACAGTGGTATATGCAGGATATATTGCATGGTCACTGGAGCTAAGTGGAATCCATCCATGTCCCGCTGTGGCACTATAATGGTGGACATCTTGGTAAAGGAGAATGCTTCACTTATGGAGAATTTAATTTATGGCATACTTGCCTACTTTTGGAAAAGTATTTCAGGGAGATTGTAAAAGCAACACCTATGAGCGTGGTGGTTAAGTGGGCGTGTACTGCTACATCTGAGAGGCGTGTCATAACATTGATTTACATCCAAATGTAAAGGAGCCCCAAAGCAGATAGTAAGATTTACCTGTTGATGAAAACATACTGAAACTTTTCAGAAAATGCATGTAGCCATAGGGGGATCATTGTACCTTATAACCAATGCATGGAAATTGTATTAAAGATCCCATTTGAATATATTTATATACTGTATACAGGGAGATTGCTAGCCTCTTCACGGAGTCAGGGAGATTGCTACTATTTGAGGGAGTCTCCCTCAGAGCCGGCCCTAGGCATAGGCAATCTAAGCAAATGCCTAGGGGCATTCCAGGGCTCTGTCGTTGCCTCCCCTCCATGAAGCTGCCTGGTGACTGTAATGCAGTAGTCAGAAATATTTTCGTTACTGCTACACAGCCTGCCTCCGATGCCTTGTCCACTTTAACCCCGGCGGGGCCCATCCAGATCCATAACAGGAGTGCAAAGACGTTTTTTTTCATAAGGGGGAGTAGCCACGTCTCCCGCGAATAGGCCACGCCCCCTCTACACAGCCAGACTCTACACAGAGACAAGTGTTATATGTCAGGTCACAGGTGCTCGGGAGGAAGAGCCAAAGAGCCTGAGGAGCAGGCAGGTCGTGGCTGGAGCAGCAGCACAAAAAAGGAGAAGTCCGGCTGCCAAAAAGAAGGTAATTTGGAGAGGAGCCCGGGGAGTTGGTGGGTTCTTGAGGTTACTCGGGGGCCTGGAGCGGAGACAGGAAGCTGGAATGTTGGGGGGCTGGAGGGGACACACACGGGGCAGATGGCTGAAATGACAGGGGGCTGGAGGGGAGACTGGGCTGAAGGATGGAATGACAGGTGGCTGGAGGGGACACAGGGGGCTGAAGGCTGGAATGACGGAGCTGGAATGCCAGGGATCTTGAAGGGACACAGAGGGTATCAGTCTGGAATAACAGGGGGCTGGAGCCTGGAGGGGACACAGGAGGACTGGAAGCTTGAATGATAGGGGGCTGGAGGGGACATAGGGGACTGGAGGCTGGAATGATGGGGCTGGAGGGGAGACAGAGGTGGCTGGAGGCTGGAATGACGAGGCTGGAATGATGGGGCTGGAGGCTGGAATGACTGAGCTGGAGGCGGGAATGACGGGGCTGGAGGGGAGACAGGGGGCTGAAGGCTGGAATGACTGGGCAGGAGGGTGGAATGATGGGGCTGGAGGCTGGAATGACTGGGCTGGAGGCTGGAATGATGGGGCTGGAGGGGAGACAGAGGGGGTTGAAGGCTGGAATGACGGGGCTGGAGGCTGGAATGATGGGGCTGGAGGGGAGACAAAGGAGGCTGAAGGCTGGAATGACGGGGCTGGAGGGGAAACAGAGGGCTGAAGGCTGGAATGATGGGGCTGGAGGGGAGACAGAGGGCCTGATTCTGACCCGGTCGCAAGCGATGTGCGCTCGCAACCGGGTCGATGGTGGGCCAGTGCGCATGCGCACAACGGAGCCGGCTCCTTCCTGTGCATGCGCGAGAACCGGATAGCGACGGGCAAGCCGTCGCTCCGGGTCTCATACCAAAGGGGGCGTGCTGTCATTGTTGAGTGATAGCACGCCCCCTTTGGTGGGTGTGCCGGGGGAGTGGCTGCCCAAACTGAGGCGTACCCATGTGAACGCCTCCGTTTGGGGCCGGCCTCAGAGAGCTGAAATCTCTCTGGGGCTTGTGGCAACGAGACCCTACCACAAGGGTCTCGTCACAAGCCCGATGGTTGCGATGGTCTTGACCATCGCGACCATCTTCCTGGCCGCTCGCTATAGCTGTGGGTGGTCACCCACAGCTATGCGAGCGGCCAGAAGGCCGCTCTAAAAGAAAAATAGCCCGGCCCTGATTCAGAGCGACCGCTCTGTCAGAGCGTCCGGCTCTGAATCAGGGCCAGAGGGCTCAAGGCTGGAATGACGAGGCTGGAATGACGGGGCTGGAGGGGAGACAGAGGGCTGAAGGCTGGAATGACAAGGCTGGAATGACGGGGCTGGAGGGGAGATAGAGGGTTGAAGGCTGGAATGACAAGGAACTGGAGGGGACACGGCGCTGAAGCAAAAACAGGAGGATTGGAGGCTGTAATGACAAGGGGCTGGAGGAGTCATAGGAGGCTGGAAAAACAGAGGCTGGAATGAGGTGGCTGGAGGGGACACAGGGGGCTGAAGGCTGGAATGATGGAGAGGACAGAGGGGGCTGGGATAACGGCTGGAGTATGAAATTATGAGACCGGTAGGGGCCACAGAGGGCTGGACGGGACACAGGTGGCTGAAGGCTGGAATGAGATGGGGCTGGTGGCTGGAATGACAAGGGGCTGAAATGCTGGGGGGCACAGGGTGCTGAAGGCTGGAATGACAAGGGTCTGGTGGCTGGAATAAAGTGGGATTGGAGGGGAAAGAGGGGGCTCTGCTCTACCTTTCCTCTGGCTAATCCCACTTTCTCTCTGCTGTCCTCCTCCTCCACACACTCCCCTTGACAGCCACGTCCTGACCACCACCCCATCCTGGCTCCGTCTCAACACCCCCTTTCACCCCACAACTCCTATACTTACCCTGGTGGCCAGTCTTCCTCTCCAAAGGCATTCCTGTCTCTCTCACAGTTGGAGCCATTGGGGCTCGCACATTGAGGGGACATTACACAATTATGTAGTGTGCGTGTGTGTGTATGTCTGTATATATGTATATATATATATATATACACAGGACGGCACTGCGTGATAAAAAACGTCAAACGACACTTGCTGAGTCCGCAACGTTTCAGCGCTTTAATCGGCGCTTTTGTCAAGCATAAAGTATAATCAAACATGTAACACTTACCCCATATATATAACAGCTAGATTTGATTATACTTTATGCTTGACAAAAGCGCCGATTAAAGCGCTGAAATGTTGCAGACTCAGCAAGTGTCGTTTGACGTTTTTTATCACAGAGTGCCGCCCTGTGGATTCTATATTCAGTTTGTCCTGGCTTCAGGGGCTGACTGTGGAGGGCACCCGGCTGATTAAACGCTGTATCCCGTAAGTGCCGACTTTGGATGGAGATATATATATATAACATATATTTATAGATATGTATGTGTGTGTTATAGCTGTTGTGCACCCCACTGCTGTGAAGAATGATGATGAGTGTGTAATAGCCAATACTATATTATACTCAATATCCTGCTCCTTGTCAGTGACATCGCTCCTCGGACCTGCATGCAAGTCTGATGGGCGACATCGTTAACAAGAGCTATGCTGCCGACTGCAGTATGGCCCCACCGTCACTACATCACTGATGGCATCGGCAAGTGTGTATGCACTTGCCGATGCCGGCACCCAGTCAGGTCGGGACACACATGACATCATTTACTGTGTAACTGCCATAAAATTGGTGGTGGGATTATCTGCTAGGGGGCACCAGTCAAAATTTTGCCTAGGGCACCAAATTGGCTAGGGCCGGCTCTGGTCTCCCTGACAATCAGGGAGAGTTGGCAAGTATGATTTATGGAGACAGCTCAGTAGTGCATTTCATATTTCAACAGTTTTCAATAGTCTGGAAGTGACTCGGAACCCCCATGTGGTAAATGCATGTTGTTAGAACAGTATGCTTTCTCCTTCATCCACTAGGGGACACTGGAGTTCAAGACAGTGGGGTATAGACGGTGGTAGAGCAGAGCCTGGCACTTTAAATAATCTAGAAGTGTGACTGGCTCCTCCCCCTCTATGCCCCATCAGCCCCAGTTTTTAGAATGTGCCCGAGAGAGCCGGTCGCACATCAGGCTGTCTCCAGCCTTTCTCATATATATTTTTAGTTATTAGACAAGCACTGAGGACAGGCAGGCTGCTTACTGTGGCAGTCTGCCTGCTACGTGGGAGCCGCCGGGAAGGGCACCACACGGCTACTGCAGCCTGTGTCCGGTGACCCTAAGGAGGGGGCACACATAATGGAGTCATCTGACCCTGCGAGGACCCGCCACTGCTAACACCGGCATGTGTCCGGGTTCCACGCCGCCCCCTCAGCCCAGCATCCCGGCCGCAGCAGTCCGTAAGTATGACCACTGCTCCTGATTAGCAGGAGCAGTGGACGTTAGCTGGGCTCAGTGACATGCCGCTAGCGGTCACTGTTAAGCCCGCCATTTCAGCGGTGCCATTTGTAAAGCGTCTGTGGCTCAGCGTTAAGGCGGGCTCTCCCCCTCAGTGCTCTGCACTGCAGCGAGGTCAAGCGCTGACAGGCCGCAGTCCGGGTCCTCTTCCCCAGAGGGGAGCAGGAGGGGGTAGCTGCGGTAGGCGCGCCACTAGCAGGAGCTTCCCTGTACTGCGCCGGGGCTTGTAATGTAGAAGCTCCGGCGACGGCATGGTCAGGGGCACGTGGACACCGCTTCAGTGCATGCACCGCGCACCCTAACAGAGCCGTTCAGCGGCTGTCTGTAATCACCGCGCCAGTGCTTAAAAGAACACCGGCGCCGGGTTGATCTCCCGCGCGCCCGTTAGACGCCGCTACAGTGCGCCTGTCTACCTGCAATGTCCCTCCTCTTGTTACAGGAGGAGACGCTGCACCGCGGATTATAGAACCACAGCTTGCGAGTCAGGTCTCTGATTAGGGGAGTGGTGCGATGATAGCGGGAGAGTCTCGGTTGCACCGTGCACCCTCTTGCCCTGTATTCCCCAGTACAGTCTATGTGCCCCAGGCAGCAAGTGCAAAGAATCATCTTAAGCACCGCGTGGAGGCCCGACATTCTCCATAACAGGAGCGCTGCGTCTGCCTTTTCAAAGGGCGAGCTAGTATAGGCAGCTGAGGCACAGTCAAAGTTACAGACCTGCTGGACATAGAGCAGCGTGGTTCTGCTATCATTGTTCTATAACAGATAATGGTTGACATGACTGCCTTTCAGCGCTGACGTTGTGGGCTCGGATCCCTCCGCAGCCCTTTGCTGTGTGGAGTTTGTGTGTACTCCCTGTGCTTGCAGCACTACCTGAGGTTTCATAGTGAGTGGTTATCACATCTGGATTACAGACAGCAGGTCCTGGGTTCAGTCCCCAGTGAAACCACCAAATAGCTATTAGCAGCTCTCATCTAAACTCAGGAGGAGACGCTGCATCCCGCAGCTCCTGGCGGGGCTGAGCAGGCTTCCCTATTGGCTAGTCTATAGCATAGGGCTAATAGCCTTAACGTTATACCAAATGCAGCTCCCCAATGTAGCGATGTATGACCGGCACGCCCTGCCATAGCAGCCTACGACCGCCTGGGAATACCGGGAACTGTAGGCCTAGAACAACATCAGTGCTCCCATGAACCCTCTCCGGTCTAGCAGGAGAGAGGTTCAGTTAATGAGGGGTTTTGCATTAGGAGCCTTGAATGCTTCCGCTTTATGCAAAACCAGTCGGGGACAGCACGCTGCTAAAATATCCTGCCCCTACGCAGTAGCAGAATGACGGCCACATGCGGCACATGAGCAGTCTCCCTGAGTGGAGGTAAGCCACGTGTGTGTATGTGTGTACATATATGTGGGTGTATGTATATGTAATACATATATATATATATATATATATTTGTATGAGGTACGCGTATCCATATGTGGATATCGCTTCTTAGCCTTACCATAAGAGCAGAGGTAGGATCTGTTCTTATCAGTTTTATGTCGGATACCTAGCATATTGAAAGAAGGAGGCTGCGATTGGTTGCTGGCTCTCCTGATGCGCTAGTTGGTACAATAACTCCGCTTTACACTATCTCTCCTTGGGGTTTGAGTTGTGTGTGTGTGTGTGTGTGTGTATACATTCATATATATATTTATGTATATGTGTAGGTATGCCTATACTTCCACTATCATTAGGTTCACCTATAATTCCACGCATGCGAAAGCCGCCTGGGCTTACCAGAAGCTGTAGGCTAGTTCCATACATATTATATGGTGCTCTATAAACTAGTCATGTGATGCGGCTTACATAGTGATACTCTTAGGCATTGCTTTCAGTATGGACATGTCCTGGGGCCTTCTTGTATGTCCACAAATGTATATAAAGATACGTACTTACACCCTCCTGGGGTTATAGTTCGGTTTCCGTCAGTCTATATCTACAGCGCCCTGTTCAGGTTACCTATTATTACTTGGTAGCAAACTTATTAGACACCCATTCCTTGTATGAATACTTGGGATGACAAACGCGTTATATGTCTAAGTACAGGTACCCTTAAGTACAGGTACCCTTCTCAATATCAATTCTGGTACTCCATATTATTGTCGCATATCTCAATAAAATTAGTCTCTAAGGGGCCCTTGTGTACACTTCATATCATGAAGGCCTAGAGCCACCTGCCGATATAAGTAGTGTCAGTTCTATTAATGGGGTTAGCAGCGCTGTGCTGACTGGAGTGTGACACTTCGCACACTCAGAGCGGTATTCCAGCGCCCCCTGCTTCCCTTCTAAGGACAGTAGTTATAGAACATACACAGGCTGGGGTGAATTTTGTCCTTGGGCTCCGTTCATTTCATGGCTCTTAATTATTGCTCATGTTCTTATTTAGAAATATTACTGTCATCTCCTGCACGCAGGAAGTATAGCTTAGGCACTACCTGCAGCAGGGAGTGCTTTAGCGTGGTCTCCTATCCCCTCCACATCCCACGCTGGGAGTCCTTCAGCGCAAACGGTAGGGATGCCTGTCACTGGATGACAGGAGTATAGTGATGGCTGGTTTGCTAGCAGAATGGGAACTAGCCCAATCCCCTTTTATTTTTGAACTATAACACCGCGTTATGAGGTTCTGAGAGGGGCCAGTTATTCAGCTGGTGCACATCCCGGCTAGTAGCGCTGTGCTCACGAGACACAGTCCTGCCAATTGCAGCGCCTGCTATTACCCCCTGTCAGACTTCCCCTTGGAACTGCCTCACCGCATCTATCACAAAGGGTGCCTAGCTTCATCTAAAGTCTGAGCTATCTCATGGTATACTAGCTACCTTGCCTAAATGTATAGTATTAGCCACTGTTCTGGTGCTGTGGCCAGAACTTATGGTTATAGCATACCCTTCACTCAGGGTTAGCTCTTTTTTTTTGGGTCCCTTCCCCAGGCTTATGCCTCACATTGGCTTACCTTTGAGAGGAGCAGTACTCTTCCCATGCATATATGTGAAAACCATATACTACATTATAGGCTGATCTGTGCTCACGTTAGAGGGTATGCATATGTGCATCTATATAGATTTATATCTTCTGTGCTCCATTCGGTGGCTCATACAAGAGGAAGTTAGTGATGCGCGGCTAGTGCGGTGGTATTACTGCCTCACAGAATTGAGGTCGTCTTTTTGATTCCCACTTCAAAAACGGGTTCATCTGGAGATAAAATGGCTCACCTGATAAGGCGAGTACACCAGTAACAGAAGGGTCCCAGGATCGAATGCCTGGGTGGTATTAGATTGGTGGGCATAATACGCACTTCACCATTATACATATTTATGTAAGGACTTACACTAGCGGACTGTTTTAGGGGTATATGTATGGTCTAACACGACTATACAGATACACATCCCTTATGGAACAGGCTCAAGTATAGAGTCCTGTTCTACGACTTTCTTGTCTCCACTAACATTTTGCTAGTTTCCACAGTATTTTATGCTGCACATCTCCAGATGGATGTCCGTGCTCTAGAGCATTGGTCTTGGCCCACTGAAGCTACTCTCTATTCCTAACGTGGCAGGTTGCTGTGTGTTGGTAAAGGTCAGTGACATTCTACATAGCGTCCAGAGGGATTCTGGTCGCTCAAAGGTAAGAGCATACCTCACTGATGCCTAGGAAGAGGCTCATTTTTCATGCAACCTGACATACATAGTGTTATTCTCCCTAATGCACCCTAGCTGCTGTCCTAGCAGCCATCCACTCTTTTAATCAGTTGGCTCTACACTTTAGAGTTTTCCTGGTGTGTGGGTGCATCGTTACAACATTGGATTAGTGACACTATCTACTAGAATCTGTTGGGGTTATGGACCGAAGCGCACCTATGGGCTAGTGCACATCTTTACATAGATGTGTAACAGTCACTATGTTCCACGCAGGGGGCCTTGGTTGGGCTTTCTGTTCTATATCTGTTGATATTTGATCACACTGACAGGTACCTGACGGGTACTTTCAGGGTTGTCCTAGTGCTCTAGCCTTGCTGACTGGATGCTTCCCTATATTGGTAGCTCTCCCTGGTTGACTGTTGCATTCGTGCTCTTTTACTGGTAGGGTTCGGGCCAGCAGTTGGTACTGACTAGGCACTTCCATCATGTTGGAAGTTGTTTTCTTTTTAGCGGCAGCGTTTCAGTTGCTGTTTTATCCCTGTTTTCAGTATGGGATGTACTGCTGTCTGACCCTCTGAAGGGTCTTGTAGTCTCAATAATCTCTATTTCGACTCAGTCTCAGGCCCAGTGGGATCTCCACTCTTTGGAGACTTCTATGGCCTAACCCTTCCGCTGGTTAACAACTTTGTTGTAGTTGGACCTCTAGGAGGGTTCAGGGCGACTGTTCGGTCTAGTCTTTTGACTCCCTGCATACTCTGTTTGGAGTCTGTGGACAAGTTTAGCTCTGTATATTGATATTGTTATACTTCTGTATATACGATTTATGTCCAGCTGTGCTGGGATTCTGCTGTCTGCACCTGTTGCAGCTTCCTGTATAGCCTCTAGTACGGTTTCTCGAGTTTGTTCTTGTTTACGGCCCTTCTATGGATTCTTGTTGGGGCTCTCGGCTGCCAACGGTCCGGTTTGGTCTATTTCAGTTGAGATAACTGGTTCTGACGTTTCTCAACTGTCTTTGTTCTCTCGCCAGCCGTTCTGTTCCTTTTGACTTAACCTGTACGTTATGGAAGTTTCTATGACTGTTTAGCAAGGAGTGGTGTTTGTCTCCTGTGCTCTACGACACTTAATCCTCAGCTTCCGCTGGGCCTATGGTTCTTTGCGGTCCCTGTTTTGGTTTGGCCAAGGGGTCAGCAAGTTCTCCGCGCTTCCCACCCAGGAGGTTGGCTTTGGGACGTCCCCACTGTCTTGAACTCCAGTGTCCCCTAGTGGATGAAGGAGAAAATAGGATTTTGGTACTTACCGATAAATCCCTTTCTCCGATTCCACAGGGGACACTGGACGCCCGCCCAGCGCTGCGTATTTGCTGTTTTGTTTGGTTCCTTCTATGGTTGTGTGACTGCATGGTTTCCCTGCAATGGGTTCCTTTGTTCTCCTTCAGTCGGTCTTGTTCCGTTCTGTGGTCTTTTCCTTTTCCTAATTTTTCTGTTGTCCTCCGTCTCCTCTCGGGCTCAGTTCTTAAACTGGGGCTGATGGGGCATAGAGGGGGAGGAGCCAGTCACACTTCTAGATTATTTAAAGTGCCAGGCTCTGCTCTACCACCGTCTATACCCCACTGTCTTGAACTCCAGTGTCCCCTGTGGAATCGGAGAAAGGGATTTATCGGTAAGTACCAAAATCCTATTTTCTGTAATACAAATGGACTGCTACTGCAGTGTTTGCAAACACAAAGTACGGTGGTATCGGGATGGTGATCACAGATAATTAGTTTCTAGCATGAGTATTTTTTTACTGATGTTAAAAACTTAAAAATAATAGTAAAACCGTTCTTAACACCAGTGAGTATAAGGCCTAGCTGTGCAAATCTCCATCTCTTCATCTGCACACACTTATACTGAACACATTCATTTAACACCCTTAAAAATAGCAATAAAGTGCTAGATATAAACTGCTTACTTAGCATAGTGTGATAAGCTTTTTTTTTTTTTTTAAAGGTGATGCAGTTTACAAACAGCTTTTACCTTAGTGCCCCCTCCCCACTGGTACAGTATACAGTATATTCTCATTACACCAGGTCTTTGTGTCACATTCCTTCCATCTTCTAGCAGAGCCTTAGGGGGCCTCTTTATTAAGCTTAAAATATGGTCAGCCCTCCAATATGATATTATAATGATCGGGGCTGAAATATAGTGATTAATGAAGAGGCCCCATAAAGGCTGACTTTTCACTAGGGACTTCCATCATTGATACATAGGTCGGTAAGGCAATAAAGTGTCCTTAATGCAGAGTCCATACTCAATTAGGGCTACAGACTATTGTGCTGTAATAACACATAAGAGCCAATCAGATTGTTCATTATCTAGTCACAATTGTACTAGACTGAATAGTTATGGTTCAAATATGACATGATATGTATTATGTTATATTATAATACGCAAGTAGTATGATTTTTTATATGAATAATAGTTCTAAAGTCATCACTTCAGTGTTCAATAGGAAATGTCATGATTTTGTATGACTTGACTCATGGCCTTGTACGTTTATATGATCAGTCCTCAGTGACTGCTGATCTCCTTTTGATCTACAGGAGGAGTGCATTATTTCATATGATATATATATAGATATATATATATATATGTATATTTCCATGATAAAATCTATATAACTAGTACTTATTTTTATTCATTACATAAACAACTGCTGTACCAGCTTTGCCGTGTTTTTCCCCCTCTCCCTTACCCCTCTTCTCATCTCTCTACCCCTCTTCCTTCTATCTCTCACATTCTCTATTGCTGTCTCTCTTCTTCTCCTCTCTAACATCATGAGGTACCAGGGCCGGCTCCAGGGGTCTGAGCATCCTCTGCCGGTCCGATACGCTGCCCCCTTTGCCGCGCATGCCCAAAAGTGGAGGCGTGGCCTCATTACCATAGGCCACGCCCCCTGCGTGATGTTATTTGGAGGCGTGCCCGCATGGCACGCCTCCAAGTAACGGCAGGCTGGGGGTAAAGCCCAGCCCTCCGTCACTGGCTGGGCTTCCCCCAGCCCTCTCCCGTCTGTGGCTGTGCCCTGGATACATACACACTCCGGGGGTCCGGCACCGCCGCAGAGCTTCGGCGGTGGGGTCCCCAACCTCCCGATTTCACCACTCGTGGGCCACTTCGGCCCATGGGTGGAACAGCGATGCAGTACTGTCCCACTGAAATCGGGATGTTGGGGAGGGCTGCGCCCTCTATGGGTGGCGCCCCTGTTTGACCACACTGGTCGAACAATCCTAGAGCCGGCCCTGAATACCAAGAATTGTTTTTGGTCAATTTGAGCTTTTTCTCCGATATCCCCCCCGATTTTGTAAATCAGAGATTTACTAAAGGCATAAGCACATTGAAATTGCATGTCTAACACGACTTTGGACCACAATAGGTGACATTAGACCATCAGTGAAAGCATTCCATGCTTTACATACACCACAGCGGAAATCATGGATTTACTAAGAATGGTGTTGTTAAAAACGATCAAAATCGCATCTGAATAGAAATATTAAATAGACTTGTCTGTGAGCGACGTGTTTGTTCAAAGCACTGCACAGATCAGTCTGATCTGCACCGGACCTCTGAGCACGATCTGGTGATGGAAAATCAGGGGGTAAACCATCTTCTGGTTCCCTGTTTTTCCAGTAACCATCACCGGTTTGAACCAGCTGGGGGCTTACACTATAGCAGGGAGATACACAGCGTGGGGTCCCCCAGCAATAATGTAAAACCAATCCCAAACTGGTCAGCCCAGGGCTGGAAATTAACCAAACTTAAAATGGGGTCCTCCCTCCCAAGGATAAACGAGCCTTGCTGAGCAACAAGTTTCTTTACAGTGGCACCTATAGTCCCACTGTTAAGAAAATATTAAAAATATGACAGGATATGGGACACTGAATGTGGAAGTCCTTTATTTTTTTTTATTCCATACAAACCAACCCATGGATCTCTTGGGTCTATCTAGGAGTCCTTGGTTTTCATAAAACAAAAAATCACCATCCCGAACCAAGGCGGACACACACTGTACATAGTACTGTACCTAACGCAAAATGTCACTGCAATTCATTCCTATTGAATTCAATGGGGGAACTGCTGATTGGCTGAGAGAGCAGCTCCCACACTCTCTCAGGGTTGGTGCAAGTTTCATTGGTGCTACCGATGGTGGCATGATATAAGTATTAACAGCGTGCACGGGCGCAAAAAGTGGGCGTCTCAGTCCTTGCACATTCGGCCATGGATGTACACAAGTGAGAACATTTGAAGTCCAGTAGCATAAAATCACAGATCGGAGACCGCCAATAGATGCTGCTGCATGCGCTGTTACGACTTAGAATCAGGCCTTTTGTGTCTATTTATCAAGGACATAAAGGGCTTTTACTCTATTATCAAAGCCCTCATGCTGATGCTTTACCAGGAGCAAAGCCAGTAACACCTCTGTTCTCCTATCACTTACCCCAGTATGGGAAGGTGTTAGCCAAGGGTTTCCACAGGAAATAAAAATGGATTTGTTTATTTTCAATTTTGAAAAATAAATTTCCAAATTTTTTCCACATTTTTTTTCTAATATTTGATGTAGGAGTTGGCTCACTCATGCACACCTTGACACCTGGCCTGGCAAGTGGTAAAACTACTCTTACTGCTGCCAGCCAGTGTTGCAGTGGAGCGGAGCGTCGCTTTACTGCCCCAGTTACTTTTTTTACTTTTTAAAAACCGGGCTGAAAAATAATTTCTGTTGCCGTGATTTATTTTAGCTTTTTGTGGCCTGTAGGTCAGTTAATTGAAGGTGATTCTGACAACGTGTTAGAATTTGTAACAAAATAGTCTTTTAAAACGTTGGTTTTGAACAATGAATTCTACAACAAATCTATTGAACAAATATACAATATAACCAGTTTCATAACTCAAGCCCCCGAGTGTAAAAGCTGAGCTGAGGTGACAGGATAGACATAAACACCAATGCAGCCTATTGGGTAGATTTTTGGGACTTTCTAGCTCTGAAGTCTTGCAGTAACGTAGCACAGTGATTACATCATCACACCGCACCTCTGATATGGAAAGCCCTGAGCCCACTTAGCGTTGCCACTGGTTATATAACTTTATCTTCCCCCTTAAACACCATATCAAATACATTTTTCAGTTTGAAACAGTAATAAAAGATTTATGTGAAAAATCAGTTTATTTCTGCTTGTACTGTACTGTCCTAAGAAAGAGCAGTAGACCTCTAAAACAGTAATGTACAATAGCACAATATTAGTGTTTGCTTTATTAGCTTAAAGTAATGTGTAAGGTCTGAGGAAACATCTGATTTGTAAGATTGTGAGATCTATCAGCAGCATCCAGTTTTCTTTACAATAAACCCAAGGGGAATTATTCATTAAACAGACAAACATATTTGTGATGCTGTGTATAAAGAACCTATATATTAATATATTAGATTAATGCTAAAAACAATGAAATAAATAAAACATTGTCTTATGTTTTAATTCAGTTGTTATTGCTTTATGGTAAATTTTGAGTTCTTGTTTCTTTTTTATATGAATAAAAAAACAGCTGAATAAAGAGTCCGTCAGGTTTATCAGTATTATTACTGCACTAGAAGCAATGTTTAATATCATGGGGGAGTCCATTTGTAAGAAAATGGTTTATTTTCACTTTTCCATTTACTAAATGTTTGTCCTCTGAGCCGAAATGCGTCATCACACAGCGCTGGTGGTCTGAGGCAATGCATATTTTGTCATTTGCCCGGGTATTACATACTGATTCCATCTGCCCCATCCCTCCCCACATAAAAATGTGTGAAGATGAGATTCACTTCATTATACATTGGTTGGTTAGTATGATGCAGCAGTGGATGGTCCATGATGATGCGAAACGCGTCACTACAACCCACCTAGTTCTCAGCATATGTCACAGGACAGGTTTACAAAACTGGGAAGTAATCCATGACCTTGCAATAGAACATAAGGACACTGAAGTGACCCAAAAGTTGCTCAGGCCATAAACTGCAGCCCATACAGTACTAACTCTTGGACGGCCATTAAAATAAAACAGCTGTAGGAGACTATTCCCATTAATCCTGTTAATTTGAATGCAAGGAGAATCTGAATTGGGTGAAAATACTGTAAGCATTGCATCTCTCTAGTGAAAAATAAGATGACAGCGCTACAGGGCCAGGGAAGAGCAGAAGCCTAACCCCTCATTGCATGGTGATGTTTAGATAGCTCAGTGCTGTATCACACACTGGTTATTTTTAAATGATAATGACCCGCACAACATTAAGAATCATCACGTATTGGGCGGGGCTAAAAAGAGGCGATTCATAGAAAACTGTATCATAAAGCCCCAGCCTCGCTCAGTTCAAAAAGAAAGTGGGTGGGATCTGGGAGTGAGCGCTGCTCTCCTTGGGGTCTGGAAGAACACCCAATAATCGGGCATCTCAAGGATATGCCAGGAATGTAGGCAAGAATGATCTAATGGTAACCGGTATTGAAAACACTGGTGCCATACTAGATAACTGTTTTATATACTGGGTACAGGGCAGTTCTGTTGTTGGTATACTGTAATGCTGTTACTTGTGGTCCCTGAAATAACAGCAATAACCCTGACTCCCTGAAGAGTCTAGTAATCTCCCTGATTCCACCTTAGCCCCATTATGAAGCTGCTATATATATGCAAAAACAGAGATATATACATTCAAATGTGTTCATTAGTATAATTTCCCTGCATTGGTTATAGGGCACAATGATCCCTATGGTTACATGTATTTTCTGAAAAGTATCAGTGTGTTTTCATCAGCAAGTAGATCGTACTAGTTACTTTGGGGCTCATTTAATGACACGCCTCTCAGATGTAGCAGTGCACGCCCACTTACTGCCACGCTCATAGGTTCTGCTTTCACAATCTCCCTGAGGTGCTTTTTCAAAAGTAGGCAAGTATGTATTTATGTACAGTATATAGTGAGCATAAGAAAGTACAGAGGGCATTCAGTTCTTAGTGTAGTGGTTATTCTGTATATAGTAAGTGTTGCACTAATGTGGATATGCGACTGTTATGCTGGACATACAGTTGTATACAATGGGCTTGGACATATGTATTGGGCATGAAGCTGTTGCTACATATATGTATGTTTTACTGTGTGCAGAGTACTAACTCTATATATATTTTCATAATACTGTATATATGTTATTTGCTTATGGCTCTTCAAGATAGAACAATTAGTCCTCCCAGAACTAAGGATGAGCTCATCTCTACTGCTAAAGTAATAAACAGTGGTGTGACTGCCCTAGTACGTCCAAGCTAAGGTTAGTCGTAGTTTTTCCTTGCTGCAGTCCCCTTTTTATTTCCACCCAAAATCTCTAACTCATAGCACTTATTTTCCCATAATATTATAAACCCTTAGGCCCCTATTTAGCAAACACAGTGATCCAGCTCAGAAAAGGAATATTTCGTACAACCACCATTTGGATGTCATTTCGAGCCACATTACTAAGACCATTGCAGGGACATAGGTTTTGATAAGAACCCGTCCCAATGATGAGTCAAAATAAATGTGATTATTATTATTAACATCTTTTATTTACAAGGAGGAACATAATTAGCAACATTACAATACTATCACTTTACTTCGGGGTTGGGACCCGGCACACAACTGCACATACTCAGTCATTCAACCGCACATATGAACAGTCTAAAAGTTGTGAAGGGTATCATGACCAGCCCCAGCCCTCTGGAGGGGTGTCGCAAAATCCCTCTATAGCCGGGCGGCTGTATTGAGGTAATCGTGCTTACTGCCAGTCATTATCGCCCAGCTGCCCTGCTGTTTTTTTTATTGGCGAACTGGCTAAAAAATAAGTGGCGCCTTAGTGTGGCATTTGCAAACCATAGTGGGTACACTTGAGAACCACATTTGGCACCAGCTACATTAGAGGCATCCAGTGCTGCCATTGGTATAGTAGCTGGCTGTTTCTCTATTAAGTCAATTGTGCATCGATCAATGGGGTTTTCATCATATACTGGTCAAAGGGAGATGTATAGCATTCATGCTAGCATGAAGGGTTTATTGAAAAGGGAACAATAGTAATGAATTTCGACATACAAATTTCCGCACCATCATTCACTCCAATTTTCAAACTGTCGGTTATATTTTTTACCTTTACATTTCTCATGCTTTTCTGTGAATATCTAAAGGAAAAAAAATATTTGAAAGTAATCCCTATGTGTATATATATATATATATATATATATATACAGTATATATATATATATATATATATATATATATATATATAAAATATGTTCTCCTTTCAAGGAATGTTTATTCTCGGTTCTGCAGTCTACTTCCATTTTCCTTATTGCGCATTTGTACTTTTTCAAAGTCACGGAACGTTTGTTTGTCATTATATGGTCTTTACTTTCCATCCATACTGCAAGGGATGCCGTGTCATACATGGTCAAAGTAAATTACTGTCATTTATGCAATGGTTTGAGTGGTGACCAGCATGAAACAAGGTAGATACACTTGGCTGACTGTCAGTCTTTTTGATTGACAACAGCAAGGGGATGCAATTAGATTAATGAATGACCCCTATCTTTCACACAAGCAATTAAATGCGAGGATTAGATAAGAGAGGTGTTAGGGTGGTAGGGCTGTTTCTCAGTAATCATTTACAAATTGTACACACATTTTCTACGCTTTGCCAACACAGTGGGAGGTTCTTCCCATATAACTTAGGAGAACCTGTTAGCAGAAAGGGTCATTCCCCTACAATAACTGTGAACAGAGCAGAACAAGGACTTCTATATATGAACACATCAGAACTGCGTATTCGCCCAGCTCCCCTCCAGGCCTGCTCGCAATTCATGTTTCTACAGAAGACGGAATAGAACATTACAATATAAAAATGCAATCTAACTGTGGATAAACTGGAGGCTTAAAGTGTATTTAATGTAAAATCCTTGTTACATAGTTTGCATTACCTAAATAATCATTTTATTTTTCAAACCTAATTTATGTATCAGACATTTCCGAGTCCTTATTAACAGTCTATAAAATTGCAAATGACTTACTTACTGAGGTTGAAATCTTTACAAATGGTTTTTCTCCAATTTGGTTGTGCTGACAGTTTATTATGTGTTTCATCCGATAGATTTTCTGGCCAATGTTTAGAGCAATTTTGAAAAGAAATAAAAAAAAGGCATGTCAGACGTCCTGTTATCAGGGTGGAGGGGAGTATTTTTTGCCACATACAGATGTGTCCTCACACATTACTGCTGCTGTCCCTCTTGGTGCGCCGGGTCCCGTGCGACTGTGGCATCGTTTTTATGGGTTTTTTTTCATAGTCGCTGTGCGATGCAACTAGGATGCACCAGGAGACTGTGCTGTTTAATGTGATGTGCAACACTTATATATCTGTGTGCGACTGAGGGGCATATTCAATTAGGTACGAAAAGTCAAGTACTTTTCGCATACCGGACTTTTCGAAGTCATCGCTGGTTTTCCTTGCGAAAAAGTATAGTGTGCGTCCTCGCTTATCCCCGCATTCAATTAGAAATCGTCGAAAATGGCACCCGGTGAATTCTGAGTTAGCGAAAAGTACTGTCAAAAATGATGAAAACAGTCTGTACCCCCTGAAAGCTGCACTAGCATAGGGGGGTACCCCTAATAAAGCTAATCTGGGTACTTAAGTTTTCTCAATTGCTTGCTATTAACGTCTTTGCATAAGTGGTGAAGAATGACATTAATCAATATTTTTATCTCAAAATAACTAGTCCCAGCAAATTTGGGGTACATGAAAATGGGTGCTAGCATATTTAAAAATTGCTAATGTGAAGTTTTAAAAAACTTTAAAAATACACCTGCTGCAAGCACCTGCAATCTTAAAAACACCTGACGCATACTCGGGGACCCCCCTAGAGTCTATTTCACTAGTTTTTATGTTTGTCCCCCAACTTTGGTCTTTTTCACCCCCAAATTGAAAGTACTTTTTGGGGTGGTCTTAAGTATTTTTTTAAATTTTTTGACACAGTTTAGCTTTGGGGGGCTGTCCCAAGGGTGCAGGGGTGTGTCCGCAAGTTTGCACCCCTAAACCCCAATTCTGCACTTTTTTTTTGACTGCTATTCGTAGGCAAAACTTTATCGTCGGGTACATTGCATTGAGTTTCCGCACCGGCGAAAAGTCTCCACAATTGAATACGGGGATTAGTTTCTGCTGGCGAAATGACGTTTCACACCCAATTGAATACGGCCCTGAGTCTCTGAATCTATACACAAAGTGCTACTACGTGGCGGTCGTTGCTTCTTTCCACGCCAAGTTCCATTGTGCTTCTTATACAGACTCATTTGCATACAGATATATACGTGTTGAATCAAAGTAAATCAATTAATTAAATCTAATCAATAAAATCACATAATCAGTACAGTCTGCTTGTGCATACTAACTGCATCGCAACTAAGACACATTTTTGCAAACAAGATGCAAAAAAACTTCCAGAGGCTAGCAGAGTTGTACAGGACCTGGCGGTTAACTCGCGTCAGGCATCGCATGCCGCGATGCGTATTCAGGTTTAGATGTATGAGGACACATCTGTACATCCGCCTGTGTTACAGTACATACTTCTATGTTTATTGAAATACACTGCTGGTGGCCACTTGGAGCCATATGCCACATGTGAGACTATTGCACGCATCCACTTACCATATATATATATATATATATATATATATACATATACAGTGCCTTGCAAAAGTATTCACCCCCCTTTGCATTTTTCATGTTTTGTTGCCTCACAACCTGGAATTAAAATGGATTGTTTGAAGGTGTGCAACATGCTACAACTGTGAAGTTGTGTTTTTTTTTATATTGTGTATCAAACAACATGTAGGACAACATAACAGAAAACTTCAGTGTACATAACTATTCACCCCCCAAAAGTCAGTACTTTGTCGAGTCACCTTTTGCAGCAATTACAGCTGCAAGTCACTTTGGATAAGTCTCTATGAGCTTGCCACATCTTGCCCCTGGGATTTTTGCCCATTCCTCAAGGCCAAACTACACCAGCTCCTTCATGTTGGATGGTTTCCGCTTGTGAACAGCAATCTTCAAGTCTGACCACAGATTCTCAATTGGATTGAGATCTGGGCTTTGACTAGGCCATTCCAACACATTTAAATGTTTCCACTCGAGTGTTGCTTTAGCAGTATGCTTCGTGTCATTGTCCTGCTGGAAGGTGAACCTCCGTCCCAGTCTCAAATCACAGGCAGACTGAACCAGGTTTTGCTCAAGAATATCCCTGTATTTAGCACCATCCATCTTTCTCTCGACTCAGATCAGTTTCCCAGTCCCTGCTGCTGAAAAACATCCCCACAGCATGATGCTGCCACCACCATGTTTCACTGTGGGGATGGTGTTCTTGGGGTGATGGGATGTGTTGGGTTTGCGCCAGACATAGCGTTTTCCTTGGTGGACGAAAAGTTAAAATTTAGTCTCACCTGACCAGAGCACCTTCCTCCGTACATTTGGGGAGTCGCCCACATGCCTTTTGGCAAACTCAAATCGTGTCTTCTTATTTTTATAACTAAGTAATGGCTTTTTTCTAGCCACTCTTCCATAAAGCCCAGCTCTATGGAGTGTACGGTTTATTGTGGTCACATGCACAGATACACCAGTCTCTGCTGTGGAACTCTGCAGCTTCTTCAGGGTTACCTTTGGTCTCTATGCTGCCTCTCTGATTAATGCCCTCCTTGCCCGGTCTGTGAGTTTTGGTGGGCGGCCCTCTCTTGGCAGGTTTGTTTTGGTACCATGTTCTTTCCATTTGATGATGATGGATTTGATGGCGCTCCGGGGGATCATCAAAGATTTGGATATTTTTTTTATAACCCAACCCAGAATTGTACTTCTCAACAACTTTGTCCCTGACTTGTTTGGAGAGCTCCTTGGTCTTCATGGTGTGATGCCTCTTGCTTAGTGGTGTTGCAGCCTCTGGGGCCTTTCAGAAAAGGTGTGTTTATACTAGGGGTGTGCACCGGCCACTTTTCGTGTTTTGTGTTTTGGTTTTGGATCTGGATCTTTCTTCGTGTTTTGGATCTGGATTGGTTTTGCCAAAACCACCCTTCCGTGTTTTGGGTTCTGGGTTTTGTGTTTTGGATCTGTATTTTTTTTTTAAAAAGCATAAAAACAGCTAAAATCACAGAATTTGTTGGTTTCTCTGCTCCTATGCTATTATTAACCTCAATAACCTTAATTTCCACTCATTTCCAGTCTATTCTGAACACCTCACACCTCACAATAGTGTTTTTATGTCCAAAAGGTTGCACCGAGGTAGCTGGATGACTATGCTAAGCGACACGAGTGGGCGGCACAAACACGTGACCCATCTAGGAGTGACACTGCAGTGGCAGACAGGATGGCAGTTAGAAAAACTAGGCCCCAAACTGTACATAATGCAAAGAAAAAAAAGAAGTGCAAGATGGAATTGTCCTTGGGCCCTCCCACCCACCCTTATGTTGTATAAACAGGACATGCACACTTTAACAAATCAATCATTTCAGTGCCAGGGTCTGCCACACAACTGTGGCTGAAATGATTGGTTCGTTTGGGCCCCCACAAAACAAGCTGGCAATTAATGTGTCCCTGCACAAACTGGCTCTACGGAGGCAAGATGTCATCCTCATCCTCCTCATCCACCGATTCCTCACCCTCTTCAGTGTGTACATCCTCATCCTCACAAAGTATTAACTCGTCCCCACTTGAATCCACCACCACAGGTCCCTCTGTACCTTCTGGAGGCTGGTCTCCCTGGAAGAGCTGATAATTCATTTTGATGAACATCATCTTCTCCACATTCTGTGGAAGCAACCTCCTACGCCTTTCGCTGACAAGGTTCCCGGCTGCACTAAACACTCTTTCGGAGTACACACTGGAGGGGGGGCAACTCAGGTAAAATAGAGCCAGCTTGTACAGGGGCCTCCAAATTGCCTCTTTTTCCTGCCAGTACAGGTATGGACTGTCTGACATGCCTACTTGGATGCTGTCACCGATGTAATCCTCCACCATTCTGTCAATGGTGACAGTATCATATGCAGTGACAGTAGACATGTCAGAAATTGTTGCCAGGTCCTTCAGTCCGGACCAGATGTCCAAACTTGGTCCTGCCTGCCCTGCATCACCGCCAGCGGGTTGCTTAGGATACCTAAGTTTTTTCCTGGCAGCCCCAGTTGCGGGAGAAAATGAAGAAGGAGCCGTTGACGTGTCACGTTCCGCTTCAGCTGACAGTGTGTTCACCAGCAGGTCTTTGCACCTCTGCAGGCTTGTGTCGGCCGGAAAGAGAGACACCACATAGGCTTTAAACCTAGGATCAAGCACGGTGGCCAAAATGTAGTGGTCTGATTTCAACAGATTGACCACCCTGGAATCCTGGCAAAGCGAATGAAGGGCTTCATCCACAAGTCCCACATGCCGAGCGGAATCGCTCCGTCTTAGCTCCTCCTTCACTTTCTCCAGCTGCTTCTGCAAAAGCCTGATGAGGGGAATGACCTGACTCAAGCTGGCTGTGTCTGAACTGACTTCACGTGTGGCAAGTTCGAAGGGCTGGAGAACCTTGCACAACACGGAAATCATTCTCCACTGCGCTTGAGTCAGGTGCATACCCCCTCCTTTGCCTATGTCATAGGTGGATGTATAGGCTTGTATGGCCTTTTGCTGCTCCTCCATCCTCTGAAGCATATAGAGGGTTGAGTTCCACCGCGTCACAACCTCTTGCTTCAGGTGATGGCGGGGCAGGTTCAAGAGTGTTTGCTGGCGCTCCAGTCTTCGGCACGCAGTCGCTGAATGGCGAAAGTGGCCAGAAATTTTTCGGGCCACCCAAAGCGTCTCCTGCACGCCCCTGTCGCTTTTCAGAAAATTCTGCACCACCAAGTTTATTGTGTGAGCAAAACATGGGACGTGCTGGAATTTGCCCAGATGTAATGCCCGCACAATATTGGTGGCGTTGTCAGATATCACAAATCCCCAGGAGAGTCTAAGTGGGGTAAGCCACTGGGCGATGATTTCCCTCAGTTTCTCTAAGAGGTTGTCGGCGGTGTGCCTCTTACTGAAACCGGTGATACACAGCGTAGCCTGCCTTGTAACGAGCTGGCGTTTCTGAGATGCTGCTACTGGTGACGCTGCTGCTGTTGCTGCGTAAGGTGATACATCTACCCAGTGGGCTGTCACAGTCATATAGTCCTTAGTCTGCCCTGTTCCACTTGTCCACATGTCCGTGGTTAAGTGGACATTGTGTACAACGGCATTTTTCAGGACACTGAGGACACTTTTTCTGACGTTTCTGTACAGTCTCGGTATCGCCTGCCTAGTGAAGTGGAATCTAGACGGGATTTGGAACCGGGGACACACTACCTCCATCAATTGTCTAAATCCCACTGCACTAATGGCGGATACCGGACGCACGTCTAACACCAACATAGCAGTCAAGGCCTCAGTTATACGTTTTGCTTCAGGATGACTGCTGTCGTACTTCATCCTCCTCGCTAAGGACTGTTGGAGGGTCAATTGTTTAGTAAAAGTAGTGGTGTTCCTACTTCCTCTCTGGGATGATGAACGACTCCCAACAGCAGCAACAGCAGCAGCGGCAGCAGTAGGCGTAGCAATGCAGGATCCTCCAGAGGAATCCCGGATAGGAGAGTCAGTCATGCCAGTGACATGGCCTGCAGGACTACTTCCGATCCTGACTAAGGAGGAAATTGACGGGGAGGGAGTTGACGGTGTGGTTTGCAGGCGCTTGGATACAACAGGACAACGGGATTTAGGTGTCCCTGGACTGCTTACGGTCTTAGCCAAAGTTTCTGAACTTGACAGTAACTTTTTATGAACGCGCTGCAGGTGCCGTATAAGGGAGGATGTTCCTAGGTGGTTGACGTCCCTACCCCTACTTATTTCACCTTTACATATGGTACATATGGCAAGACAGTTGTTGTCCGGATTTGGATAGAAATATTGCCAGACCAAAGAGGTGGAATGTTTGGTCTTCTGCCCAGGCATGACCGTGATGGGCTTTTTCATCCCACGGACAACAACTGTCTCCCCCGGAGCCTGATTTAAACAAACCACATCACCATCAGAATCCTCCTCGCCAACTTCCTCCTCAGCGCCAGCTACACCAGTATCCTCATCCTGTTGTACTTCAACAGTGACATCTTCAATTTGCATATCAGCAAGTGGACTGTGGGTGCTCCTTTCAGCACTTGCAGGGGGCGTGCAAATGGTGGAAAGAGCCACCTCTTCCCGTCCAGTGCTGGGAAGGTCAGGCATCGCAACCACCACCACACTTGGACTCTCCTTGGGGATTTGTGATATCTTCTTAGAAAGCACAGTTCTTCGCTGTGCTTTTGCCAGCTTAACTCTTTTGATTTTTTTAGTGGGAGGAGGGCTTCCATCGTCATGTGAAGCTGAACCACTAGTCATGAACATACTAGGGATCGACCTTAGCCGTTCCTTGCCACTCCGTGTCGTAAATGGCATATTGGCAAGTTTACGTTTCTCTTCAGCTGATTTAAATGTCTTTTTCAAGGTCATTTTCCTGAACTTTGCCATTTGGGATTGTATGTGCCCTCTACTATGACATTGGGCATCGGCCTTGGCAGACGACGTTGATGGCATGTTATCGTCTATGTCATGACTAGTGGCAGCAGCTTCAGCACTAGGAGGAAGTGGTTCTTGATCTTTCTCTATTTTATTTTTATCGGAGAAAGTTTGGTCCTCCATTTATGTTATATCGATTTGATATATACGTGCGGCTAAACACAGAAAATAATTTTTTTTTTGGTTTGGACTGGAGTGTACTTTGGGGGTTACAGCACCCTTTAACGGTCAAGCCAGCCGGCCCTTATGACACAGGCGCACTCTTGGCACTACTTTGTTGATGCACGTGCGGCTACTGCGCACACAATTCACAAACACAGAAAATAATTTTTTTTTTGGTTTGGACTGGAGTGTACTTTGGGGGTTACAGCACCCTTTAACGGTCAAGCCAGCCGGCCCTTTACTTATGACACAGGCGCACGCTTGGCACTACTTTGTTGATGCACGTGCGGCTACTGCGCACACAATTCACAAACACAGAAAATAATTTTTTTTTTGGTTGGGACTGGAGTGTACTTTCGGGGGTTACAGCACCCTTAATGGTCAAGCCAGCCGGCCCTTTACTTATGACACAGGCGCACGCTTGGCACTACTTTGTTGATGCACGTGCGGCTACTGCGCACACAATTCACAAACACAGAAAATAATTTTTTTTTTGGTTTGGACTGGAGTGTACTCTCGGGGGTTACAGCACCCTTAACGGTCAAGCCAGCCGGCCCTTTACTTATGACACAGGCGCACGCTTGGCACTACTTTGTTGATGCACGTGCGGCTACTGCGCACACAATTCACAAACACAGAAAATAATTTTTTTTTGGTTTGGACTGGAGTGTACTTTCGGGGGTTACAGCACCCTTTAACGGTCAAGCCAGCCGGCCCTTTACTTATGACACAGGCGCACGCTTGGCACTACTTTGTTGATGCACGTGCGGCTACTGCGCACACAATTCACAAACACAGAAAATAATTTTTTTTTTGGTTTGGACTGGAGTGTACTTTCGGGGGTTACAGCACCCTTTAACGGTCAAGCCAGCCGGCCCTTTACTTATGACACAGGCGCACGCTTGGCACTACTTTGTTGATGCACGTGCGGCTACTGCGCACACAATTCACAAACACAGAAAATAATTTTTTTTTTGGTTTGGACTGGAGTGTACTTTGGGGGTTACAGCACCCTTTAACGGTCAAGCCAGCCGGCCCTTTACTTATGACACAGGCGCACGCTTGGCACTACTTTGTTGATGCACGTGCGGCTACTGCGCACACAATTCACAAACACAGAAAATAATTTTTTTTTTGGTTTGGACTGGAGTGTACTTTCGGGGGTTACAGCACCCTTAACGGTCAAGCCAGCCGGCCCTTTACTTATGACACAGGCGCAGGCTTGGCACTACTTTGTTGATGCACGTGCGGCTACTGCGCACACAATTCACAAACACAGAAAATAATTTTTTTTTTGGTTTGGACTGGAGTGTACTCTCGGGGGTTACAGCACCCTTAACGGTCAAGCCAGCCGGCCCTTTACTTATGACACAGGCGCACGCTTGGCACTACTTTGTTGATGCACGTGCGGCTACTGCGCACACAATTCACAAACACAGAAAATAATTTTTTTTTGGTTTGGACTGGAGTGTACTTTCGGGGGTTACAGCACCCTTTAACGGTCAAGCCAGCCGGCCCTTTACTTATGACACAGGCGCACGCTTGGCACTACTTTGTTGATGCACGTGCGGCTACTGCGCACACAATTCACAAACACAGAAAATAATTTTTTTTTTGGTTTGGACTGGAGTGTACTTTGGGGGTTACAGCACCCTTTAATGGTCAAGCCAGCCGGCCCTTTACTTATGACACAGGCGCACGCTTGGCACTACTTTGTTGATGCACGTGCGGCTACTGCGCACACAATTCACAAACACAGAAAATAATTTTTTTTTTGGTTTGGACTGGAGTGTACTTTCGGGGGTTACAGCACCCTTAACGGTCAAGCCAGCCGGCCCTTTACTTATGACACAGGTGCACGCTTGGCACTACTTTGTTGATGCACGTGCGGCTACTGCGCACACAATTCACAAACACAGAAAATAATTTTTTTTTTGGTTTGGACTGGAGTGTACTTTCGGGGGTTACAGCACCCTTAACGGTCAAGCCAGCCGGCCCTTTACTTATGACACAGGCGCACGCTTGGCACTACTTTGTTGATGCACGTGCGGCTACTGCGCACACAATTCACAAACACAGAAAATAATTTTTTTTTGGTTTGGACTGGAGTGTACTTTCGGGGGTTACAGCACCCTTTAACGGTCAAGCCAGCCGGCCCTTTACTTATGACACAGGCGCACGCTTGGCACTACTTTGTTGATGCACGTGCGGCTACTGCGCACACAATTCACAAACACAGAAAATATATTATTTTTTTAGCACTTGGGGGGAGCACCCCTGATGGACAGAGCACCCCCTGGACAACACTACAGCACTCCTTTAGGACTGGGACACTGCACAGGACTTTGGAGTGGACACAGCCCCTATGGAGAACTGACTGCACAACACAGTCCAGCCAGCCCCTATGGACTTTGAAGTAGTGGACACAGCCCCTATTAACAACAGCAGCACAGCACAACACAGCCAGCCCCTATGGACTTTGAAGTAGTGGACAACAGCAGCACTACACTACACTACACTACACTACACAGCCCTAACTCCCACCCTCCCTCTTCACTGTCCACAGCCGAGTGAGAAAATGGCGCCGACGCGGGTACCTTATATAGGATCCAAAACCCGCGAGACTCGGAAGGCGGGATGATGTCGTTTTGCCTCGATTTCAGATCCGAGTCAGGCGGGAAAAGTCGAGCCTGACTCGGATCGGACTCGGATCGGGGGGGCTCGGGGGGGTTCGGATTTCAGAAATCCGAACCCGCTCACCCCTAGTTTATACGGACAGATCATGTGACACTTACATTTCACACAGGTACACTTCATTTCACTAATTATGTGACTTCTGAAGGTAACTGGTTGCACCAGAACTTTTGAGGGGCTTCATAGCAAAGGGGGTGATTACATATGCACATGCCAATTTTCAGAATTTTATTTATAAAGATTCTTTTTTATATATATTTTTCTAAATTCACTTCATCAAATTAGACGGCGCTGTATATACAATTTTAATCATTCTAAATTATTATATCAAATATTTCCTCTTTTTTTTAACTGTTATGTACCTTCTGGCTTCAACATCAATGATATTTATAGTATGATGATAACAATATATCTTGGTGTACACTGGTATATGAGGTAACAGTCTGTCATTAATAAATTATTTATATGTATTATCAAACCTGTCATTACATACCAGACACTACTCAGGAGCTATTTATATACAAGCTTTTATATTTAATAACTTATTTTAATCTCTAGTAAATCTTTGGCCTGCATGAAAATGATGACATTTTGATATATTTAATGATCAAAATGTACTTGTACAAAAAGCTTGAGGAAGAGAGAGAAAAGTGGCGACCTCATCCTAATAATTCTGAATGTGCTTCTGCTAGATACGTCAATTCTATATCCAGTTGGGGATAGGCTAGGTCTATTCCATCAGAGCAACAGGATGATTCTCCTCTTGTGTGCACACAGCAATATTTACCTTCTAGGCCCATCTAGGAAAACCTCTGATGTCTCTAACACTTTAAGGAAATATTTGCTGCTTGTTTCTTTTCCGATTAAAAAAATGGCAGCACCAAGCAGTAACTGTAGGCTCCAAAAAAGACCAGTGATGTCATTCCCAGTGCACAATAGGAGGCGTCCCCCATCCAGGTCTCCACACCCGCTAAGGAGCTGTGTCCAGTTCTTACCTTGGGGGTGGAGCCCCAGTGTTTCAGGTTTCCACTGTGTCAGGTTGTGGCCCTGCTCCCAGCCTACCCCTGAAAGGGAGGAGCAGCATTGTTACGTTGCATACCCGTCCTCTACAAGCTAAGAAATATTGGAAGAGCAAACAGTGTTTACATAATTAAATACTCACCTCTCTACACCAATGACAGCCAATGTGTTTAATTTAAATCCCCGGGCAACCGGCAGTCAGTGCAGCGACTGAATGAGATTTAGGTTACCCATAAACCTTAGCACTCTAGACAATGTTCAAAAGCCATAATGCCTATTTTAAATCATAGTGCATGCACATAAGTGCATGTATCTATTATACTGCAACTTTAACAGCTCTAAACTCATTTTATTATATACTACTGTTGTTGTGCCTTTACATCTACCAGCACTGTTCTTCCTTTTATCTGATTTTTGACATTTTAACTGTATTGTTCCTGTATCTCACTCTCATCACTACTACTGCCGTTTCCTCCCCCCCCCTAATCCCTCATCTATGCAATGTTTCTCTTGTCTTCTTCTCCCCCCCTCACTAAGAAGCTACATAATATTTTCCTCTACCACCAGTTCCCATCTCTTTCCTTCCTCCATAGTCTCCTCCACTTTCTCCTCTCCCTCCTTCCTCTCCTCTATCTCCCTTCATCCCATCTCCCATAACTCCTAAGCCCTGCACCCTCCCTTTTCTCCAAGTTACACCTCTTCTTCTCAACCCACACCAAACTAAACCTCCACCTTGCCCACCACCTGCTGTCACCCTTGCACACTCAGAAGCCCACCACACACCCACACTCTCCTTATCCCCCTGCTCTAAATCAATCTCATCCCCACACTACAGCAACCCTAACAATCTCCTTCTCTCTCCTCCCAACTCTGTCCCTCTCTCCTGACTCCTCTTGAAAGCCAGTCCTGTCTATAATCAAATGGTCCCTGCCGGCTTCATATTCAACTCCTTCAATCTCTTAGCTATCACCAAATCCTGGACTTACCCATCTGACACCACATCTCCTGCAGCTATGTCCTTTGGGGGGCTCACATTTTTTCACACTCCCTGGCCTGGAGGTTGCCACAGTGTTGGGGTACTTCTATCATCTGGTCACTCCCACCAACTCTTACCTTCTAAACTCTCCACTTCATTATTTACATTCAATGCTCATATCCGTTGCCTTTTCCAACTTCCCCGAGTAGCTGCCTTTCTTCTTCCTCCTGGCCTTAACTCAGAATTCCATGTTAACATTACTTCTTGGCTCCTAATCTTAAAATGGGCTCTAAAGAGCCCTCTCTTCCTCAAAGCTTTCCAGCTCTCATCTAACCCACTACTCCATGTTCCTTCCTCACAATGCAGTTCCTTCTTCACAATCTGTGTCACCCCTGTTTGTCTGCCACCTCCCCTTTAGAATGTAAGCTCTCAAGAGCAGGGCCCTCTTCCCTGACGTGCTTCTCCTTCACTTACTCCTACTTTAATTTACAACTGCACCTAACCCTTGGTTGCTGACACCATGCTGCTTATTTAAGTGTTATGCAGCAATGTATAAATCATGTATTTGTCCTGCATTGTTTTGTACTGTTAATATCTGTTTTCTTGTGAATCATTTGTTTATGTACTGTGTAAGGTGCTGCGGAACCCTTGTGGCACCATATAAATAAAGGATAATAATAATAATAATAATAATAATAATAATGATACTGGTTAACGGCTTTTGTAGCAGATACATTGGGCAAACGGGGCTTTGGTCTCAACTGATTTTTGCATGTCTACCAAATTATCGTTCTGTCTACTGTCAAATTTTTATTGCACTCTTCTTCATTAATATGATCCTCCTTTTTTTTTCTTGACGCTTCTGGTAATATTGCCTTTATTCTGACTGTCACATCCATTGGTCTGTGCCTGTTGATGTAATTCCTTTGTAAAATCCACATAGGTGGAGCAAAGCAATGCCCATTAATTTATTCTGCAGTTTTAAAGTTGTGCAAGTAGAATCCTGGTGACTCACGCCAAACTGAAATTGCCCTCACACCACATTTGTCTACTGTCCCGGGAACGTCCGGGAGACTTCTCAGCAAATCGTGTCAGTATTGCACAGTCACCTTGGCATGATGCTACCAGTCACGGATTTGAGGCATGGCAGCATAACCATACGATTCAGTTCAGCTCCCCCCTCTCCAACTCCCCCCCCCCTCTACAATGGCCGCTTCAATTTCCCTTCTGGAAACTCTACTGAAGAGGGCAGAAAATGTAAGATTGTGAGCAGGCTTCACATTCGATATTCTGAACCCTTTACAGCTGATTATCTTGTTCCATCAGGCAAAGTAAATGTGGCTGTCTAAGCACTTGCATAGTTATGGATATTTCCCCTTTCATATGGGACTCTCCAACCTGCCCATTATATAAAGCTAATATTTACTTACTCTGCAACTATTGCTATATGGCTGTGCTAATGAATGCATAAATACAGGTATACATTTTAAAAATAATACACAACGATGCATATTACTATACTTTCACCTCTGTATATAACTTGTCTTTTCTTTTATTATATTTATAATAAATAATAACACTTAACATGACTATACAGTAAGCCAAGATAGCATCACAGTGCAGCGCAGGTTACTTAACACTAACGAATGGTGACATGAAAAGAGTTAACCCTTTCTAACCTTTGGGCCATTTGCTAATGAATCGCCTGCTGAGCGTATATGTCTCTGGATGGCCATTTCTAAATTGCCATTATAGATAGCAGATGCACTCTCATAAGTTTGGCTCCATGTCTGGATGCGGGGCTCTCACCGGTGCTCTGAGATTGGGCTCAGGAAATGTTTATTTGGTTCCTGGCCGTACAATCGCTACAAAGCTGATGCACAGTGAGTGCTAAGTTGAGTAGTGTATTTTTGTGTGATTTCGCGCCGCGCATGCCCAGAATGCGAATGCCCAGAATGCGAATGCCCAGAATGCGAATGCTTGCACATGCACAATATATTTACACCACAAGAAGTCAAACTCTAAATCAAGCATTAAGGGTTCAAGTCAAGGAGCAGTTTCTATAATAAGTTATTAAACATAAGGGAGAGGGATTGGCAATTTCGCTCTCAGGGTCTATTGGTACAGTATTTATCACAGGGGTGGAACAATGTGCTAGTAACCCGAAGCTTCATACTAGCTCTCAGTATTACTATCCACGTTTCTTTTTTTTTTCTATGCACTAAGGAGCCCTTGCACACCAGACTTAATAGTGAAAATAAAAAGAGCAGCTCCACTTCTCTGTTGTGCTGCAGCCACATGGAATCCAATGGACAGGGGCATAACAAGACCTAAGGGGGCCCCATAGCAAAACTTTCACGGGCCCACCTAGGTCCCCGGCCTCCTCCCACCGCCTCTGCATTCCCCTTCCTCCACGACTTACCTCTGCTCCATGGTCGTCCTCCTTCAGCATGTGCTGCACAGGGCAGGCACATCTCCTCCCCCGTTCGGCTTCATCTCTCCTCACTAACTGATGCTGGGAGAAGACGTGGCCGTGCTGAGCCTGCTGGGACATCCCCGGATCACGGACACTCCTCCCAATATCAGTCAGTGAGGAGAGATAGACCGGGAGGGCACACTGCTGAAGGAGGATGCAACCACCGGCCTGGCAGTCTAGGTGCAGAAGGAGGGCCGGGCCCCATAGCAACTGCACCCCCTGCACCTACGGTAGTTAAGCCAGAGTCAGTGGCCATTGTCATGCTCCATCAGTTGGCTATAAAAATCCCAGGGCGTGTGCAGTTATCATGTTGATATTTGGTTTAGTTCCCCTATTCCTATTTGTAAAGTTGACCCAATCCATATTATGGAAGAGAAACAGAACTACCTATGCAACTGGTATACTGGTAGGCTCACTATCTATAAAGAAAAGTGGCCATTTAACTGGATCATTTTTTTTTCCTGTGTCCAAATTTATTTGGTTCTACGATGATTTACATAAAAGTGTTATTGTGCTGATCCATGATACCTCCCCTTGGAGAATGCATGATAAACTCTTATGATGCTTTAGGCTGTTTTCAGTGGGCAAACTTCGGCCAGGGTTGCCTTAGTGGTAGACAGCTAAACAAAGTTTCACATAAACCATTAACAAAAAGGCTATGTTACTGTATATAAGGCAACCTCTTAATGTTAGGACTAATATGTTGACTTTATTGCAGTTTTTATTTGTTTTTAATTACTAACTTTGTAATTATTAATATGGTGCATTTTCACCTCTAGTACATAAAAGCACAAGAAAATATTATTATCAGACATGTAAACTACAGATGTGCGCAGACCCCCTTATTTTGCTTTTGGTTTTAAATCATCAGTGTGTTTTGATTTTGGCAAAACCACCCTCAAGTATTTTGGTTTAAATTTTGCTTTTGGTTTCTTTAACATTTGATAAAACCAGCTAAAATCATATAACTTGGGCCTGTGGGCCTGATTCGGACCCGCTCACGAGCGCTGAGCGCTCGCAAGCGGGTCGATGGTGCCCTAGTGCGCATGCGCACGACGGAGGGAGCTCTGTCGTGCGCATGCGCGAGACCCGGGGAGCGACGGGGAAGCCATCGCTCCAGGTCTCGCACCAAAGAGTGTGTGCTGTCGATGTTGATTGACAGCACGCCCCCTTTGGTGAGTGTGTCGGGGGCGTGGCTGCCAGACGGAGGCGTTCCCATAGAGCTAAAATCACTCCAGGGCTTGCGGTCACCGAGACTCTACCGCAGGGTCTCGTCGCAAGCCTGATGGTCGCGATGGTCTTGACCATCGCGACCATCATCATGGACGCTCGCATAAGCTGTGGTTGGTAACCCACAGCTATGCGAGCGTCCAAGAGGCCGCTCCAAGTTTAGGTAGTAGGGCCCTGATTCAGAGCGAGCGCTCTTATCAGAGCGTCCGTCTCTGAATCAGGCCCTGTATTTGTTCCTACAGTATTATTAACATCAATAACATCATTTCCAGACATGTCCTGTAAATTTTGACCACCTCACAGCTCACAGTATTGTTTTTACCAGTATTGGGCAAAGGCTGCAGTGAGCTGGCTGGTAAGTAAGTACAGCTGACTTCAAGTTCATTTCACTTCTAATAAAAATACACAAGAGCCTGTTTGCCCTGTGTTGCAGGTGCCAGCTATTGTCTGATAAACAAACATACACAGTGACAAAGATGCCTGCAGTCTATTACATGCTTCCCATCCGCTCTATCTATCTGCAACTCTAATGGCAACTGGTATGTAGTATTACAGCCCACACCCTCTCCATGCTCTCTCCTGTGTGAGAAACACACCTGAAATCACGGAGGGACTTAAGGTGGCCATACACGGATGCGATGTATGATCCCGCAGGAGCGCGTAGCACGATATCAGGTACGATATTGTGCCCATACACGGCACGATATAGCACCTATATCGTGCCGATCCATCGGATCAGCACGTATATCGTGCTGTGTATGGCCACTGTTACTTGCAATCTAAAAAAAACTAAGGTCCGTTTATGAGATCTGAGATCTGAACTTGACGAAAAAACATGAGTCTGTACTCTGTTCTACTCAGAAGCCCACGGTGACCCGAGGTGGGACTCGCTTCGACTTGAAACCCCAAAGGTCAGGTGTGTTCAGTTTTAAACAAAACCAAACCGCTCATCTCTACTGTAAACCCAAGTACTAAATAATGTAATATCATATAGGACTTCATATGAAAGAGTATAAAACGCGTGGGGGGAGTACACATTTTTTTAATGCAGAAGCTGAGAGGCTGAAGATAGAAAAAAGAGGACAGCATGTGCCCCTCAAAACACTATGTTGACAACTTGACATTAAGCTAGATCCCCAAGTGCCCCTCTGTCTTTTTATTAAAAAGATTGCATGCAAAGTTCACCTGCAACTTGCAACAAAACAGACAGATTATATACATATAGTTGGTAGCATAACTATATTTGCATAACACTAGCAAATTAGAGCTAATATATGGAAAAAATTGCTACAGGGTTTCTCCACACAAATGTTTTATTGTTTTCATTGCTTTCATTAAAGGGGATTAAGGCACCATTCATAAAGCTTTTCTCACTGTTCCATACCAGCGGCTTTTCAGCTGCCCCCCTGTTGGGCTTTTTCAGGCATTGCGTATACACCAGGGTTTGCCATGTACTATAAGCGTTATACATGCTGGAATGCAGTGAGCAGTGAGGGTTTCCTGGAACACAGCTTTCAGTCCACTGTATGAGGGAACCTTGCAGGAGGCCACTGAACAGGACCCGAGACAAAGGAGAGCACATTATTTTAAAAAGCCTATATTCACCCATATATGTTATTCATACCAATAAGTCATTCGTGTGGAAATACACTCAAATTATACCCCCCCCCCCCCCATTTATACCCATCCCACTCTCTTGCAGTGACGGGAACATTCATTAAACATTGCTGACCCCTATATACATTCTCCTATGCATTCAGCCTTATAATGTATAAAACTCTTTTATTTACACATTATGATGTCCTTATAATCCCTTAATTCTCAGCCCTAATCACCCACAGGCATTTATACGGCAGATGATTATCTATGGCTACTCTTGGGACTCCATTACCAGCTTGTATCATTCAATAAATGTTTTTACATTGTATTCCAGGATAAACATCTCATTCTGCCACAAACACGCTCCTATTGGCCCTTGATGGAATGCAGAATTGTGTTCACAATGATCAAACTCTGGGTAATGGAAACGGAGATGTTATCTTAATTGCAGAGTAGAAAAATCAGATGACTTGCAGCAAATGTCATGCCTACGCAGACTGATATAATTGGTGCAATTGGGATTTACCAATCTGGAGTCAATAAGTTTGACTTGTAATAACTTCATTAAACTTTGTCTGTGGACAATTATTGTGTGATGGAGTGTTCTCCTTCTGGAATTGTCATCATGCGTATGTGAGCAGCACAATAAACATGGAACATGTTGATGGCCAATTATAGATCGCACTCCTCAGATGTGCATTCTGTGCAATAAACATATGTTTAACATCCATTTTATGTCATTCATCTCTAATGCTTAGCATTGTAGTCCTATCGGCGGTTCTTGTGTAAAGGTTAGTGGGGCATTCACAGTAAAATCAGTAGCCTAGCATCATTTTCAGAAGAAGTCTTGTGTAAATAATTGGTAGTAATAGCTCCATGTTTGTAGCCCGCAGCAATCATACAGCTATTTACTTTGATTTGTATAAAGTAAATATAGTGAATAAAACAAATTTGTCAGCACTTAAGGAGTATATTTACTAAAGTGAGAGTTTTAGAAGTGGAGATGTTGCCCATAGCAACCAATCATATTCTAGCTATTATCTTCTAGAAGTTGTTAGTTAAATGTTAAGTAGAATCTGATTGGTTGCTATGAGCAACATCTCCACTTCTAAAAACACTCACTTTCGTAAATATACCCCTAAAGGAGCGTACACACTAGGCGATATTTCATACAATTTGCCCGATTTCGATGCATCGGAACAACAAATCGTGTAATATATGTCCAATTCGTGAGTGTCCACTCATGATCACGATGCCGATGTGCCTACCAGCTGTTCGTACATCGCTGTTAGGATTTGAGTTTGTTGTGGACCCGGGGTAGTAACAGGAGTAGACACCTGAACAGACTTAGGGGTCTATTTACTAAGCAGTGTTAGGAGACAGAGTGAAAAGTGATAAGAAAGTGATAAGGTGCCAGCCAATCAGCTCCCAACTGTCATTTTTCAAACACAGCCTGTGAGATGACAGTTGGGAGCTGATTGGCTGGCATCTTATCACTTTCTTATCACTTTTCACTCTGCCTCCTAACACTGCTTAGACCCCTTAAACTGAAAAGTGGGTTTTTTAATGGGTGAACTTGAAGACATGTCAGGGCTGAAACTAGGATATCTGTCACCCGGTGCAAGGCAGCAATTTTGCGCCCCCTCCCTTCCTGTACCTAGATTTTGTCCTTGCTCCTCCATAAGGCAGTGCACTAGTCAGACGTCTGTGGTATAGTGACTTACATTATTTCATACACCATAATGACCATTACACATTATGCCACACACTGTAATGCCTATTACCAAAGTGCCATTTACATATTTGCCCAACACCATTTTATGCCCCACAGTAAGGCTTCTAATTACTTTAAAATTACCTGCTCGTTGTCAGGGGTTTTATGCTCATTACCAGGGGTTCCATGCTTGTTGCCAGGGGTTACATGCTTGTTGCCAGGGGGGTTTCATGCTCATTGCCAGGGGGTTTCATGCTCGTTGCTATGAGGTCCAATAGGACCTCTAGCATCTGTCTCCTCCTTGGCGGTGCCCATTTTTGGATGGCCGTTTTCAGCAGAGTCCATGCGGACGGCTAGTCCGCATGAAATCTGCTGAAAGTGGCCTTCCAAAAATGTCCGAAGCCTAGGAGGAGACAGACACTAGAGGTCCAATAAGGACCTCTAGCATCTGTTTCTTCCTTGGCAGCGACCATTTTTGGATGGCAGTTTTCTGAATCTGCAGCCTCCAAGCCACCGCGAATCAGCCCTTTTTCACCCCCTGAGTTCTGGCACCCGGTGCACGTGCACCTCTAGCCCCCCCCTAGTTGCGGCCCTGGACATGTACACTGATAATGTAAAGTCCAGAATATAGATGGTGAGGTGATGACTTCAAACTGAAGTGAAGCAAGAGTGGGTAATGTCCAGGTAGTGACAGAAATAATAAAAAGTATTTGTAATCCAAAGGGTTACTGCAAGGCTGCAGACAGGATATCAGGTTACAAATTGATACTGGTGAGATGAAATCTAGAGAGGTTATGGAGTAGTTGATTAACTGATGAGTAGCACTGAGATGGCTCAGTGTAGAAACAGGATAGCTGCAGAGAGCTAGGTAACTGGAGGCAGTGTAGGGACAGGGTTAACTGCACACTCAGGTCTTTAGGCAGGGAGAGAGTCAATGGAAGGTGCAGGGTGGTTCCAGCAGGAGACTGGGAGCACGCAGAGCAATGCAGGCTGCTTGGAAGCTGGGATCCAGCAAGAGCACAGGTGTACACCGAACAGACAGGTCTCAGGAGCACAGGAACTCTCTCACAGCATACGCTGTGAAACACCTTGCACTGGCAACTATGGGGCGCTCAGAACTCCCTTAAGTACTCAGTGCAGGATTGTGAATGGTCAGAGAGAGCATGTGACACGCCAGGATTGGATCAACTAATTCACATGAGCAGAAGCAAGATGGCGGCTCCCATACCAGAACGGAATGGAAACACCACCAGGCTTACCCCAGCCAGAATGACATAGTGCCCGCGGAACGCCTCGCACAGCCAACGCCTGCCGCAAGACACCAGCTCCTCCGCCAGAAGGACCACGCCACAGCGCCCTCACAGGTAATACCTGTCGTCCCCTATGCCTGGAAACCCTGGTCGTGACAAATCGCATCTTCAGATCTCTTGCCTGCTGCAGACAGGATCTGCCAATCTCGGACACGATGCACTGGAACAAGTTAAGGATGAACAATAGATCATGGGTCAATTACACCAAATCGTGCCCACGACTGCCAGGGGAGCTGCCAGGGAGAGTTCAAGGGAAATCGGACACAATATTGCATCGTGACCACATCGCATAGTGTGTAGGCACCTTTAGAATAGTGGGGAATAGGGGGAAAATGTGGATTGCTTTGTCTATAGTCAGTGAGCAGTTGACAAATGCTGAATGCAACTTGTTCTATATTTTGACTGTCCAGCAGGTCAGGGACACAGAAGACGCCTTTCTCATAGCAGTGCCATAGCAGGGAATTTCTGCAACTGGAAACAGCTTTCTTAAAATTTATGACATCCTGGTGGATTTTTTAATTTGTTTACCGTATCAACTGGCTTACTGGTTCAAGAAATGATTTGAGGTTGGTTCAAACATCTACATATGTGTCCTCGTAGACCCAGCCTCAATACACCAAGAGGCGCGAGTGAACTGCCAGGTCCCTTGCTACTCAACTTGCGCCAGGTGTCCCTTTTGCATTGTTTTTACCCAAAACTGCATCTTATTTCAAAACAGATGTGACAATCCGCTTCATGAGACTGCACTGATTAATTTGATATGCAAGACTTGTATATGGGTGTGCGACTTAGTCTGTATACGAAGCACACATATACAAGTGTCACATATCAAATTAATCAGTGCAGTCTCATGCAGCTGTTGATTGCACGTGCACGTGCCTGGGGCGCCACCTGCCACCTGCCGCCTGCTTCAAATCTGCTAACTTTTTTTATGTAGTGATTTGCGTGCAGGAGGTTTGGCTGCGGGAAAGGAGAGTTAGGAGGAGGGTTAGAGGTTAGGATACTTACTTAATTCTGTCAGGATTCTGGCCACCGGCATGCCGACTGTCAGTATCCCATACCCAGGGGTGCCTAGAGCTGGGGGGAGCGGATCCAGCGCCGCGCCCCTCCCTCCTCACTATCTCCCAGCACACAGCGTGTGCTGAGATGCAGTGGGAGATTGCTGTGGCTGCTTAGCAGCCGCGAGCAATCTCCTATGCCTGAGGGGGGGAGCGATCACACTGATCGCGCCCCCCCTGGCTTTGCGCCGGGCTGAGGGGCTCGCAGCGCCCCCCTACCCGGCGCGCAGCGCTGCTACCCGGCGCAGCACATGTCTAGTTTTTTATACTTTTTTATTTGAGGGGGCGTGGCCATGCCTCCCGCGATTAGGCCACGCCCCCTCTTTAGCGGGGTCCCGCAAGGCTCTCAACGGCCCTGCCCATACCCAACTCTATCATTAGTATTATTATTATTTATTACCTGTTATTTATATTGCGCACACATTTTCCGCAAACCTGTACAGAGAATATTTGGCCAATCATATCAGTCCCTGCCCCGTCTGTGCTGCCCACGTCTGTGCTGCCTATCATATGTGACTTGCAGCAAAGTTTCATTCCAGGCCCTAGCAAAAAGTGGAGTACAAAATGTATTGGGACAAGTCCTGGACGCTCATCTATTTACTGTTATCACAGGATTCGTTAATCCAAATCCAATTTGTGCTTGCAACAAACCCAGCTCCATTCATATTATATCATATGGGTTTTTTACATTCACATTTCTGTTTCAGATGTGGTCCTGACAAACGTTTATTTTACATACTGTATGATCTGACTGTGCCCTTGTGTAGTATTCCTGGATATCCGTTCTTACAGTTTTCATCCATGACTTCTCCTTCCCTACGATTCACTCCCCAGAAACATATCTGCTGGGTTTGCTGGATGAACACATTCCCTTGAATTATGACAGACTGTTCTTCTATCTAATTTCATGCTGTGCTGAGGAGACTATTGTTTGTAAGAGGTCTAATGATCCTATCCGTCCTCAAGGGCTCAAGCCCAGTAATGACTCTCTTACATATTTATAAAATGACCTATTCCTGTCGGCTGTCATTAGAAATGCAAGACTTGTAGTATGGAGATGGAAGGACTGTGGTCATTTCCACATACAGCAGTAGTATCCTGATGTCTGCCACAGTGCTTTATTCTGTTTGTGATCCAACCAAAGAATGCATGAGTGTGTCTTCTCTCTTAATGATTGTTATTATTTGATAAAAAAGTAAAAATAAAATCTCAAAAAAAAATAAAAAATGATCATTTGCAACCAAGTTCTTTTTTACACCTACTCTGATGGTGCAGGAATGTTGCCCTGAAAAGGGGTGAAACTTAGCTGAAGTAGTATCACTTTGATTCGAACTGGAGGAGTGTAGTCCAATAAGACATTAAGTAGAACCCCAGTGACCTATAAAAAGTCAGAATTAGCTGGGTGGAAATCTAGGCCAGATACAGTGGCCTATATTTGAGTAGAGCTTCTGCCTGAGGTTTTTCCATCAGTGTATATAAAATGTTTTGCCTTCTACCGTACATCAGATATCCAAGGATGTTAATCTCCATCCTGGTCCTCTTCATGGCTTTAAATCATCCTCCCTATCCTCCTGATAGTTTAATTTCCATCGCAGTTCTCCTCCCAATATGCCAATTCCCATCCCAGGCTTCCTAATGCCTCATCATTTTCCATCCTGGTCCTCCTCATCGCAAGCCAATCTCCATACTGCTTCTCCTCCGAACTCGACAAACTCTATGGCTTGTGCTACTCTTGGCTCACCAATCTCCTCCCTGCTCCTTCTAATAGCTCACCTCCCTACTTGCTATTCTCCATTCTGGTCCTCTTCTCTACTCACCAATCTCCACCATTCTCCTCCTTATAGCTCACCAATCTCCACCATGATGCTCCTTATGGATCACCAACCTCCATCCTGGCACTCCTCCCTACTCACTATTCTCCATTCTGGTCCTCTTCCCTACTCACCAATCTCCACCCTTCTTCTCATAGCTCACCAATCTCTACCATGATTCTTCTCATGGCTTACCAACCTCCATCCTGGCACACCTCCCTACTCACTATCTCCATTCTGGTTCTATTCCCTACTTGCCAAACTACACCCTTCTCCTCCTCATAGCTCACCAATCTTCATCTCTGTATACTCCCTAGTCACTAATCTCCACACTGCTATTCCTCATTGCTCATCAATCTCCATCCCAGATGCCTTCTTGACTCATTAGTCACCATCTCTGTCCACCTCCTGACTTGCCAAACCCCACCATGCTTCTCATCCTGCCTTGTCAATGTCCACCCTGGTCCTCAATAATTTTTATGTTCAACATGGAGATTTTATTAAAAATCATATCATATGTGTATATGTGTGTGTCTGCATAATTATACTGTTTCACTTTGCTATCTGTTCAGTAAGTATTTCACATCTCAAAAAGGTTCCTGCAGCTCCCTTGGAGTTGCCTCACCAGGCATGGACCTCACAACAGAATACATGTTCTTGTTGCTTTCTGTTGGTGTGTAAAAGATATTTCTTACTCTCAGTGTCCCTGCAAAAACATATTCTTAAAAAGGAGATTATCCATTATGTTGGCACAGCATTCCTTTCATTCTGCGTTGTGGTCCAGATCCTCCCATAGTTTTCATTTGAAGTTGTCAGGTTTATCTTGGCTTAAGACGGATTTGTATTAATCAGAATACACACAATACAGTAAGTCAATTCCTTGCATCTGACAGATATGATCCTTTCTGAAGATATGTTTCATACAGCTTTTGTTCAATAGAATCAAAAATGCCCAGATTTGTAAAACTGATAACTTACAATAAAACATAATTCAGAACATATAACTGTCCAGCACTGAATTCTCCTCACCTCTTATACCTTTCCGTTAAATCATTGTCAAAAGTAATGATTGACATTTAACTTCTGGGTAGTATGCAACTGCTCTGAACTGCATGAATGGCTTACAGCCAGCTGGATTTCCTTGCTGCAGAAACAAGTATGAAAAGAAGCGAGATGGCTGTAATGTAGGCAGGGCCGGTTCTAGACATTGCGGAGCTCAGGGCGAAAGTTCCCGGTTGAGCCCCCCACCTCCCAAAAAATTTTTTTATATAGGGGGCGTTCCTCTGCACGCGCCTTCGGCGCACACTCTTCCACATCCCTTGTGTCTGATACACCTCCCCCTCTTCCCCAGCCCCTGTGTCTGATACACCTCTCCCTCTTCCCCAGCCCCTGTGTCTGATACACCCCCTCTTCCCCAGCCCATGTCTGATACACCTTCCCCAGCCCGTGTCTGATACACCTCCCCCTCTTCCCCAGCCCGTGTCTGATACACCTCTCCCAGCCAACACTTACCTGCTGCGCTGGGCTGCCTGTGTTCCATCCTCAGTCTTCCCTGGCGGTGGCGGGCAGCTCTCAGACCTGGCGCACAGCTTCTCTATATAATACTAGCAGCGTCGCAGCATTATGACGTCACGCACGCTGCCTGTCCCCCTTGTCACTGCCACGACTCTCTGGAGGATCTCCTGTCACTGCAGTGACTCGTTGTGCCGGTCAGGAGGCGGAGCCGTCAGTGGTGACTGACAGGCTCCGCAGTTCCCGCTCCCCCGTCGGCCATTTTTTTCTATAGCCTCAGTGAGCTGAGCTCCGATCGTGGCAGCCAGCGGAACGGGTGAGGATGTAAATGGCAGCTGCTGGCATTAAAAAAAGAATAAAGGGACTTTGCGGCGCCATCTAGGGAGCAGCGCTCCAGGCGACTGCCCTGTTAGCCCGCCCCTAGAACCGTCCCTGAATGTAGGTACTGTGGGGTACACACATGGAGTTATATTGCTATCGATGAACGATATATATCGTGTGGGTCTCAGCGGGTGTATACAGCCGAAATATCTGGGAACGATGTTGACATCTCAGCACGGCCTTACCACATAGCCGATCCCGATATATCTGAAAGATATATTGGTTCATCTGGCTGTGTGTGCGGGCGTCCCGCCAACTGCCCATGCGCTTGCTGCAGGGACGGCCGACACTGACATCTTAACTTGGCGGGCAAATTAAGATGCCCACCCAGTTGTGATGTCAGCCTAGACATAACAAGCGGACTATTGGTAAGTGTGCATAGCTTACCAATCCACCGCCTGGACAGCAGATCGGTCTGCTGAATGATCCATTGTCTGAATGTGTACCCAGCCTAAGATTCCGGGGCACAGATCTCCTCACTATTTACACACTATCAATCTATCGATCAATATACAATTATATATAATAATATATATTGTGGCAGAATTACCAGAGATGGCACTGGTGAGCAGCAGATTCTGTGTGGGGCAGGAGAGATCCGCCCACACAGGCTAGAAATACTAAGCCACACCTATTGTCTGGAGTGAGAGAGAGTCAGTCTGCAAGACTCTGCAGTCAGGACAGACTGTCCAGTCCAGTTGGGGACTACAGTTGGAGATCAGTGTAGGCTGGGAAGCCACTGGTGGCTAGGAAGCCGGGTTCAGACCTACAGGAGGTAGGGAGAACCCTAATGATGCATACACACGGTCAGATTTGTTGTCAAATATGAACGATAATGATTTAAAAAATGTGTTCATATCGTACAGAAAATCTGACATGTGGGCCTGCAACGATGAACGATGCGCGTTCCCGCATATCAGATGATGATATCTGACATTGTGCGTGTGAAAGACAGTGTATGTTACTCTGCTGGGAACAGAGGCCCTCATTCAGAGCCGGACGCTCTGAGCAGAGCGCACGCTCTGAATGAGGGCCGTCCTCCATAATTATGGAGCGTCCTCCTGGATGCTCATATAGCTGTGGGTCACCACCCACAGCCTATACGAGCGTGCAGGTTGATGGCCGCGATGGTCTTGGCCATCGCGACCATCGCCACTGCGAGCCGGAGCCTGCGGTTGAGTTTCTCAACCGCAAGGCCCGGAGTGATTTTGGCTCTATCAGAGCCAAAATCACTCCCACTGACATCACTGGTGATGTCAGTGGGCCGGCTTCTGATGGTAGGCGTTCCCTTGGGAACGCCCCCGTCTGGGAGGCACGCCCACCAAAGGGGGCGTGCTGTCAATCAACATCGACAGCACGCCCCCTTTGATCAGACACAACGAGCGAAGGAAAGTCCTTCGCTCGTCGCGTCTGGCGCATGCGCACGACGGAGCTCCCTCCATCGTGCGCATGCGCAGTGCACACCATCGACCCACTTGCGAGCGGACAGCCGCTTGCGAGTGGGTCTGAGTCAGGCCCAGAGTGTGAGACTGCAAGCAGGCCAGGAGCCTGAACACAAGCATTCCGCAGCCTGCGAGAATACCTGTCAGAGACAGGACTGGGAATTTGAGTCAATGTGACTGTGTTTGCAGATTAGCGGCACAATGATAGTTGGGGCGAAGAAGTGAGTTAGTTGCCCTGAAAAGGGGCTAAGCATATATTGTTTTCTGGGCCTGATTCTGACCCGCTCGTGAGCTCCGTCGTGCGCATGCGCGAGGCCCAAGTAGCGACGGCCAAGCCGTCGCTATGGGTCTCACACCAAAGGGGGCGTGCTGTCGATGTTGATTGACAGCACGCCCCCTTTGGTGGGCGTGCCGGGCCGTGGCTGCCCAGACGGAGGTGTTCCCTCACTAGTGATGTCAGTGGGAGTGCTTTTGGCTCTGATAAAGCCAAAAGCACTCCTGGGCTTGCGGCAGCAAGACCCTACCGCAAGGTCTCGTCGCAAGCCCGATGGTCGCGATGGTCTTGACCATCGCGACCATCATTTTAGCCGCTCGCATAAGCTGTGGGTGGTCACCCACAGCTATGCGAGCGGCCAGGAGGCCGCTCCAATAAGAGGTAGGAGGGCCCTGATTCAGAGCGAGCGCTCTTATCAGAGCGTCCGGCTCTGAATCAGGCCCTCTGTTCATTTGTGTTGCACCTGATTTATGCTGAAAGTAAAGCACCATTATTGTTTATTTACCTAAAAGCTGTGTTGGATCCTGATTGAGCACCTTAAACACTGCACCGCTGACACTCATCTACCAGCTAATTACCCCTGTGTCATGACAATACATATACGTATATGTACATGATTATAAATTATGTTGCCCAATTCACTTCAACAATCTCTATTCTCTATGTACAGAAAGCCTTTAATGTAGCATTTAGCTCACTTGGGGGTCTATTCTGCAACAGTAACGATGTTGCCCAGAATATTATCGTCACGAGATTTTATCAATTATGATAAAATAAGTAAGCTACGCAGCAATATTTTGAGCCGAGTGACAGCGGTTGCGGTAACACGCTGTCCTTGCGATGTCACAGAAGGGATTGTTTTCGTGATTCCGAAAACAATCCCTTCTTTGTTCCTCTGCACATGCTCAGTCATGCGCTCGGGAACAATCTCCGTCCTGGCTTCCCGGTGACCGCGGAGGGGTAAGTACAGCTCCAGCCTCCCTAAACTGATAGATATGTGTATACAGGCTTTATACTAGCCTGTATACATGTATTTTTATATGCTTTTATATTTAACATTTATATATAAGTGTTAAGTATAATCTCACATAAATATACATGTATACAGGCTAGTATAAAGCCTGTATACATATATCAATCAATTTCGAGAGGTTTAAAAGGCTCTAGAATGACTATAGGTGCCCATACACGGTGCGATGCAAAGTGTAGGGCGACTGCGGGATCGTGCTGTCACCGCCGGCAATTGTGCAGTCCCCGCTGACCACACGATATGCCGGCTCCTCCATTTGAATGGGATCGTACATCGCATCCCAGATCAGATGGTTCTGCAGGAAGATCTGGGGATGCGATGTACGACCCCGCAGGAGCTCGCAGCACAATATCAGGTACGATATCTTGCCCATACACAGCATGATACAGCACCTATTTTGTGCCGATCCGTCGGATCGGCACGTACATTGTGCCGAGTCTGCCGCCGATCACCGGGGAGATAAGGACGGAGACTGGGCGGGCTTACAAAGTGCTGCAGGGACTTATGGGAAAATTTCCCTCTGTCCCTGCAGCTTTCGGGAAATGTAAGTATTTTCTTCGTATAACGCCATTCAGAAATGGCGCTATATAAAGGAAATATTTATCGAGTGATTTAACACTTTTTACTTTTCTGAGTATCAAAAAGCGTTAAAGCACTGTAGAGATCAATGGCTGATCCCTACAGTGCGGGACTCAGCGAGATGGGAATCAATGGAGAAGATAATTGCGTTATCTTCTCCATTATGCCATTGCTGAATAGGAGAGTTACATAAAAAATACGGAAATCATAGTTTCCGTATTTTTTTTATGTCAAAAAATGAATGCTGAATAGACCCCTTGCTCACCCATCTCTCCTATTTTCCACGGAAGGCAATAGCCTTAGCATGGACATTCTGTGAAATGAAAGATAAGTGTGATTGTATGGTTCTGTTATCGTGATACTAAAACAGTACATCATTATGATGGCAAACTTCTCATTTATAAGGATTGCTTCACTTTTCACAGAGCAGAGGTTTTAAACAATACAGCTGGCCCCTAACTAGCATAAGGCTGAGGAGTCAGTAGAGAAACATGATTTATATTTAGGTTAGTATTCAGGTGTGCAAACACCTCAGTACTTTCTTCTGTGAAGAGTGCTAAGTAGATGACTGGGCAGCCGTCCAATCAGTGCTCTCGACACCAGAAGTGTCAAATCTCCTAAACTTCATACTTTTCCTGCTTCCTCCAGCAGGAGAAATGATCACTGATTAGGAGCTGGAGAGGGAATTGGGCATCATTATTTATTACATGTTGCAGATCCCTGACCCCAGAGGGGAGTATTATACTTCCGTTGTAGTTCTTGATATCCCCGTCTTAAAGTTTGGAAAATACAACATGATATACTGTATATGTAAAAATAACATACCACTGAATTCAGCAACATTTAAATGTAATGTATTGTTAACACTTAATTAACACTGAGATTTTTTTCTGCTGCAGCCTAGATTCCAATAAAATTGTTCCCCCATGGGCCGCAGTAATTGAAAACAGTAAAATACTTGCTTGGCTTCGACCACATAAAAACCTTTAGACACAGTTTTTTCATAAATGGGAGTACCTATATTTTATTCAGAGGGAGAAAAAACTGTAGACTACAAATGTTTGAGTATATGTGATGTTTTATCACAATAATGTCCCTTAAACCACTTTATTTCCAGCAATTGTTTGCAAATCAATAGTTAGAGCAATGTGTTATTTAGATGAGTTCATTTTACTGGGAATTAGTTTTTTGTTTCCTAATACAAAGATGTATTTGGTTTGCGAGTGTGTTTGAAGCAATGTACATTTTATAAGCACATGCTATTGGTAAAACCATCCAAAATAGCAAATAAACCCTCTTCCCTATGATTTTCTAAACATCAAACTGCAGCTTAGAACCCCAAAATTGTAAAGAAATCCATAGCATGCTACCCACCATGTGTAACACCTCATAATATTCAATGATTTAGTATATATTTGCCTATATAGCGATCTTTATTTTATTTCCAACTCCCCTGTCTATCTCATGGACTCTAATTTGTGATAGCACTTTACATTGCTAAGTTTAATACAGTATAACATTCAACATATAATAGTATATAAGAAATGTCATAGAATGGAGCCAGGAAACCTGCGCTAACCCCCGTGTTTTGGTTTTGGATCTGGATTCAGCTTTGTGTTTTTGTTTTGCAAAACCACCCTCACCTGTTTTGTTTTTGGTTTTGGATCTGGGTGGTTTTTTAAAAAAAATGATAAAAAGTTTTTTAAAAACAGCTAAAATTAAGTCATTTTTGCAATCCAAAACCCGAAATTTAGATTTAAAATCCGAATTCTGAACAACGGGACAATCAGAACCGCGACTCGGATTTGTCTGGATCTACTTTAGGAGAGCAGAAGAGCGACTCAGATCTGCCTAGGTTCACTAAATTCGGGTGGATTTGGATTTCTGGAGAACTGAACTGTACATCTTTAATATAAACACCCAAACAGACCTAGTAATTCAGTCACTATACAGGCTGAGGCTATGGAAATTAGCAGTGTACATCCATTATACACTGATTGACAAGCGTTGAATCATGGGTAAGGTAAGTAATAATAAGCATAAATGTATAAGTTGGATGTATAAATGTCATTATGTATAAATTGGAATCTTGACGACACAGTCTTGCCATAAGAGTATGACAAGATCCTCATTTCTTTAATCTTTATATGCTCAGATTGGCGATCTGCCAGCCTAGACTCTCCAACTCCAAACTTGCCTACACATTAATAGGCAATAGTAGGCTGAGCTGAGACACTCTGTGCCACTGTTATCATTCTAAGGGGTAGATGTACTAAGCTCTGGAAAGTGATAAATTGGAGAGTGATAAACTACCAACCAATCAGCTCCTAATTGTCATTTTTCAAACACGGTCTGTAACATGACAGTTAGGAGCTGAATGGCTGGTAGTTTATCACTTTGCAATTTATCACTTTCCAGAGCTTAGTACATGTCTCCTTATGCTCTTATTGGTCAGAGAATGTTCTAACTTTACTGCATCTCCTGCTACTCCAGAATATGAACAATGAATGGAAGAAGTTATCTGACCCTAGTCAAGTGTTTTGTTTTGTTTTTTTAAGTGTTGAACAACTGATTGGCCAGGAAAATAGGCAAATAGATGTGTAACAATGGCACCAACCTGACAGGGTACCAGCATTCCTACATTATGAATCTGGAGATGTCAGGATTATTTTTATTGCACCCTATATACTGCATCAATTTTATTAACATTAGATGAGAGAAAATATTACCAAGAGCCCAGCTCATGAAAGATTTACTCTCTTTCTAAAGCACCATGCGGAGAGTATTATGTTGAGAAACTTTTTACATAGACAGTGAACCCTGCCTTGCCATTTCTCATGAGCACAAAACTCCAGGGGAGACAGTTGCCTGGGAATTTAAGTTTCCATTTACAATTGGAAAACTCAACGAGATACAAGTGAATTAGGCATAATGTCCAATTCTGTATTCTTACCTTCCCACTAACAGTGAGTAAGACATTACATTCTCTTTATTCACTTATGCTCCACTCGTCTTTACTCATTACTACCCCCTATAAATTGGCATATCTGCTTTGCTGCACAGCATTGCAAGAGCTCGGCCCCCCGCCTTAACCGCTATAGTAACCGGTATACCCAGCAATAACGACCAATTGGTATTCTACTTCCTCTACGCTGGATGCTGACTGTGAAATATACGTCCCATTGTGTTAGTTCCTCTGCTGCCTCAATCTCATTTAGAAGACAAATCATAAATAATGCATCGGGGAAAACTCAGCTTCCTGAAGATAACAATACTCCTTAAATCTTAGAGCATATAATCATCCAATAAATAGTCCTGAATAGCTGTGAGGCTGCTGGATTCACATGATGGAAGATATATACCAGACAACTTCACACTCACAGATAAGGGCAATGAGTTTCCTGTTGGGCAAAATACCATAGATATATTTGCCGCTATCTGGAAATTAATTCAGGTAATAGAATCTTTCAGGATTTTAGATATAGTTCCACTTCAGAATATCACTTTTACTAATCGCTGCTGTGTGGACAATGTATTATGTTCTGTCTCCAGATGGTGAGTAGCTCCCAGATAATTTTGCCAGCTCGCTGCATGCTGGGAGTATTAGTCTTACAGAACACGCTACAGTTTATGTATCACAGATGGAGCAGACTTTATTGAAGGCATTAGTTCATCTAGGTAATCAGCCATCACCAAATAATGACATTGACATTTTCCGTAGAGAATAGTGAAATTCTGTGACATCTCCACTGCAGTGAACTGCAGAATGTGAAATAAATGCTACTCCACCTGTGATGTGTGATCTCACTGCATTTTATTGAGTGCACTATAAGAGGGCAAAGTCATATTGTAATCCATTTAATTACTACCAACCAATATTTGAAACATCATAAAAAATACCACAAATAGTGGGATCCTCAAGATTACTACCATTGCTGACATAGAGACCTCCAGACTTTGAATTTCCCAAGCTAACGATATAATAAAGAGCTCTGTATAAAGTCAACCATCCAAAGTCAAAGTTCTCTCAGACTCTCACTATCAATGATTAATAATTTAATATACAAAGAGGATACAGGTGGTTGACATAACACTCAATCTGGCACCAGAAAGAGACTCCAAATTCCCCATAAGCAGTGGTCGTGAGCACAGTGGATGTGACCAAGATAAAATATAGGTAGATGTAATGTGCAGAGCGGAGCTGATTCTGAGTCTGAGCATACTGCACATGCACCAAAGAAAGAAACCGGCTTCTGCGCATGCACCGAATAGTACGTACGGATTGATCCACACTGTAGTAGACAGACCTATAGTTTTACATTAAAAGTAATGTCAATTTGGTGCTATAATGATGTTTAAAAAAATAAGGGTAGCTCAAAGGACAGGGTGATGGGGCACTTGCCCAGGGCGCTGTGGCCTGGGAACGCATCCGTAGTCATCTCACCAGCGCTGTACTAGCCTGGAGACACTTCCCAAGTCACCACCTGAATGTTGGGTGTGATGACGTCATAACGCCTGACTGACAGGAGCGGAGCCGTGCCTAATCAGTCTAAGAATGTCACAGACTCAGTGAGGGAGTGGGACAGTCTAGAACCAGCCCTGGAGGGACATGGGTGCAATTAAAAGTGCTGCGGGAGACTCGGTAGCTGCCACAGTGTGCCTGGCTGGTCTAGCTGAGTGGTCACACTCACTCTTGGCTCCAGGATCAGGTGTTTACAGCAGCCAGGTAAGGTATATCAATCTCATTTGAAACTGGAGGTAATATTGCCAATATCATATTGGCTAATAACTATTCAAGTGGTAAGTGACTTAACTTGTCATGTAGTTGATGATGCGGTCATCAGTGCTTCTAAGCTTAGTGAGAAGTGAAGATAACTTGCGCCAATGAAAAATGGTCCAACGGAGGTTAGGAGTATGCAGTTCGAAATTTTGGAACTCAAACAATAAGCTTGATTCTCCAACCTTTAGTCTCAAAATGTGCGGGTTATTTTACCAAAAAAAAGAGGAAAATACATATAGTGTACACTGGGCCTGATTCAGACCCGCTCGCAAGCGCTATGCGCTCGCAAGCAGGTCGATTGTTAGGCAGTGCGAACGCGAGCCCCAGAGCGAGCGCAAAAAGCACTCGCTCCGGCGCTCGCATCCAAAAGGGGCGGCTGTCGATGTTGATCGTCAGCTCGCCCCGTTTGGAAGGTGGGGAGGGGGGTGGCTGGGCGTTCCTGCAGGAACGCCTGCCGTTTGTGGGCGACCCTACTGACAGTTTGTGGGTGGCCCTACTGACATCACTCGTGATGTCAGTTGGTGAACTTCCTGCTCTTCCACGAGACCCTATCGTAAGGGTCTCGTCGCAAGCCCGATGGTCGAGATGGTCTTGACCATCACGACCATCACCTGGCCGCTCGCATAAGCTGTGGGTGGTCACCCACAGGTATGTGATCGGCCAGGAGGCCGCAACATAAAAAACAAGCGCCCACTTTTTGTGAGCGGCTCTGAATCAGGGCCACTGTGTGAATTCAAAAACATACAGTCAATATGATATATGCTCACCAAGTCTCGTATGTAATCGAGCCTTGGGTAATATTGCACCATTACCCGCTGGTGATTGCAGATTGCACTGGTGGCTTTCAATCCTTCTGGTTATCAGGATACTCAGAAAGTTATAGACAAAACAATATAGTGTCTACTGTTGCGTATGGTGAATCGGACTAAATAAATCTTTCAGAATCATGCTCATCCTTTTTAATTGTGTTATTCGCCAAGGTCATTCATTTATAACACTGTTGGTTTAATGGTAGTGGAATAAAGTCCTGTTATCTTATACAGAGAGGTAATAGGATTTAAGTAATCTAAAGTGCCACGGTGTTCCCAGAGACAAACAATGTCCAATTAGGGATGGTCCTCCCAAATTAAGAATAGGAAGGTGAAAATACTTCAACCTTAAGACATAAAATAATTGCAATTAACATAAGTGTCAAAATAAGATAACAAAATACTAAAAGCAAAAAATAAAATAACATGAGAGAGAAAATAAGAAATGCAGAGATAGCTGCAACCAGTATGGCAGATCTCTACTTCCTCAGGTAAGTTAGTGTTACCGCTCTTGAGCGTGTCACTGCCTAAAATACTGCGTTTGTTACGGGACAATAACAGTGTATGAAGTGGTTCTGTGGTGTAAGCACTATAGTACATAGCTTTAGCTTTAAGTACTTTATGTTAGATATGTATGTGCCTTATACATTCAGCCGTGTGAGCTTTTGTCTTGTTATTTGCTTAATTATGCGTATTAATGTGATTTTAAAAGTAAATTGCAACACATTAGTGAGTCCATATTTTATTTATGCTGCACTACTTAATTAATGTTAATGTCCTGTTTAAGTGGTTTGTACCTTGTTTCACTTATAATTTAATATTTTTAATTTAATATTTTTGTATTTAAAAAATAATTTGAAATGACTAATTGTGAGCATCTATTAAGTCCTATACACAGGAGCATTTCCATAACAATGTCTGTTAAAAGGGACACAGACGCACTTCAGTGATACAGATGTGGCCTTATATATTCTTCTCGCAGTCACGCCAAATAGCCCTGCTCGGCGTGCTTGGTCCTGTGCGACTCGGCTTGCAACGAGCATAATTTTCGCTCATATGGGCCTCTCAGCAATGTGACAAAACAGAGACTGCACTGCTTCATTTGATGCAACACTTGTACATCTGTGTGCGAATGGTTCTGACGCTGCAGCGTTTTTACGCCAAGTTCAATTGCGCTTCATCTGAGACTTTGTACATATTTAAAATGAATTCCGGTGCATTTAAAGTCGCAGCCTAGTGTCTCTGGTACAGAGTGAGTGGTACTTTGCTTCGTATGCAGTGCGAATAAGACACAAATTGAAAGAAAAAGTCACTATGCTACACCACTCGAAACTGGCGTAACTATAGTGGGGGCAAGAGGTGCGCTTGTTATGGGGCCCACTAACCCAGAAAGCAACCACCTCCACCCTGCCAAGTACAGCCAGCGCCGATGTCTCTTTTAATCAGGAGTCGGTCACGAGCCAATAGAAACTCGCGGACCAGCAGCAAATCAGCTGGTCTGCGAGTTACGAATGGCTCATGATCAGCACCAGACTAAAAATGACATTGGCTCTCTTAGAAGCTGGAAGGAGGTGTAGGAGAGGCGTGGCTATGATGACATCCCCGGACCATGGCCAATGTCTTCCTGCCAGCTTAAGTGAGGAGAGATGGATCGGTGTGCCGGGCTCAGGAGGAGGTAAGTATTACAGTGCTGGGACGGGTGTAAGTATTACAGTGCTGGGATGGGTGCAAGTATTACGGGGCTGGGAGGGGGCCTGAAGAAATTTTGCTATGGGACCCCCATACCTTTGGTTACGCCCCTGCCACTTGGCATGGCTCACTCGCACCAAGTGTCTCACTCCGTATGGGGTATTTGAGGCTAGGTGGACACATTTGTACAGTAATGGGCGGGGTTGCAGTTCTGTGTTTAGAAAATTGCATATTCCGCGGCTGACCTATACAGCTTGAAGCAGCTATGAGTGATTCTGACTTTGGCACATCTTAGTCACTTCTCAAGAAGAGAAGTATCCCATAGGCGTGTATTCTGAGCTGTGCGTATGAAGTGTGCACGCCATTTTTAGTCGCATCTTCTGCGCCAAGCATGAGTTAGAAGTAAGTGCTGTTCCTAGAGAAACTGGGGACAGTGCAATTACATAGAATCGTACAACTCAAGGACTTATTAATCGCTGTAGGCATCTGGAACTGTGACCGCATTACGTGCAATTTAGAATCAGGCCCATTATACCAAAGGAGGATGCATGAAGAGTTGTTTAGGACTTGGACACCTTGGACAGCTGATTAGAGGGGGTCTTATGAATTCCATCCTAGGTCCTAGATCAGAAATGGAACAATGGGACTGCATACTGTATGAAATCAGATACACAAAGACACTACTGCAAATGAAGGCTGGGTACTTGTATCACCTCAATTAAATATGTGTCCTCCTGAACTTTAGTGCAGACTCTGCTCGGTAGACCATCCCTACTGATCTGCTCCTGCACACTTTGTGCAACATCCCTTTCCCCTCTTCCCCCATCTTACTCTACTCTCCCCACCTCTTTTATATCCCAATATCCCCAGGTCTCCCCAACTCCCCCTGTCCACAACTACCCCATCTCTTATCTCTCAATGTTCCCAACTCCGCACATCTCTCCCCAACTTCCCCCACCTCTCTCATCTCCCAATATATCCAACTCTCTCACCTCTCCTAACTCCCACACCTCTCTCACCTCCCAATGTCTCCAAATCTCTCACCTCTCCCAACTCCCACACCTATCTCACCTCCCAATGTCTCCAAATCTCTCACCTCTCCCAACTCCCACACCTCTCTCACCTCCCAGTTATCTCAGTCCCTTTAACTTTCTCATCACTTAATGAACCCATCTTCCATATCCCCAACTCTCTCCTCCTCTCTTATCTTAAAATATCCCCAGCTCACCCCACATGTCCTCAATTCCCCCACCTCTCCCCAAGTCACCTGTCCACATCTTCCCCCACCTCTCTCATCTCCCAATGTTCTCAACACCCCCTGACCTCTCTCATCTCCCATATCCACAACTCCCCAAACTCTTCCCAACTCCACCTATTTATCTTATCTCCCAAAGTCCCCTACTCTTCCCCTCCTTCCCCCAACTCCCTCTGTCCCTATCTTCCCCTTTTCACTTCCTTCCTTTAATCCAGTCCTCAATCTACACCATCCATGACAGCCACACTGTCATTATCCACAGAAAGCTTGTACACATGACCTCTTGTATACATTACCTGTTCATGTATATCTAAACCAGCAGAGAAGGAATATCCAAGCGTTCAATTGATCCCAGACTCCAGGGTCAATAAACACATTTTAGAACATTACCCAACCAATCTCTCTGGATCTTTTAGCCCACTCCAAACACACCTGCGTTTAATCATACTGTTCATTTAGTTTCAGTGTTTAGCCTCCTACAGTAGTATTACGGTTCATATTCTGAAAATATGTTTTGTTATACCCCTACTGTTCAGCTAGCATGATTGATATGTGTAGTCATGGTTGCTTTCACTTCATTTCAGGGTTTTATTTTTGCAATATAATAATATTAGAAGATTGCAGCTGTGCTCATAATAAATAATGGCTGCAAGAGAAACAGCACAATATGTCAAGTACAATGAGTTTACAAAACTTGGCCACTTTCACCCTACAACTATTTCATATTGTAAGTTAACTTTCTCTGCAGTTAAATATATTAATAATAATATTATTATTATTATTATTATTATTATTATTATTACCACCAGTTGTTAGTCTTTTAATGCTCCCACTGGCTCCCTGCAATGTCTTTTCTTCCGGATAAAACCAGAAATATGGTGTGTATAAAACAATCTGTGCCAGCTGCCTTCTCCGTCCTGTTCCTATACGTTAGAATTAATCAGAATGCACACATTTACTGTCAGCCTGCATCTGACAGTGATCCTGCGGGATGTTTATATAATGCACATATATTAAATGACACAATCACTTTAATACTCCAGCTACCTCTTTGGCAAAAAGTGGGCTGAAATCAATGGAAGTTGCATGTATTCCGAGAAGAAATGATTCTCAGCAGTTTAAGAGTTTTTATGGGCGAGCATGAGAAACCTCAAACCTAATGAAATTATACTTGATATAGCTTTTATAGTCTCTGCCGGCCAGTTATTGCTCATGGAGCACAGAAATCACCAAGAGAACGGCTCTCACTTTCATCTGAGAGTCTGTTGTTAAAAATTAAAGTGTAACAAAAAAGTCTACATTGTTGCCCTGTCTCTTTTTATAATAGGCCTTTGAGACTGCGGAGGCGAGATGAGTCCCCTCAATGCGTTTCTGCTGCTAATTTCATGAAATGGACAAAAAAAATTTCTAAGATTACTGGATACTTAATTAGACCCTATCGTAGTGATGCTGGTTATTTGGTGCTGCGACGGAACACAATTCAGTACGCATGGCATTCTTATAGACATTGGGGGTGATTCAGAGGTGGGTGCAGGGAAGTTCCTCTCCGTGATTAGAACTTTGGGCCTGATTCAGACCCACTCGCGAGCGGCTGTCCGCTCGCAAGTGGGTCGATGTTCTGCACTGAGCATGCGCACGACGGAGGGAGCTCCGTCGTGCGCATGCGCCAGACGCGACGAGCGAAGGACTTTCCTTCGCTCGTTGTGTCTGATCAAAGGGGGCGTGCTGTCGATATTGATTGACAGCACGCCCCCTTTGGTGGGCGTGCCTCCCTGACGGGGGCGTTCCTAAGGGAACGCCTACCGTCAGAAGCCGGCCCACTGACATCACTAGTGATGTCAGTGGGAGTGATTTTGGCTCTGATAGAGCCAAAATCACTCCGGGCCTTGCGGTTGAAAACCTCAACCGCAGGCTCCGGCTCGCAGTTTCGATGGTCGCGATGGTCAAGACCATCGCGGCCATCAAACTACACGCTTGTATAGGCTGTGGGTGGTGACCCACAGCTATACGAGCGTCCAGGAGGACGCTCCATAGTTATGGAGGACGGCCCTCATTCAGAGCGTGCGCTCTGCTCAGAGCGTACGGCTCTGAATGAGGGCCTTTATCTCAAATATCTTATCTTAAATTCAGATAAACTCCTCAAGTTGACATTTCAGACTAGCTGCATAGTTCCCATCTGTCGCGATTTAAGGACTCTGGGGTCTATTTACTAAGCCTTGGGAGAGATAAAGTGGTAGGAGATAAAGTACCAACCATTCAGCTCCTAACTGTCACTTTACAGGCTGTGTTTGAAAAATTATAGGAGCTGATTGGTTGGTACTTTATCTTCACCCACTTTATCTCTCTCCAAGGCTTAGTACATAGGGTCTCATTCAGACCCGCTCGCGAGCGCAGGACGCTCGCAAGCGGGTCCATGGTACCCAAATGCGCATGCGCACGACGGAGGGAGCTCCATCGTGCGCATGCGCGAGACCCGGATAGCGACAGCCAAGCTGTCGCTCCGGGTCTCGCACCAAAGGGGGCTGTCGATAGTGAGTGACAGCACGCCCCCTTTGGTGGGCGTGCCGGGGGTGTGGCTGCCAGCCGGAGGCGTTCCCATGGGAACGCCTATCGTCTGGGGCCGGCCCCACTGACATCACTAGTGATGTCAGTGGGAGTGATTTTGGCTCTGATAGAGCCAAAATCACTCCAGGGCTTGCAGCAGCGAGACCCTACCGCAGGGTCTCATCGCAAGCCCAATGGTCGCGATGGTCTTGACCATCGCGACCATCATCATGGATGCTCGCATAAGCTGTGGGTGGTAACCCACAGCTATGCGAGCATCCAAAAGGCTGCTCCAAATTTAACTAGGACGGCCCTGATTCAGAGCGAGCGCTCTGGTCAGAGCGTCCGGCTCTGAATCAGGGCCATAGACTCCTCTGTCCCTCACAAGCATGTCTGTCCCACATTGGTGGAGTTGAGTGCCAACTACTTGCCACTTGTACACGTGGCAATGACTGGATGGCTGCAGGGGAGTATGGGGCAGCCTTGCACGAGACATGCCACCTCAGGGATTATGGCCATACCAACCTCCAGGATATACATACGTCCCCCTGTGCCAAATCATGAATGGGAAATGTTGGGAGGTGTGTAGTGATGGTTGAAGTGCACATCCACAGTGGAGCCAAACATTGTGTCGGCAGATCTAGCATTCAGAGAATGGCTGCCGGTAATATCAGTGATATTCCTGGTGCACTTCATGAGTAAATAAAGATAATAGGTACACAGTGAATGTTTGGCTGCAATCTCATGAATGTTGGTTTGTCATATAAAATGGCTGTGTCCACTGTCTGTGACAAGTGCACTTTAATACTGATTATGGTTGCTTCTACTTATGCTGGATGTAATTCTCTGGGCAGGACAAACCACGTGTGTGAGGTCACCAGGATACGCTTTAATTATGTTACCAGCGCTCTTCACTTCACACTGGCTCACGCAGGCTTTGTCAGTCTTATATGGTCTTTTCGAAAAGGGTAATCCAGGCAGCCAAACTTACATACAAATTACTTTTTAGTACCTATCTAATTCCATATAAATTGCAAACTTCTGTGACACTAAATCCTCTTCTTCAGGCAAATTACTATATTAGCATGAATGTGGCATATACATTATAGTTTTTATTATATTATGCATGTATTTCCTTCTTACTAATATAGTCAAGTATTATTTTGGGTAAGAAGAGACCATTCTGCACATGGGTTATAACTGTATATAAAGTTTTGCTTTTTCAGTACATAACAAAATTTGTTGCAGCTTTTAGGATTAACTTTGGTAAATAACAGTCACTTGACACTATCCTCCCACTATCCACAAGAAGGGCGAGGACATTTTGTTGAGAATGGTTATTGCTCTCAAACTAAATTAATTCACAGGATGGATTTTTAGTTCCATGGTTCTTAATTCCACCACAAATTAACTAACAGCTATTTGGCTCTGTCCTAAGGATAAACTAAAGTATTTCTGTGCACAAGTGCAAATAGAGAGTCGTTGCATGCAGCGCATGCACAGATCGAATTTATGTATGTCTGTGAAATTGGACGTTTCTGGCCAGTAACCGGGCAGCGACAATGCAAGTGCATGGAACTGCTCTATCTTGTGAGAGTGTGGTGGATGAAGGGCCCACCAGAGTTATACAGTGGTAGGGGCCCTTGCTTAAGGGGTGTGGTTAGCCACCAGAGGTGGTGTGGTCAGCCACTACAGCTGCTTGGCTAACCATTAGGCAAATGTTTATCCGTGGTCCTGCTCCACCAGGTAACTGACCATCTAATTAAGTGATAATGTATAATTTGAGTGCACAGTCTGGAATCTGACACCCAGATGAAGGGGTGGGGCTGACAGACAGTGGGGCCCGCCGGGGGATTCCCCTGTACTCCTGCGGGCCAGTCTGACCCTGGCACCACGGCTGTCTGCTTGCTGACACATGAACCACCTCATTAGCCTTACGGATTCTCACATTAGCATAAGGCAGTAAAACAGGCCCCAGCGGCTGCCGAGACTATAGCCATTTTTTTGTGCAAATCAGAATCAGCCCCTCTGTGTTTTTTTAACTGTATTTAATAGTTTTAGTCTTCATTTCTACATTGGCTTCGGCAGTAGATGATTACATAATATTTTTTTATTTTTGTACATAACTCCTGCAATGTTAGCAAAAACTCTTTCTTCTCTGTACAGCTATCTATTCCTGAAACCGCAGCATCTCCTTTGGTAAGGAGCTTGTTTTGTACATTTAAAAACGTTATTAATATTTATAATGATTGTAACTGTATTTAGCGCCTAAGGTACTTATTTCCCTTTACTAGCAGTGTGATGAAACCTGACACTGCTGGCTTTGCTGAGCAACCCCACTGTCTTGTGTGATACCATGAGCCGTTTACAGGCTGAAAGCTGAAAGAGGTCAGCTGCCTACTAGCAGAAAGCGTAAAACATGGCACTTCCCAGGTGTATGGGAAGCCGGGGTGCGAAAGCAGCATACATTTACAAATATAAGGACTGGATATTTATTAACACCTTAATGCAGGGTTGGGACTGTAAATAATCAGCGAAAATTTGGGTAGGTGCTTAGTGATACCACTTTAGTCTCCTTGGCGCCTGGCTGTGGTCGCAAAAGAAGAAATTTGGAGCATCTTCTGGGCATGTGTGACTGGGGCGTGTAATGCTCCAAACAGGCCTCCACTTTGCTCTTTTCAAATCTTGGGAAGAGAGGGCATTACCGGGCACATCTCACCTCTGGGCCTTGTAGGGGCTGCAACCCCTGCATCCACTGTAATTCTGCCACTCATTATTGGGTATCTGGGCAATAGTTACAGTACTTGGCGTACCTGATAAATATTTAATTATCTATATTCAGTGTTGGACTGGGGCATGAAGCGGTGTGGCCAGCCACCAGAGGGGGTGTGGCCAGCCACCACTGTGAAACTTGGCCAATTAGTAAGGAGGACATGCAACGAACAGGGCCCCTTGATAAAGAAGGCAACATGTGTGTCAGTTCCACCCTCTTTGATTTGCAGGATGGCTAATCTTGGTGTAGTTTCCCTAGAAACAAACCAAGCACCCAAGTTCATCTAAGATAAAGTATTTTGTTTTGTTTTGTGTGTGGCTTTGTGTTAAATATGTAAGGGGCACTGTATAAGGGACACTACTGGCTGGGGGCACTGTATAAGGGGCACTACTGGCTGGGGCACTGTATAAGGGGCACTACTGGCCGGTGACACTGTATAAGGGGCACTACTGGCCAGGGTCACTTTATAATGGGCACTACTGGGGGCACTGCATATGGGGGACCACTACTAGTGGCACTACTTGTGGCTCTGCATACGGGGCACTTTATAAGGGGCACTACTGGGGGCACTGCATAGGGGGGACCACTACTGGGGGAACTGTATAAGGGGCACTACTGGGGGCACTGTATAAGGAGCATTACTGGGGGCAGTGTATAATGGGCACTACTGGGGACACTGCATAATGTGCCCTACAACAGGGGGCATTGCATATTGGGCACTACTACTGAGGGCACTGCATAAGGGACACTACTACAGTGGGCATTACTACAGGGGGCATTGCATAAGGGGCACTGCTACTGGGGACATTGCATAAGGGACACTACTACAGTGGGCATTGCAAGAGGGGCACTATTACTAGGGGCATTGCATAAGGGGCACTACTACTGGGGGCATAAAGGTGCATATGGTATGGAAAGGAATGTTCCCAGAGTGACGAGAAATGGAGGTGTGTCATGTTGACACGCCCCATTTTTTAGTGGCCACACCCACTTTTCCAGCACACATACTTGGGGGGGGGGCTTCATTTTTTAACTTGCCTTGGGCTCCAAATACCCTAGTTACGCCACTGCTTGGTCAGTTTGACCCTGCCTATAGAGAACCTGTTAATTATTCATCCCTGGTTAATAATATGGGCTAACAGGCACAATATTGCAGTCTAAAGAAGTTCCTTGCTGGTATGAAACCAGTTAGCTTATTAATCACTTCAAGAATTGTCCATATGAGGAAATGCCTCCAGTACCTGAATTACCTACTGTCTACTGACCAAATCTTTCAGCAATTTAGCTACACATTCAGGTGACTAAACTGTTTACAGTAGTTAAAGTACTTTACCAAATGACCAGGGCCATAACTAGGATTTGGCAACCAGTGCCTCTGCACAGAGCACCGTCGCCGCCCCATGGCCCTTGCTTCTGGCTGGCAGGACGCCATTCAGCCAGGATCACTGCTGAAGCGCCGCCAGACAAACATCCTACAGTGTATGCTCCAGACAAACATCCTACAGTGTATGCTCCAGACAAACATCCTACAGTGTATGCTCCAGACAAACATCCTATAGATGCACCAGACAAACATCCTACAGTGTATGCAGCTAACCTGGAGCATCCTAACGGAGTCTCCAAGTCAGAGCTGCAATTACCAGTGCTGCCGGCCCCGCCCCTCCGCTCAACTTAATGACATCATGCACACGAGCTCTAAGGGGGTGCCCCCTTAAAACCCTGTTAGGGCCCTGTAAGCAGCTACATAGCGCTATTTATGGGTAGCTATAGGCATCATCAATGGCATCAATCCTCAGTGCCCTGATGACATTATGGGTTTGATTCAGAGGTGGGAACTAATGTCGCCGTGAACCGTGACTGCGATTCTTTATGCAGCATAACTGAGCCTTTATTCTTATGCCGCAGCCGATGGAATTCGTACAGATGCCGTTTTGTGTAAAAAGTCGCACCATTAGTCAGCTCTGACTGCAACATCCCCGTGGCACGCCAGTGTATGGCCAGCCACCCCCCTGTTACCACCCAGTAGCGCCCAATGAAATTCGACCTCTCTGCATCCAAATTCACTCTGTGTCCCCCGGCGGTAACCATCAGGGCACATACACAGACTCTGACATACATATGCGCAGGCTAATAACATCAGACGCTTATGTCTGACATTGTCACAGCAGCCACTTGTGAATCAGGCCCTATATGACACATACATGGAAGAGTATTGTAATTAATGTATCAGATGTTCTTGCATCTGCTCTCGTTTCTGAAGGTCAGGTCTTCTGTAAACCTGCTATGACTATTCATTTCCTGAGATTTCAGATCCAGTCCTTGTACTTTGACTATGAACCTTTACCTCTTACCATCGATGCTCTCTCTAGATTACTTGTTGGTTTTAAACTACTACATTTGTCTGAAAAGTATTATTCAATTTATGGAAGCTCCTAGGATTATCTTCAGTAATTATAGGCCTACCGATGTGTACTCACTAACCTATCCTCAAATTGCACCAAATAGCCCCATTTTACATGCCGCTAAATATGCAACTAAGCTGCGCCATTCGTCACCTCAATCAGTATTTTACTGAATGTGCGTCTGTTTCAAGCTGCAAACGTGACAAAAAGCACAAAGTACAAGCATGAACGCCACTAGCATCTTGGCATGACCCAGCAATGTGCCACACGGACACTAATCTGAGAAAAAGCCAAGAGACCGGGGGCCCCGTCATGCATCCTGCAGCGCAGCATCGTATTCATTGTGTGGATTTGCACTGCCATGATTGCAACAAAAGTACAAAATCCCCAGTGCACTACAATAGTGTTTGCAGCATGAAGAAACGCTATGCAGTGCAATTGTATGCAGCTGCGCCGTGAAGAAACGCTATCTAGTGTAATTGTATGCAGCTACAGTGTGAAGAAATGCTATGCAGTACAGTGGTATGCAGCTGCAGCGTGAAGAAACGATATGCAGTGCAATCGTATGCAGCTGCAGCGTGAAGAAACACTATCTAGTGCAATTGTATGCAGCTGCAGTGTGAAGAAACGATATGCAGTGCAATTGTATGCAGCTTCAGTGTGAAGAAACGCTATCTAGTGCAATTGTATGCAGCTGCAGTGTGAAGAAACACTGTCTAGTGCAATCGTATGCAGCTGCAGCGTGAAGAAACACTATCTAGTGTAATTGTATGCAGCTGCAGTGTGAAGAAACACTATCTAGTGCAATTGTATGCAGCTGCAGTGTGAAGAAAAGCTATGCAGTGTAATTGTATGCAGCTGCAGTGTGAAGAAAAGCTATGCAGTGCAATTGTATGCAGCTGCAGTGTGAAGAAAAGCTATGCAGTGCAATTGTATGTAGCTGCAGTGTGAAGAAAAGCTATGCAGTGTAATTGTATGCAGCTGCAGTGTGAAGAAAAGCTATGCAGTGTAATTGTATGCAGCTGCAGTGTGAAGAAACGCTATCTAGTGTAATTGTATGCAGCTGCAGTGTGAAGAAACGCTATCTAGTGTAATTGTATGCAGCTGCAGTGTGAAGAAACACTATCTAGTGCAATTGTATGCAGCTGCAGTGTGAAGAAAAGCTATGCAGTGTAATTGTATGCAGCTGCAGTGTGAAGAAAAGCTATGCAGTGCAATTGTATGCAGCTGCAGTGTGAAGAAAAGCTATGCAGTGCAATTGTATGCAGCTGCAGTGTGAAGAAAAGCTATGCAGTGTAATTGTATGCAGCTGCAGTGTGAAGAAACGATATGCAGTGTAATTGTATGCAGCTGCAGTGTGAAGAAAAGCTACCTAGTGCAATTGTATGCAGCTGCAGTGTGAAGAAACACTATCTAGTGTAATTGTATGCAGCTGCAGTGTGAAGAAAAGCTATGCAGTGTAATTGTATGCAGCTGCAGTGTGAAGAAAAGCTACCTAGTGCAATTGTATGCAGCTGCAGTGTGAAGAAACACTATCTAGTGCAATTGTATGCAGCTGCAGTGTGAAGAAAAGCTATGCAGTGTAATTGTATGCAGCTGCAGTGTGAAGAAAAGCTATGCAGTGCAATTGTATGCAGCTGCAGTGTGAAGAAAAGCTATGCAGTGCAATTGTATGCAGCTGCAGTGTGAAGAAAAGCTATGCAGTGTAATTGTATGCAGCTGCAGTGTGAAGAAAAGCTATGCAGTGTAATTGTATGCAGCTGCAGTGTGAAGAAACGCTATCTAGTGTAATTGTATGCAGCTGCAGTGTGAAGAAACGCTATCTAGTGTAATTGTATGCAGCTGCAGTGTGAAGAAACACTATCTAGTGCAATTGTATGCAGCTGCAGTGTGAAGAAAAGCTATGCAGTGTAATTGTATGCAGCTGCAGTGTGAAGAAAAGCTATGCAGTGCAATTGTATGCAGCTGCAGTGTGAAGAAAAGCTATGCAGTGCAATTGTATGCAGCTGCAGTGTGAAGAAAAGCTATGCAGTGTAATTGTATGCAGCTGCAGTGTGAAGAAACGATATGCAGTGTAATTGTATGCAGCTGCAGTGTGAAGAAAAGCTACCTAGTGCAATTGTATGCAGCTGCAGTGTGAAGAAACACTATCTAGTGTAATTGTATGCAGCTGCAGTGTGAAGAAAAGCTATGCAGTGTAATTGTATGCAGCTGCAGTGTGAAGAAACACTATCTAGTGTAATTGTATGCAGCTACAGTGTGAAGAAACACTATCTAGTGTAATTGTATGCAGCTGCAGTGTGAAGAAACACTATCTAGTGTAATTGTATGCAGCTACAGTGTGAAGAAACACTATCTAGTCTAGTGCAATTATATGCAGCTGTAGTGTGAAGAAACACTATCTAGTGCAATTGTATGCAGCTGCAGTGTGAAGAAACACTATCTAGTTCTATCTAGTGCAATTGTATGCAGCTGCAGTGTGAAGAAACACTATCTAGTGCAATTGTATGCAGCTGCAGTGTGAAGAAACACTATCTAGTTCTATCTAGTGCAATTGTATGCAGCTGCAGTGTGAAGAAACACTATCTAGTGCAATTGTATGCAGCTGCAGTGTGAGGAAACGGTATCTATTGCAATTGTGTGCAGCTGCAGCGCGAAGACACGCTATGCAGTGCAAGATTTATGTAAGAGTGCAAAAGTCAAAAAGTTGCTACATGTGGTGCAGCATCTAAGTTGCACCATGTGTCTTTTGCCATATGGTGCAAAAAGGATGGGTAAATGAGGGCACATCTGTCTGCTTTTGTAGATAAACTGCAAGCTAGACAAATGAGTGGTGAAGACACGTTGGACACGGGGGAGGGGGGTAGATGTTTCAAGCCTTGGAAAGCGATAGGGTGTAAACGTTGCGCAAAGCAACTAATCAGCTTCTAATATCATTTATTTAGCATAGTTTTTGAAATAATAGTTATAAGCTGATTGGTTGATTTGGGAAATGACTTCACTTAATCTCTTTCTAAGGCTTGATACATCTCCCTCTATGTCTAAAGGAGCCTATCCATTCGACGACCTGAAAAACTGAACGTCTAGTGTTCAGTCCTTCAGGTCTCCGGGTTCGGTGTCCGCACTGAAAGGCGTTTACTGAACATCATTCAGTGCAGGAGACCGACCTCCTATCCGAGAACATGCTAAACCTGACGATCGTCGTCAGGTTGACGGGCATGTTCCACGGATAGTCGGTGTCGGCAAGGACCCAGTGTGCACGCGCATAGCTGGTCCTTGCCGGCTATCCATTAGACGAATTTCTGAACATTCCTACTGGTTTTGGTCGCATCGTTCAGAAAGTCGTCTAATGGATAGGCCCCTTTAGGAAGACGTTATACAATTAAAGAGGCAAGCAAAGGATTTTAAGGTATTACTGAAAAGCACATATTCTTTTTTGCCTTACTATACTATGTAGACAAAAGTGATTGGACACCCCCATGCAAGCAACATGCATACCATTGTACACAAGTTCCAAATGACCACTAATGTGGCGGTTTTGACTAGGAGGACAATGCCACCTGTCAGCGGCTGACGGTCTGCGAGCTCTGATTGGCTCGTGAGTAGCACCATAGTTGAATGACAGCAGCGCTAGCCGCTGCACAAAGTGCCGAACCGGTGAGGCTGCCTGCCGTGGGGGCCCCAGATAGCTGATGTAGGTGAGGGCCGCTAGAGGGTACACAGCTAGGTAAGAGGCTGCTGGGGTAAACGGGAGGGGGGAAGGGAAAGCAGCATAATGTCTAAAGGCCATGCATTATTGTGTGGCATTATGTGTAAAGGATGGGCATTATTGTGTGGCATAATGTGTAAAGGATGGGCATTGCTGTGTGGCTTAATGTGTAAAGGATGGGCATAGTTGTGTGGCATAATGTGTAAAGGATGGGCATTGCTGTGTGGCATAATGTGTAAAGGTTGGGCATTGTTGTGTGGCATAATGTGTAAAGGATGGGCAATGCTGTGTGGCATAATGTGTAAAGGAAGGGCATTGCTGTGTGGCATAATGTGTAAAGGATGGGCAATGCTGTGTGGCATAATGTGTAAAGGCTGGGCATTGCTGCGTGGCATTAATGTGTTATAAGGGGCACTACTGCGTGACATAACATGAATAAGGGACACTATACAGTAAAATGCTAAAAGGGCCATCCCCACCCTTGGGCCGCAGTGACCGGCATGGCACGGCATTTACTCACACTGCAGGGAGAGCTTGGGGGCAGCCCATAATCTCCATGAGTGCTGGGTTTACCCCCTACAGTGATGAAAAGGGGACGCATCTCAAGAACACGCCCCCTCTTCTAAATGCCCACACCCCTTTTTCGGGTGCTCCTTCGGCACGTGGTGAAGTGTCCCTGTCCGTAAGCGTGCCTGTCTGCCCTAACGTGAAGACTAGGGGATTGCAGCAGATATCTGGAATATCTGCTGTGGTCCCCTGTACATACATGCTGGTAGTTCTTAATATTTATGTACCACCTCTGAAAATGGTTGTATTCTGGATATACCACACACATTCTTTGATAAATATGCCACTTATTACCTAATGCCTTCTTCACTATGGGTTTGTGTACAAAGAAGTCATATCACATGTAAGAGCATGGAGGCATTAAACATGCAGCTAAGTGGCATGTAGGGAGATCTGCTTTTGGGGGTATCAGATGGGTGGTCCAGGGGTAGGTGGGGATTTGTGGAGTCATATTGGGAGCCCTAAAGCATAAATTATGATGGGACCCAGAAATGGTCAGGTAGGACCCCATTTTTTTAAAGTGGAGGGTGCCTGGGACCCACATATTTTATCACTCAGCGCAATCACTGATAATATAACACCACAGACTGGGTAGACCAGGTAACAGGGGCAAGGGTAGGGCAACTTGCTGAAGCAACAGTTGCAGGAGCATACAGTGGCAGGTGGGAAACAATTTAGTACACAGAATCAACTTACAGCCAGACTAACCATCTTTAACCATGTCTGCCATGACTGCTGCTTCTTCAGTAAGGACCAGTTTGAAGTAGGGACACATACTGTAACTCTCAAACCTTCCCATCTGTGGATCAGAGTGAGAGGATGTCCATGTTGGAATCATGTTGGAGTGATGGAAAATGCTAGGTTGCCACATACATCCCTCCAATCACCTGGTCTGCTATTCGCACCAGTGGCAGCTGCACCCCTGCTCTGAGGACCTACTTTGTGCTGGCATCTGCCTGTGTTTAGATAGGCATTGGTATTTCGATGCCTATCTTAAGTCCCGTGTCAGACTTGCAGCATCGGGACTCCGACCGGCGGCATGCCGTCCGCCGGTCTGATAACTACATCCCGGTATGGAGATTGGCTGGTCTTGCCAAGATGTCCTCCTGCTACCAGTATGATGATGTCAGCATTTTTTCATGAAATGGGTGTAACATGTCAGGTAGCTGTGGCATGGGATTAGCATTTCAAAGATTTATACAGTCATATCCACACATATATATATATATATATATACATATACATATATATAATTGTATTGTGAATAACCCATGTACTTCTGAAAAATATCCAGTGACATCATCAAGCTGCTAGCTACCAGTACATTGGCTCTGAATGATCACATGATCAGAATATTCAGCTCATACCGACTACTAACTTAAATAATGCTTAGTGTATGGCATGATGCTTATGACTCATTTCAGAGGTTTCCCCCAACACTAGTATGTGAGTTAGTATATGTTAATTACTATTATTTACGGGTTTGCTCAAGTACTGTAAATTTTTCTGTGGAGCTTCTAAAATTTGGTGTGTTCCATCTGAAAATGGTCCCCCAAACATAACAGAATAACCACAAAAACAAAGGTGATCATTCTGTATAAAATTATTTACTGTAAAAAAAACTCTTTTAAAAAGAAAAGTGCGACAGAAGTTTAAAATTAATAACATAATAGATTTTATTCAAATTTGTGGGGGTTTTTTAATAATGAAAAAGTTTTAAATTTGTTTCAACATTATTTCTTAATTTTATGACATTTTACAAAAATTACATAATTTTGTTAATAACACTTTCAACCGTGAATGCCACTGTGATTATGGAGTATAATTTACGGTGTAATTTTTGCTTTTACATTAGATATGCCAATTTTATTTAAAAAAATGCCTTTGATTAAAATGTTAATGTAAACCGAGCTAATTTGGCCTCATTAGCAAACATTTTAATATACATGACTTAAAATGGCTGTAAATTGGTGTAAATGTTTACAGAACATGACTCAGAGTCAGAACTAATAAGTCATTTTTACTCCATTTCTCCTCAGTCACTTTTATAAAATTATCTCCAAAAAGTGTATATTAGCAGTAGCAGAAAAAAAATAATATATAACACCATAATAATGAACAATCCTAGCCAATAGCAGCCGCCTAAACCTTTCTACTCTAGTAATTAATAACCCATCACAGCTGCCAATAGGGGAATATTTATTAAACTAATTTTGTGTGAAACTGATATTTTAGGGAGTTACCCACAAAATGTAAGCACCCACAGACAGGGCCGTAACTAGGGTAGTGTGACCAATGACATGGCACAGGGCACCGCAGGGCAGGGGGCGCTGTTTGGGCATGTCAATTTTCCTGTTTATTATCATTCTCACTTGTAGCTTCCTCTTCTCTTATCCCCAGCATCTCCTGACCTTCCCTATCTCATCCCTTGAAGCCATGGCCCTTTTTCAGATGCATTATCTTATGTCCCTATTTAAAAAATGGGGGGGCGCAAATGCTCTCTCTGGCACAGGGCACCAAAAAGTCTAGTTACGACTCTGCCCACAGGATGTATGTAGGCCGGGGTACTGTAGTAGGTATTAGTGATATCTACTGTGATTTTCCCAATTTCTGATCGCAATAGAAGCCCTCATAGGTTTCTATGAATGCTGCTGATTGTCAGATTCACCAGAGGCATTCAAGACCTTTGCCCTGGTAGCTAATGTAAGGCATTGCAGCCTATGGGAAACAGATCGCACAATGGCCACTCGCACATGCATGGTCTGATAGTCGTGCATTTGCTGTAGCATGAGAGCATTACTGTTATACATTGCAAGGACCCAGCGTCTGATTTTTCATACTTCATGGCAGTACGTAGATACTTTTTTATTGCTGCCATATGTGTCAATGACAAGTTATAATTATCGTATAAATCCCGGTAATTAATGAGTAGGCCTTTAAATCTGGACACATTTGTTAAGATCCAAATTAAACATTTTACACGATTACCTTTTGGTGTTGAGATTTCTAGCAAATGCCAAGCTGCAGAGAGTAGGGAAGGCCAATAGCACTATGAGTAACATTTATCAAACCAAGGGATCCATTCATCATGTTAGTTATCAGGGGTCGGGCGGCCCCTGATTATTAAGTATCCAACTCACTGTCAGTAGCATTGGTGGATAAATATTAACCGGAGCAATTCAACAATGCTCCTGTGCGGAGACAGTTGATCTGAAAATCAGCTGTCTCCACGATCCCCTTTCAGGAGCAGTGAAACTTAGCACTGCCGAGTCTGAGAAGTCTGGGAAGGAGCTGGATAGTGGCGGAGGGATCTGAAAAGATACCTCTCCGCAACCCGGGACTCCTTCCCATAGGGAAGGGGAGCGGGCATGCGGGTGCAAACACCATCTGAAGATGACGAATGCTCTTACAATCAAGCTTCGAAAATATAATATTTTTGAAGCTAGATAAATTTAGGTTCCCATACTAGTGTAAGGGGACAGCGGGCCAGATTGGGGCTGAAAGGTAAGCAGTAGATATAAGTGATACATTATCTCTTGCATTACCTTTAATTATAATGAATAGCCCCGATCCTTAATTTCTACAAAAGTAGGTGAAAATTTTAATTATCACCTGCTTTTGTAGAAATGAAGTGGTGATGAATAGAACCCATAGAGAGAAGACAGTGTAAAAACCATGTTTTCTTACCCATGTAATATTTTGAATTACCTTTGCATGTATTTTCTCCTGTTTTTGCAAGCCTTGTCCTGTAGTTCTCCCAGTAACTTGCACAGCTTAGGTCCTGAGGGCCTGATTCAGACCCTGTCGCAAGCGCTGTGCGCTCGCAACCGGGTCGAAGGTGGGCCAGTGCGCATGCGCACGATGGAGCAGGCTCCGTCATGCGCATGCACGAGACCCGGATAGCGATGGGCACTCCGTTGCTCCGGGTCTCGCAACAAAGGGGGCGAGCTGTCGATGTTGAGTGTCAGCTCGCCCACTTTGGTGGACGGGCCGGGGCGGTGGCTGCCCAAACGGAGGCGTTCCCATGAGAACTTCCGGCTCTGTTAGAGTGGAAAGCTCTCTGGGGCTTGCGGCCACGAGACCCTACCACAAGGGTCTCGTCGCAAGCCCGATGGTCGCGATGGTCTTGACCATCGCGACCCTCATCATGGCCGCTTGCTGTAGCTATGCGAGCGGCCAGGAAGCCGTTCTAAAAAAAAAGCCCGGCCCTGATTCAGAGCGAGCGCTCTGTCAGAGTGACTGGGTCTGAATCAGGGCCTGAGCCTGTAGAAAGAAATCCCTAGTTGCACATGTGCTGGACAAGGGACCTCATTCAGGGGCGGTCGTTAGATGCAAGCGGTCGCACAGAATCAGGGCGGCCGCTTGCATCCTGAACGGCCACCTCCTTGTCGATCGTTAAGCTTACCACCCACAGCTTAACGACCGACCAGGTTGATGGTCGCAATGGTGATCACCATCGCGACCATCGGGGCTTACAACCAGACCCTAGGGTAGGGTCTGGGCACTCGTAAGCCCCAGGGAGCTTTCTGCTCTGATGGAGCAGGAAGCTCCCCACTGACATCACTGATGATGTCAGTGCGGCTGCCCACAAAACGGTAGGCGTTCATAATAGAACGCCTCCGTTTTGGAAACCACCCCTCCAGCCCGCCAACCAAACAGGGGCAGCTGTCGATCAACATTGACAGCCACCCCTTTGGTAACGAGCTCCGGTTTCTTTGTCGCTGCGGGGCTTGTGCACGTGCAGTGCGGCCGCTGCACGTGCGCAGGCCAAACCATCGAGTCGGTTACGAGCGCATCGGCGCTCGCGACCGACTCTGAATGAGGTCCAAGGTGTACGCACACTGATGGAGTCTGCATGTGCATACGGCTTGATAACGTGGTGAGTGACCATACAGACGCACGGAATTGATCCGTCTCCCGAGAATGTCACAGGCAGGGCCAGACTGACATTCAGGCAAATGTCAGAAGGGCAGATGGCCTGATGGGCCAGTCCTGGCCCGAAAGCCTGACCAAGCTTTTTCGCCTCCCAGCATGCAGTGATGCGGGGCGTGCTCTGCGACTTGCGACACGCCCCCATGAAAAGTGACCATGCCCCCGTGAGACGTGATCATGTCCCCGTGAGACGTGATCATGTCCCCGTGAGGCCATGCCATTTTTCCGCGTGCACGCACAGAGGACTGCCGGGAGCCCCATGTCGTTCCCGGTTATGGGCGTGTAAACCGACTATCATGCTTGTTCATTATGTGTGGACTGAGGACTGAGGTGGGACGTCTGCTTCTGATGAATCTTTTGCATCCAGCATGAGGTGGATTCAAGTACAGGGTACTAATGATGACGGCCGTAGACTAAAAACAGTGGGCCGGATGCACCTTTACATGCAGACACATAGATATTCGGCATTCAACGGTGGATGATCGAATTGGAATACTGTAAAGTAGTAAGCAGGCTGCCACCGCCATGCTGACAAGTGACTGTGAATGCTTCTGACTCAGTTTGAGCAGTTAATATGTCCACACCAGCTGAAATCTCCAGCTCACAATTATATAGGTTATAAGCACTTTTCACATATACTTTTTTTTTTTTCAAGCCGGAGATCAGCAAAACAATTCACAACATTTTTGAAAATGATCTAATGCTCAGATGAGTGATATGAATAATAAAAAAGGGGGCTTTATTACAATTTTTTGAAACAAGCAATATGGGCCTGATTCAGAGCCGGACGCTCTGACCAGAGCGCTCGCTCTGAATCAGGGCCCTCCTCCATTAAAATGGAGCGTCCTCCTGGACGCTCGTATAGCTTTGGGTGACCACCCACAGCATATACGAGCATCCAAAAAGATGGTCGCGATGGTCTTGACCATCGCGACCATCGGACTTGTGACGGAGACCCTGCGGTAGGGTCTCCCTGCCACAAGCCCTGGAGTGATTTTGGCTCTATAAGAGCCAAAATCACTCCCACTGACATCACTAATGATGTCAGTGGGGCCGGCTTCAGACGGTAGGCGTTCCCATGGGAACGCCTCCGTCTGGCAGGCACACCCCCGGCACGCCCACCAAAGGGGGCGTGCTGTCAGTCACCATCGACAGCACGCCCCCTTTGGTGCGAGACCCGGAGCGACAGCTTGGCTGTCGCAGTCCGGGGCTCGCGCATGCACATGACGGAGCTCTCTCCGTCGTGCGCATGCGCAGTGGGGAACATCGACCCACTTGTGAGCGTACTGCTGCTTGCGAGTGGGTCTGAATGACCCCCTATGAACATAGAGCCTGATTTAGACACGCTCGCAAGCGCACAGCGCTCACAAGCGGGTCGATGGTCCCCCACTGCGCATGCGCCTCCTCCGGCGTGCGCATGCGCGAGACCCGTCCATGAGACGGCAGCTCCGGCCCTACTGACATCACTAGAAATGTCAGTAGTGGACTTCCTGCTCTATTAGAGCAGTAAGTCCACTCGGGCTTGCAGGAGTGGAGACCCTACCACAGGGTCTAGTCGCAAGCCCGATGGTCGCGATAATCACAATGGACTCCAGGCCGCTCGCACAAGCTGTGGGTGGTCACCCACAGCTTTGCGAGCGGGCTGGAGAAAAAAATAACTAAATGCCCATCAGACCTGCGAGCTGCCTCCGGCAGCGAGCGGGTCTGAATCAGGCCTATAGTGCTCAACAGAGCAGTATCCTGGTAAAACATAAAGTCACCGTGAATAGCAAAACAGTCAAACTGACCAGCATAATCCACTCAAGCTTTAAAAAATAATATAAGCCCTGCCAGTCCCACCGAGACCACACAGATATACGCTTCGGAGTACGTCTGTCATTTGTCATCGTATGGTTTATTTCTGATCATTACCATCAGCTGCACCAATGTGGTTCCTAATTTTTGCTTCATATTTCTTGTTAAGTGGCTCATTTTTTCAAGCTCCGCCATTCGGTATGACAGCCTTACAGCCAACTCAATGACTTCTGTCATTACAAATTGTGTTATGAGCTCTCACTGCTTATTAAACCTGAGCCCCACCTACAAGGTCAGTGCCTGGATCATCACAGACATCCTTCTTGTTGTAGGAAAAAATAATCTCCTCCACAATGCAGCCACTGATGATGGCGGCAGCAGGCCGCTCAGCTACGGAGCATTAACATTCCTATAAGCACAACACGAGGATAACATCAGACAATTTCACTCTGAAGAGACTCTGAAATTGTCACAGTCCTGCGAGCAGCAAATATAAAATAAAACGAATCGCTGAGAATTCAGGAATGAATGGAATGAAATTTGAAGATTGCTGTATTTTCAAAACACGAATCCATAAGCATGAAAGTCAGTTGCTGCCTCAGATAAGTAAATGGCGCTTTACATATTTAGCGGCGGGAACAGCGCTGGGTCAATCGGAGATGCCTAGGTGTATATTTATCGGTAGATGAGATCATTAAGCCATTTGTTCTCATCAGGTGAGCTAACAAAATGCTGAGTGCTTTTTCAGCAATCTGGCTCTTCAAATCTGTGCTTGTCCCTTAGGTGTCAATTTAAATTTCATCTTGTGAAGACAGTAAATCATACAATTAATTTGGCGTTATGATTGCAATTTATTTTTTAAAAGTGACAGGCTCAGCAATTCTGTATCTCAGGATTACATACGGAATGGCATCCGAAAATAAATTGATGTGCTATGGTCATATATTTTGGGGTTTATTTATAGGACTTTTGTGCCAGGATTCCCAGGAGCAACACAAAGTAACTGACTGAAGAAGGCATTTCAGTATAGGGTGTGAGCTTGGACGCCCTTTTTCAGTCCTAGGACGCACTCTTTCGCTCAGTAAGCCACGGCTCTGACAAGTTCCTTGACCAATGGTGATAGCTGCAGACACTCGGGTTTGTATCCCTTTAAATAATATGGTACAATATACTTAACTTTGCTGTAAAATATAACAACCAATAACTATATAGCTGCCATTTTAGTACAGGCGAAAGCTAATATTTAATTGGTTGCTAAGAGTTGCATAACATCACGTTTATGCACACTGCATAGTGACATCAAGTACATCCCATATTGAATTATTTACCTCCTTCCATGCTCTATTGGCGCTTACAGCCTGTGGGGGAAATGTATAAAACCATCTGGAGAATGAAGAATTAAGTAAGTGGAGAAGTTGCCCATACTGTAGCAACCAATCAGCTTCTAGCTATCATTTACCAGGTACATTCTTCAAAATGATTGGTAGAAGCTGATTGGCTGCTATAAGCAACTTTACTCTTTAGGAAGTTTGATACTGTACTGTACATCTCTACACACTAAAGACTATTTTATCAAAATCCAATTAAGCTAAGTATATTTTTGGTGGAAGGAGAAAACTGGTGCAGACATGGGGAGAGCATACTCTACAAATGAAATACAGATAGTTCATGTAGACAGGAGTTAGAGTTGGCAGCACATTAGCTCAGCTCGGTGCCCTCCCTCTCACTTTTTATTATTCTCATAAGTATAAAGCTTTGAAAATATATTGATACTATTGGCAAGCAAAACATTATTATTGTGGATTGTTATCACACCGAAATATGCGGTCTATTCATGTAGCAGTGAAAAGCCCTTTATCAGTGATAAATGGGCTTTTCACTGCTTCTCCCTATTCATAGAAGGGGTTACCGTGGAGAAATCTGAGATTTCTCCAGCGGTGCCCATGCTTAGTATACACATCGCTTCCCCATACAGGAGTATGGAGAGAGAAATTCATAGAAACACGAAAAGATCAGCTTCCCGTTTCGCTTCTAAAATGTATTTCTCCATCTCAGGATGGCACGATGTGCCTCCTGGGAGGAGAAGAGCAGGGAAGACAGCTGTCTCCCTGCCTCCTCCCTGTACTCTCCACCTCATTCTGTAATGCCGGCCAATCAAAATGCTGTGCAGTGAGGGGAGAGGGGTGTTGTACTGGGTGAGGGGTGATGGGTGCTGTGCTGGGAGAGGGGTGCTGGATGAGGGGTGTTGTACTGGGTGAGGCGTGATGGGTGCTGTGCTGGGAGAGGGGTGCTGGACAGAGCCGTAACTAGACTTTTTGGTGCCCTGTGCCAGAAAGAGCATTGGCGCCCCCTTCATTTTTCAAAGGGACATAATGCACCCAAAAAAGGGCCATGGCTTCATGGAGAAGGACCAGGGAAGAGATAGGAGAGGCCAGGAGATGCTGGGGATGAAATAAGAGGAAGCTACAAGCAAGAATGATAATAAACAGAAAATTGGCAGGCCCAAACAGCGCCCCCTGCCCTGTGGTGCCCTGTGCATTGGCACCAGCCGCACTACCCTAGCTACGGCCCTGGTGCTGGATAAGGGGTGTTGTAGACTATGCAAGGAGAGAAGACGTGCAGTTAGGGGAGAGCCTGGCGTGCTGTGAGGGGAGAACAGTAGTGTTAATCTACATTAAATTCATTTATATTCAAATTGGTTGGGGTTGAAAAGAAATATTTAGGAATTCAATAGAGTGAAAAATGCTATATTGAATTTAAATTAAATAATTGATTATGTGGATTATCTGCTATGGGGCACCAGCCAAAATCTTGCCTAGAGCACCAAATTGGTTAGGGCCGGCTCTGAACAGACCCGCTACCTGTAAAAGTGCTCCTGCACTCAGTGGCATCACAAGGGGGATGCGGGCCACACCCTGGTGTCACCCGCCAAGGGAGGGCAGCAAAGTGCCGACTCCCCCTCCTCAGTGACAGGAGCCGGGTGCTCCACTGTAGCATTACGTGCAGCACTCGGCTCCAGACACAGTGAGGGAGCCGACACTGCACACAAACTGGTCCCCGAGGGAAAGTGAAAGTGTTCTTTCACTTTCCAAACAAACATCTACCAAGTCTTCTAACCCTTTATACATCTTTGCCACCTTCAGCGAGCTTCTCTGTCCACATGCACCTCCTTCCCCTTCCTCCCTGAAAAGTGGTGATTTTGGCACCAACTTAAAATACAAAATCAACACCATTTGATAAGATACTTCCTCATTTGATATCCCACATACCCCTCCTGCCTTCTGCACTCTCCAATCCACCCTCAGCTGAAAATCTACCATCTCCATCTACAGTAGCTTCTCTCTCTCCAACTTCTGCCCTGTTTATTTTTTTCTCCATTGCCTCAAAGTATTTGGGTGACTTATGTGCAACTGCCTATTTCAGCTTCTTACCTTTCACTCCATTCATCCCCAACAGGCAACAGCCCACTGAGACTGCACAAATAAAAATGATCAGTGATCTACTTACAGCAAAGTCTAAAGCTGGGTACACACTAGACGATATGTCACCCGATCCTGTGGATCAGGCTGACATTTCGTCCACAACGGCCAGTGTGTACCCATTTTGCGCGACCATGTGCGCTCCCATAGGTCGTCCATCAGGGGCATTCCATCATCCTGCATGTAAGGCCAATGGAACAACCCAGATGCTGACGCCGGCTTAGTGGATGTAGCCGATGCCCGACATATCGGATGGTCACTGTATTGTGCAGGGTGTACCAAAGTCGGGCGTCACATCACTGGGTACACACATCGGCAAGTGTGTATCCAGCTTAATGGTCACCACTTCACACTCATCATGCTGGGACTCTGCTGCTTTCCACCCTGTTCATCAACCTTTTTTTCCTGCGCTTCACTCCAATTGTGTTTGTGACATCTCTTTCCTTGTTCACTACTCTGAAAACTATTCTACTGTCAATAACACCACTACAGATTAAGGGGGTCATTCGGACCCGGTCGTTAGCGCCGATGCGCTCGACCGGGTCGATGGCCCCCCACAGAGCATGCGCACGATGGCGCCGTCGCCGTCGTGCGCATGCGTGAGGCCCGCTACGACCGACAGCGCCGGTCGTAGCTGGTCTCGATCCAAAGGGGGCGAGCTGTCGATGTTGATTGACAGCTTGCCCCGTTTGGAAGGCGGGCCGGGGGGGTGGCAGCCCAAACGGGGGCGTTCCCATGGGAACGCCTACCGTTTGGGGGCGGCCCCACTGACATCACTAGTGATGTCAGTGGAAAACTTCCGGCTCAGACAGAGCCGAAAGCTCTCCGGGGCTTACGACAAGGGAGACCCTACCCTAGGGTCTCGTCGTAAGCCCCGATGGTCGCGATGGTCTTGAACATCGCGACCATCACCTTAGGCGGTCGTAAGGCTGTGGGTGTTAACCCACAGCCTTACCGCAAAGGAGGACGTCTTGAAAATTCAAGACGTCCTCCCCTCATTCAGATCGACCGCACGCTCTGTGCGACCGGCTCTGAATGAGGTCCTAAGTCTCTCTTATCCAAATTGCTTTGGACCAGAAGAATATCGCATTTGGGCTTTTCTGGATTTTTAAATAAACCTTCATCTGGGCTCCGCGGAGCAGGAGGTGGACACTGGTGGCAGCCCAGCCGGGGGAGCGGAGGTGGACACTGGTGGCAGCCCAGCCGGAGGAGCGGAGGTGGACACTGGTGGAAGCCCAGCCGGGGGAGCGGAGGTGGCGACAGCGGGAGAGTGGCCCAGGTCACTCTAGATGCCTGATCCGGCAGGTGCCGCAGGAGGGTTCGGCGGCTTGGAGGAGTGCAGGCAGAGTTCCTGGTGTCATCCGTGACCCAGTTACATGTTCAAGCTCTCAGATGACGTCATGACATCAGGTCACGTGTCACGGCACCTGCAATAAAATACTGATTTCAGAATATTTCTGATTTTGGAATATATGGATATGGGAGACACAACCTGTATTTCCTTGGTGCCGCACTTGGCTCCAGTCTCTGCTTTATTCCTCACATTCATCCCAGTGCTATCACCTCCAACTTCAAAATATTCTCAGAATATACTCTTTTTTTTTTACTAGCGATGCCACAAAATTTATCCATTCTCTCATCATTTTACGTCTCGACAAAAAGCCATTTTCCTCTGAAGATGTGATGTCTCATAACAAAAGGTGTCAGGATTTGTGATGGTTAATGTCTCAGACACATATACAGAAGTACATCGTCATGATCAGTTTACAAGCTTTCACCTGTGACCACCAGCTTTGTACCATCAGTTATTGGAAATACAATTTTGCTGGATATTTCCTCACCAGCTGGATCTCTGCCCTTCGTCCTGTCCATATCGGCTTTGGCTAACGTCTATCATTTTAACTTTTACTTACCGTCTTCATAGACTGCTACAGAGATGCATTGTGTTTGGCCACAGAATGATGCATATGTCCATGATAAGCCACACATAACACTGAGCTTTTGTCCCTACAGGAAGTGGCAGCTAATGCGCCACAGCTGCCAATTTATATGCAGCATCTGTACGTAAATATGTTAATGTCGTATCCGCCTGGAAATGCTTTGAGACGCTAACCGCCACCTTTGCATATCCAAGCGGCTGCGTACAAAGACTCAGCATCGGCCGCAGGTCAGTTGATTATCGGAATTCTGAGAAACCCTGTGGTCGCGCAGAATGGCAGCGGGAACTGAGACACCGGAGCCATTTACGGGATTGCAGTCGCAGGCAGAGACAAGCTCCAAAAACTGTTGCAACGCGCCTGCCTTTAGGTTGCCATCTTCCCGTTACGCCCACATATGGTCTCTGCCTATCAATCACTCTGTGATTAAATACGTACTGCCAGCGACATCGGTAATGAAACTTGACGCATGTACAGATCACCGATAATCGCTCGACTCCGTAAACATCGGCAATGCATCCATCTCTGGATCAGGCTCTTACATTGTCTCTCCAGAAAAAGAAAATGAGAATCTGTTGTCCCGACTCTACTTGTGAATTTACTTTTCAATGTCATTATTCCAATATGGTCTGTATACCCCTAACCAGCATACTGTGCATTCATTCATAGCATGCAGAGAGGCTGTATCTAGCTTACTGCTGAGCATTCATATTTATTTTTGCACTCTTGCAATGTAAAGAGACTACAGCAGAGACTATTTAAGAATTGGGCAGAAACTTGGAGTGGATTCGTATGGACCCATCAATTATCCATATATTTATACTGAATACTGCAGCACATGGTGGTCTTATGCTGTGCTTAATTCATCTGAGATAATATACATCTAACATACATTTCGCTTTATTTGTTCTAGAAGTGCTGTTAGTTTTTTTTGCGGGAGCATTGGGCCTGATTCTGCCCAAATAAAATGCAAATGCAGCAGGCGGCGGGTGTAGGTAATAGTCCGCAGATGCTGCTGCAGATCACCATTGCGACCTGTCGCTGCACTCGGCCAGTCTGCATAAGCCAAAGCTTGCTCAGCCTGGCCGTTGGGACCACTCTGCCTGGTCCAGGAACACCGCGTCCGACGATACAGACCCTAGGCTTGGCACAGCTACAAAATGGGAGTGACACGCCCCCGTTTTGTAAAACGGTTCTGTTTGCCGCCCCCGCTCTGCCCCTCCCCAAATGCTGCATCATGTTTATCATGCTGCAGCTAAGGGGGGACTGCGAGCGATCATGCAGAACCCATTTTGCACATGTGCAGCATGCAGGAAGGGAAAAGCAGGAGTAGGGGAACGGAAGGAAGCCAGCATAGTGCCATCTGAAGATGGCGTTATTTTGGCAAGGCTCCCTCCGGAAATTATTATGCAATTTGCCTTTAGTAAATCTGAAACAGGTATGGGAAATGTGATCTGTATATTGCAAATATGCAAATTCGAGGGCATGGAGGAGAATTTTACAATTTCATTCATTTAAGTAATACTAAAATAATATGAAAATGGTGTGAAAACACCAGTTTCAAATGATTTAATTAAAAATATTTTTAAATATGTCCTCAAGTCCTTCAGGGGTCTATTTACTAAGCAGTGTTAGGAGACAGAGGGCCTGATTCAGACCCGGTCGCAAGCGCTGAGCACTCACAAACCGGGTCGATGTTTGCCCACTGGGCATGCGCACGACAGAACCGGCTCCGTCGTGCGCATGCGCCAGACTCGGCTAGCGACGGGTGCCAGAAGCTCTCTGGGGCTTGCGGCCACGAGACCCTATCACAAGGTTCTTGTCGGAAGCCCGATGGTCGCGATGGTCTTGACCATCACGATCATCAACCTGGCCGCTCGCTATAGCTGTGGGTGGTCACACAGCTCCATAAAAAAAAAAAGAAACGCCCTGATTCAGAGCGAGCGCTTTTTCAGAGCGTCCATCTCTGAATCAGGCGCAGAGTGAAAAGTGATAAGGTGCCAGCCAATCAGCTCCCAACTGTCATTTTTCAAGCACAGCCTGTGAGATGGCAGTTAGGAGCTGATTGGCTGGCAACTTATCACTTTTCACTCTGTCTCCTAACACTGCTTAGTAAATAGACCCTTTAAGCGTTTAAGTTAAACTTTCACTTCTACTGTACAATTTTATACTTTGTTAATAGCTCATTGTAAGAAAACTCATTATTTAAGAAGTGACACCAATGGGGCTTATTATTATATGTTTATTAAGATGTTATATTGTGATATTGGCAAGCTTCGTAATAAATTTCGATAATTACATACAATCTTTAATCAGGGCATTAAAGTTGATTCTTTGTTGTCTGGTTACTGAATATTAATCTGTCATTTATGTGCTTGATAAATTACGCAAATTGTGTGAACGTCAAAGAGGAACGTCTCCTTACTATTAAAAGGTCGTTAATAAATCTCTACTAGCAGGTGGTGTAAACAATGAAAAGAGTAGCTGGCGAAACCCATTTGTCTTCCATGCAACTCACAATTTAAGTTGTCAGAGGATGGAATAGTGGCGGAATATCTCATAGCTGTGTGTGGAAGAGATTGTTACTATAAAAAATTGTTGTGTCATAGAATTATTTTGCCACGCGAATGCCCCAAATCTGCATTAATAGCATGTGCCATTGGTGTATCTATAATGGGTGCAGGGTGTGCGGGGCCCACATTGCTCACCTTGCACCCATCATTATGCTTACCTCTCAGGGGCCCCGCATCGGCCGGCACTGCAGACCGGCAGGGAAAATTGCCCGGCAGTCATTTTCCCATTGGTTTGCGCATGTGCAATAGAGAAGTCTCCGGACGCCATGTTCCCGGAGACCTTTGCATGCTTAGTAGGCTGACACAAAGCCAGAGTCTACTGTGCTGCCAGATAGAAGGGGGCCTGCACACGGCATTTATTGAGATCACTTTAGGTCCCCACCCAGTCTCCACCCTGAAACGACCGGGGATCACAAACCACTTCTCAAGTGTTAGCGATGCCGTACGCAATTGCAGACAGCATTGCAACATTGGTTTGCGCGTGCGCAGTAAGGATGTTTGAGACTTTTCGCGCATGCGTAGTATGCAAAACATTCCTCAACTGCGTAAATTTCAGGCTCTGCGTCCATCTCTGAATCAGGCCTACAGTCTCTTCTTACTAGTACAGTATATGTATGTAATAATATTCAACCCCTCATGACCAGAAGTATTTCATACCTTTGTTACCAAACCACATTTTCCAATTGAATGTGTTTGAAAATGAATATTGTCCTAACCAGTTTTTTTTCTAATGGCACTCATCAATGGTACAGTGTACCGGCAGGTTTTTATTCTGAACACAGGTAAGTTCTTCTGCTATCATCACTGGTGTGTTCTAACACTTCTGCCTAGACCTTGCCTCATCCGGATAGTCCATTCCAGCTACTTTATAGACCAGGGACACTTACCTGGTCTCAGGCCTTTCAGCTGTTTAGGAGAGGGCTGGTAGAGTTTTCATAGTGCCAGCACCATATTTCATTAAAAAAAAATACTGGTTATAATAACTTATTTGTGTAATAAAGGTAATTTCATTCATGTATCACAGTGAAATAAATAACACTTTATTTAAGTACATTATACAGAGTAGAAAAATGCAAACTTACCTAAAAATAGAAAAACCTTATTTGATGGCATAAATGAATTTTCAGGTCAATATAATCTGCCCTTTTTTTTTTTTTTGCTTAGTTTTTTTCAGGGAGGAGGGGATTCTTTTAATATTTTTTTTTTTATCTACTGTCTGTCTTAACAATAGTAATATGTTGTTCCATGCAGTCTTGAATATTAACTGAATTATACTTATCTAATGTCCTGGAACATTCCAGAATTTCATGGAGTCCCCCGAACTCCCAGAAGAGTAGATGGCCCTCCCATATCCTGCCCACTTCCTAGTGAAGTGGGCAGGACGGGGAGCATAATGCCACGACTCGTGGGTACATATGGAGGGGGTGGACCAATATGACACATTTCTATGAGAATCACTTAGTTTTTTTGCCCCATCCCCTTCCCCATAGTTCGGTATTTGCGGAATTACACTACAAGGGGGTGGGACCTAGTGAGGTGACGCACTTGGCCCCGCTCCCATCAGCGGTCAGCTGCATCTATGGTCTGGGCTTCTCCAGGGGAGAAATAAAAAGTATGAACTGAATGTGTCCCCACTGTAACTGCTGGGAGATTATTCCTCAGATCTATCTCCTGAAATGTCAAAGTGTGTTCCCTTGTCCTATGAATCCTCTTATGAGCTCACTCAATGATATACATTCTCTCTCTCTCTCCTCTCCCCCTCCATTCCCCTCTCTCTCTCCCTCCCTTCCTCTCTCTCCCTCTCCCTCCCTCCCTTCCTCTCTCTCTTCCTCTCTCTCCCTCTCCCTCCCTCCCTTCCTCTCTCACCCTCCCTTCCTCTCTCTCCCTCCCTTCCTCTCTCTCTCCCTCTCTTCCTCTCTCTCTCTCTCCCTCCCTTCCTCTCTTTCTCCCCCTCCCTTCCTCTCTCTCCCCCTCCCTTCCTATTTCTCTCTCTCCCTTCCTCTCTCTCCCTCTCCCTCTCTCCCTCCCTTCCTCTCTCTCCCTCCCTTCCTCTCTCTCTCCCTCCCGTCCTCTCTCTCTCCCTCCCCCTCTCTCTCTCCCTCTCTCTCTCCCTTCCTCTCTCTCTCCCTCCCTTCCCCTCTCTCTCTCCATCCCTCCCTTCCTCTTTTTCTCTCCCTCCCTTCCTCTCTCTCTCCCTTCCTTTCTCTCTCCCTTCCTTCCTCTCTCTCTCCCTCCCTCCCTTCCTCTCTCTCTCCCTACCTCTCTCCCTTCCTCTCTCTCTCCCTCCCTTCCTCTCTCTCTCTCTCTCTCCCTTCCCCTCTCTCTCTCCCTCCCTTCCTCTTTCTCTCTATCTCTCTCCCTCCCATTCTCCCGCCCTCCCTTCCTCTTTCTCTCTCTCTATATCTCCCTCCCTTCCCCTCTCTCCCTCTCTTTCTCTCTCCCTCCCTCTCTCCCTCCCTCCCTTACTCTTTCACTCTATCTCTCTCCCTTCCATTCTCCCGCCCCTTCCTTCCTCTTTCTCTCTCTCCCTCACTTCCCCTCTCTCTCCCTCCCTTCCCCTCTCTCTCTCCCTCCCTTCCTCTCTCTCCCTCCCTTCCTCTCTCCCTTCCTCTCTCTCTCCCTCTCTCTCTCCCTCCCTTCCTCTCTCTCTCCCTCTCTTCCCCTCGCTATCTCCCTCCCTTCCCCTCTCTTCCCATCTCTCTCTCCCTCCCTCCCTTCCCCTCTCTCTCTCCCTCCCATTCTCCACCCCTCTCTTCCTCTTTCTGTCTATCTCTCTCCCTCCCCCTTCCTCTCCCTCTCTCCCTTCCCCTCTCTCTCTCCCTTCCTCCCCCTCCCTTCCTCTCTCCCTCCCTCCCTTCCTCTCTCCCTCCCTTCCTCTCTCTCTTCCTCTCTCTCTCCCTCCCCCTCTCTCTCTCCCTCCCTTCCCCTCTCTCTCTACCTCCCTTCCCCTCTCTCACTGTCCCTCCCTCTCTCTCTCTCTCTCCCTTCCTCTCTCTCTCTCCCTCCCATTCTCCTGACCTTCCTTCCTCTTTCTATCTCTCTCTTTCCCCCCCTCTCATAAGTTGCATATTACATTTCAAGCTCTGAAAGTGTTTCCTAACATGTTTTGTTATGCAGCCAATGCATCATTTTAGTAAGAAAGTGTAGATATAACCTCACTGTTCCTCATACTCCTGCTGTCTTCCTGGTCCCTTCCCCTCTCTCTCCCCATCCCTCCTTTCCTCTTTCTCTCTCCCTCCCTTCCTCTCTCTCTCCCTTCCTTTCTCTCTCCCTCCCTTCCTCTCTCTCTCCCTCCCTTCCTCTCTCTCTCCCTCCCTCTCTCTCTCCCTCCCTTCCTCTCTCTCCCTCCCTTCCCCTCTCTCTCTCCCTCCCTTCCTCTTTCTCTCTATCTCTCTCTCTCCCTCCCATTCTCCCGCCCTCCCTTCCTCTTTCTCTCTCTCTATATCTCCCTCCCTTCCCCTCTCTCCCTCTCTTTCTCTCTCCCTCCCTCTCTCCCTCCCTTCCTCTTTCACTCTATCTCTCTCCCTTCCATTCTCCCGCCCCTTCCTTCCTCTTTCTCTCTCTCCCTCACTTCCCCTCTCTCTCTCCCTCACTTCCCCTCTCTCTCTCCCTTCCTCTCTCTCCCTCCCTTCCTCTCTCCCTCCCTTCCTCTCTCCCTTCCTCTCTCTCTCCCTCTCTCTCTCCCTCTCTTCCTCTCTCTCTCTCCCTCCCTCTCTTCCCCTCTCTATCTCCCTCCCTCCCTTCCCCTATCTCCCTCCATCTCTCTCTCCCTCCCTTCCCCTCTCTCTCTCCCTCCCATTCTCCACCCCTCTCTTCCTCTTTCTGTCTATCTCCCTCCCCCTTCCTCTCCCTCCCTCCCTTCCTCTCTCTCTCCCTCCCTTCCCCTCTCTCTCCCTCCCTCCCTTCCTCTCTTTCTCCCTTCCTCTCTCTCTCCCTCTCTTCCTCTCTCTCTCTCCCTCCCTTCCTCTCCCTCCCCCTCTCTCCCTCCCTTCCCCTCTCTCTCTACCTCCCTTCCCCTCTCTCTCCGTCCCTCCCTCTCTCTCTCTCTCTCTCTCTCTCTCTCCCCCTTCCTCTCTCTCTCTCTCCCTCCCATTCTCCTGACCTTCCTTCCTCTTTCTCTCTACCTCTCTCTCCCCCCCCTCTCATAAGTTGCATATTACATTTCAAGCTCTGAAAGTGTTTCCTAACATGTTTTGTTATGCAGCCAATGCATCATTTTAGTAAGAAAGTGTAGATATAACCTCACTGTTCCTCGTACTCCTGCTGTCTTCCTGGTCCCTGAAGGGGAGTTGCAGGTGTCCACTATGTGGAGAGAGAAAAATTGAAACATTATGGCCCTGACCCCTCTTCATCTGTTGCATTGCACCCACTGGGTAGTGCCATAAATCGCGTACTCATGCAGAGGGGGGAAGATCAGGAAGAGGGTGATTTGCATTCCCGTGAGTCTCCCCACAATGATGAATCTCCTGGGTTCAGGCCAGCATGCTTCCTGCTTCTAATTTACAGTATCTCTTTACTCAACCATGTTTTCTACTGTCTTTTCCCATGGCTTAACTACACTGCTTGCTTAGCTTCATATTATCTGTAGATCTAACTTCTAGGTTTATTGCTTGTCTATTACAGTGTATAAGTTAAGGATACCAAATATGTTTATGTTTATTTTTAATCAGGGATTCTGTTCCTGATCTTTCTTATTGTCATCATCCAGTGTGACCTAAATCTACCAGTAGCTGCAGTTCAGCAAGACTACTGGGTGCTCTAGGTGGTGTACTTCCACCACATTTTGCACCTAAGCAGGTAGGAGGCAAAAGGCAGCATCTCCTGTTCCTCAGACTGGGAACGTGGCACCATACTGCTATACATACTTGCCTACTCTCCTGGAATGTCCCTGAGGCTCCCAAATATGGGGTGGCACTTCCAAAACGCCAGAAGAGTAGTCAAGTCTCCTAGAGCCTGGCTGCCCACTTTCCAAGTAAAGTGGGCATCATCGTTGGCCCGTCCCCTGGTTTACAATGCTGGTAATTGCTACATATCATAGCAGGGTCCATCGAGCCATCTTGCCCACTTCTGCGGCACCAGGCTCCCTGTCTTGCTGACATGGCTGCCCCCTTCAGGAAGGGGCAGACCAGAAGTTGGCAAGTATGCTGTCATATCATAGCACAGCACCAAACTCCCAGCATATCCGAGGAGCAGCAGCCATCAGATTCTCAGTTAAGCAGCTTCCATCTGCTGCTCCTCCATGTCAGTGGCTGGCAATCAGTGGGCTGTGCCACGGAGACATTATGTCACTTATTTTATGTTTTAGGCATCTCTAATCTTTGGCACTCTAGACAACTACCTAAGTTTTGCAGGTTGCATGTACCTATCAGCACTGAGGTAACTATGATGGCCCCAGTGGAAGGACAGTCAACTACTGTACCAATAGATCCCTTCAGCAGTCGGCAGTGAGCTACAGTGTCAGTATATGACATTTAGCACGTATAAATGTGTGTAAAAAAACCATTGA